>VDFB02270651.1:330898763-331055726 GCA_007258455.2 Sequoia sempervirens
TTTTTCTATATATATGTTTTTCTCCTATTTTTCTTTATCTCTCTATCTCTCTATCTCCCTCTTATGTGACTATATCTATCTATGCCTCCCATCTTCTCTATTTTCCTTCTTTATCTCTCTCTCTCTCTCTCTCTCTCTCTATTCCTATATATCTTTGTCTCTATATTTGTATTTATATCTCTCTTTTATCTCTCTATATCTCTATATCTCCCTCTTTATCTCTATATTTTCTCTTTCTCTCTCTATCTATTTTCCTCCATAAGTGTGCAATGGGTACACTGAAGAAATTTTAAAGCTAAAATATCATATCTTTAATCAAATGGCATGCTTCCTTGAGCATAACTCCCTAGGGACATGTGTTATCCTTGGATTGTTTACACGAATGACTAATCAAAGGTTAGCTTCTCTCTCACTCACTCTATAAATTTTAATTCAAATTTTATGCTTGAAATTTTTTTTATTATATAAATAAAAATTTAAATTTAAATTAGAATTATTATAAAATAATTAAACTTTTAATAAGATAAATAACTATAAACTAAATTAATTCTAATAATATTTAATTATTATTATAATTGAACAAAAAAGACATAAATAATAAAATAAATTTTAAACTTAAATCTAAATTAGAAATTAAAATAAAATAAAGTAAATGCAAGACCAAAATATATCAAAATCCAAATATTAATAAACATAATAATTTTAAAAAATTAATAATAAATAATAAACTTATTAAGCTAATAAATAATTAGAATTGTTTGCTTGGGGGAATGATGGCGTTTGAAGATTGCATGCAGGGGTTCTTACAGGCCTACAACCTATATTAGGTTGTGGTCTACATGCCTTCTTGGCTCCCTTACATGTCGTTGCATGTGCTAGATCAATCTTTTGGAGGTGTATTCCAGCGTGGGGGCGGGGGTGTTTTGAGCTTGTGGGGGGTCTTTTTCTATTTTTTTTCTTTATTTTATTTCGTGTATACTTGTTGTTCAATGCCAGAGTTGGGTGGTGGGTTTTTGGTGTTCATTGATGGTTATCCATCTACAGTTTCTCCATGTATTCTTGTGGCTTTGGGTGGTGAGGTTCCTTTGTGGGGCGACGATGGTGCATGTATGCACTGTGATGTTTGGTGGGTATAAACATGTGGTGGTCAATGATGTATAGCCATTTGGTGGCAGGGAGTGTGAAGTCGGTTGGGGGTAGCTGTTTGGTGGTGTTGTGTGGTGGTGAGTGGGGGGTTTTTCCTGGTGGTCTCCTTGACAATGGCTTTGGGGGAAGCTTCGGGTGCTAACCTAGCTTTGGATTTTTGATCTATTGTCAGTGAAAAATATCCATCTCATGCTACATGGGTGTTTGATAATAATTTGTTCTCTAATGACTTCAAAAATGGTGGATTTGTTCTATCTGGTGGTTTGTGTATTCTAAAATTTAATGGTTGCCTTGAGTAATCCAAGCATAGGCCGAAGTTGGTTATTCATCTAGAAATGATTGATGAGGATATTTATTATTATTCAAAGCATGCTTTGCTTTGCAAATTTATGAGAATGAGGGTTTCTCTCCAATTTTTGAAATAATTGGCTCATCGGACTTGGTCTCCGGAGGGTGAGATGGAAATGATTCTATTGGTGAGTAGTTACTTCATGGTGACTTTTAATTGCATGGTTGATTGCAATCGTGTCTTTGAAGGTGGGCCCTATTTTCACAACCAAATTGGTTTATTTATCAAACCATGGAATGCAGGTTTTAACCCTTATGAGGAACTCCCGAACCGGGTTTTGGTGTGGGTTCGGCTACCTAGATTTCTAGTTGAATTTTGGCACAATGATATCTTGCACATGGTTGCTTCTTTGCTGGGAAAACCAGTGGGTCCTTCTTAGCAAACTTAGGATAGGAAGGTAACGATATTTTCTTGTATATGTGTTGAAATTGATTTAAGTAACCCTTTGTTAGATTCTATGCAAATTTGTGCGGGTTCATATGCATGGGTGCAGCAGTTAGATTATGGGACATTTTCCTTTGAGTGTCATCTTTGTCATTAATATGGCCATTTTAAGATGAGATGCACTAGGTCTAAACCTATAGAACCTCAGTCTACTCAGCCTTCTTTCAATCCCCCAAGGGCTGACAAAGGCAAGGCTCCCATTCTTGGTGAGGATGCAGGCACAAAGGATTTTATTCTAGTTAATGCTCATAATAGGAATCATGGTCAAAAGAGGACTTTCAAGGAGAGGCAGGAGGATGATTCCTTTAATAAATTTGAAATATTGGATGATCTTAGTTAGTAGGAGGTGAATCTGGGCTTGTTGATTATGGATTAGGGTGCTTTGGATGTGGTTTAGGAAGGCATTACTCAAGGTGGGCCTCAGTCTATGTAGGAAGATGGTGCTCTGCAAATGGACATAGATCTTAGTTTGGTAGTTCATAAGAGGACGAACCCCCTTGCAGAGGGGAAGTTGGGAGTGGAAGAGACCTCTACTTTTGTGATGAAAGTGGGGCCTAAAGTGACTAAAGGTGGAAAGGCTTCTCTTCAGTCGGGTCTTCTTCATAAAGACTCAAAAAAGGGTTTGGTGGAGAAGCCCTCCAAGGATAGATGAAAGAAAGACTAGGAAAAAATTAAGATGATGGGAGAGAATTTGGTGGAATCAAGTTATGTGAAGACTCTGGATCCTCATTTTCAAACCCTTTGAAATGATCGTGCTCTCATGGAATGTTAGGGGCTTGAATAGTGGCCCTAGACAAAAATTTGTTCGAGAATTCATTCTCTTGATGTTCTTTTCTTATAGAAGACTAATTTATCTATTGAAGTTATGGTTGGTTTGTTGTACTTGTAGCTATGGAGGAGGGGTGATTTCCAATTTATTGAGGCTAAGGGGAATTCTAGGATTGTGGATTTTCTGTGGAACCCCTTGAAGGTTTGTCCTCTTTGGTGGATGTCCTCTAAGTCTTCCATCTCTGTAGTTGTGTCAAGTCTTGAGATGGGAGAATCTATCCTTCTATCAAATATCTATGCACCTACTGATCTTTCAAGTAAGTAGATCTTGTGGTCTTATATCAATTTTATTTGTATCCTTGCTCCTTTTTTTCCTTGGATTATGGCTGGTGATTTTAATGCCATTACTGAGTTGGATGAGAAGAAGGGTGGTATTGCAAGATTGGAACCTTCTTCTTTCTTGCTTTGTGATAACATTTCAGCTTTGACTCTAGTGGACATTAATCCTTGTAATGGTCAGTTTACCTGGAATAACAAGAGGATGGAGAAGAACTATATTTCTAAGAGACTTGATCATTTCTTGCTTTCTTGTTTTTGGGTTGGCGGTTTGTAGTCTACCTATTCAAAGATTTTATATTGGAGGGGCTCAGATTATTTTCCTATTAAATTGACTGTTGCCTTAGCTTGTGCTTGTCGTTCCCCTTCCTTCAATTTTCAGCTTATGTGGTTGAGAGACCCTTCTTTTTAGGAGTTCGTGGTTGAATGGTGGCAGATTGATAGACTGGCTTATGACACTGCTATGTATACTTTTTCCAAACTACTGCAATATGTGAAGTATCAGCTTAAAAGGTGGAACATGTAGTGTTTTGGAAATATTCTTCATGCTAATCTTGCTGTACAAGCTGATTTGGATGGCATTACCTGTGAAATAAGGGAGTTTGGTATTTCAAAGGATTTACTTAGGAATGAGGCTAGGGCTCTGAAATCCTTGGAAGAGTGTGAGCTATGTGAGGAATTTTTTTGGAAACAAAAGGCTCATGCTAAGTGGGTTCAAGAGGGGGATAGTAACACTACTTTCTTCTTCAATTCAATGAAAGCTCGAAGGCATGGTAATTCTATTTCCTTGTGAATGATATGGGTGAGCAATTATCATCTTTGCATGAAATATCTAGAGAAGGGGTGGAGTTTTTTGCTTCCTTATTTAGAGAAGATTCTCAAGATGGTTTGGTAGAAGAAAAATTTGTTTCGTCTTGTATCTCCAACTTTTTTCTGTCTTGTATCCCTTCCTTGGTGACTAGGGAGATGAATGAGCATCTTTTAGGCCATATTTCTCTTGAGGAGTTGGAGGCTACTATTTTGTAGATGAATAAAGGGAAAGCCCTGGGTCTTGATGGATTTTCGATTGGATTCTTTCAAGAGTTTTTGGATATTATTAAGTTGGACTTATTGGAGGTCGTTCATGAATCCTAGAGGAATAAATAGATGTTGTGTGCTTTGAACTCTACCTTTCTTTCTCTCATTCCCAAATGTGAAGGGGTAGATCGACTAAGTCAATTTCGTCCTATTTCCCTTTGTAATATGGTGTATAAAATTATTTCAAAGTTGATTACTGAAAGGTTGAAAAGATGGCTTAACAAGCTTATCTCCGAGGAACAAAGTGGTTTTTTTGCTGAAAGACAAATTCTTGGATGGGGTGGTCATTGATACTAAAAATATTCATTTGATGGCTTCCTCTAAAGAAAAATCCATGTTCATCAAGCTGGATATGGCTAAGGCCTATGATAGAGTTAAGTGGTCCTTCTTGCGTAAGATTATTATTGCCTTTGGTTTTGTTGAGGAGTGGGTCTAGTGGGTTATGGGCTATGTCACTTCTACCTCCTTCTCATTCTTGATTAATGGTGAGCCTTCTATGATTTTTGGTGCTTCCAAAGGTCTTCATCAGGGGGATCCTCTCTCTCCTTATTTATTTATTCTTCTTGTAGAGGGCCTAGGGAGAGTTGTGAAGCATAATACAGAGTTGGGCGTTCGGTGATGGCTTTCCTCTATAGTCCCACCTACAATTTGTGGATGACATGGATTTGATGGGTATGGATAAGTTTAGAGAAGCTACAAATTTTTGCAAGGCTTTGGATATATATCTTGTTGCTTCTGGCCAGTTGATTAATGAAGATAAATCCTCCATTTTCTTCTTTAACACTCTATGCCCTATTCAATAGAGGATTGCTTATATATTGAGGTTTATGATTGGGTCTCTCCTGTTGACTTATCTTGGCATCCCTATCTCTTCTAGTAGTCTTCCCAGGGAGTCTTGGCAATGTATCCTTGACAAGTTCTAAGTGAAGTTTAATCATTGGACACATAGATGGTTATCCTTTGTTGGGCGTGTTTAGTTACTTAAATATGTGGTGTAGGCTCTTCCCATTTATAGATGTATGCTCCAGGTGGCCTTGATTGGGTTTCTTAAGGATTTGGACTCTCTGGCTAGATAGTTCTTATGGGTGGGTAGCTTGTCTTCCTCTAAGTGGAGCCTCATCAAGTGGGATATTGTTTGTAGGCTGAAGCAGTTTGGGGGTATTGGTCTATGGAAGTTGACTTTCTTTAGATTGGAATTGACTATAAAGTTGTATTGGAGGTGGTGCTTGCTATCTACTGAAATTGCACCCTAGCTAAGCTGCATGACTTAGCTTTCCAGAGAAAACATGGGAAGACCTGTAAAGCTGTGGGTTGCTTGTAGGCAGAGGTCAACCTCCAGAGAAGGCCGACTTCCAATTGGTTATCACCTAAAACTATTGATTCTACTGAACTTGTTTAGGAAAAGGGGAGAAAGATATCATAAATAGAAAAATATTAACCCCTAATGCTTTAAAAGGTGAAACACCAAATATTTTGTGACAAACACTACCGCATAACATACACAATGAGCTTAATAAAGCAACTTACTGAGAGACACAAATAAATATTTCATAAGAAGGTTTTGGTGTTCATAGAATTAGAAGGAAAACTAAAAAATAACATTCACAACTAATCATTGATAAACATCATGACACAACTTATGACCTACACAAACTATGCATTTATCTATTTAGAGGTGTTTAAAAATGAGACATACATTCAAGGATTAGAGTATAAATCACAAAAAAAAATACATCAATCATCCAACTACACACAGGAAACAACGTTGAGAAGGTCAAAATCACTGCATCTTATTGAAATTCAAAGGTAAAATACTATAGCACATGCCTATAAATGAGTTATAGAACTCTGTATTTCCTCCAAGGACTCCAAAATGAGTCACTCCACAAAAAAGCGTTAGTCAGAACTGATCAATAATGAGTTACAAATGAGAATATATCCACCATCTCCAAGTAGCTCCACCAAAATAGGTTCTATAAATAGTTGGGGTCAAATGGCTTCAAAAATCCAAAAATATATTATTTGATCTTTCAACAAAGAAGCTCCAAAAGGTTGAAATGATCAATTTTGACCAAGTCCAACATGGTGACACATCAAACTATCCAAAAAAATCTCTAATTTTTCTTCAAAAGCAATAAAACACTCCTATATGCCCTCCTTATGTTTCCCCAACTCAATTTGACTAAGCATGATATGAGGTATATGTATTCAATTTGCATTTAAAAGGAAACAAGATGACTTAATGATTTATAACAATACCACCAAAGTCACTTGTTTTACAAATAAGCTGATGCAAAAGATTTACAAGACATATAGACTTTTTCAAAAGGAAAATTGATTATGTCAAAAAGCATCAATGTTTATCAATGCATATAATATGAAAAAGGCATAAACCATAAAATATAATGGCAAAAATATAAGCCACAACTTATATTAGTGGATAAATTATTTTTTTTAAACTTTATCTTAAGGTAAAAATACTTAAGTAAGAATCAACCTCTTTAGGGTTTTGGAACCCTAACTCAAAACTCAGCCAAACATTTTTCCCCTTTCATTTCTTACTTTGCATTCTTGTTGTTGAAAGGCGCTACCATTATGAGAGTTTCTTAAAACTTCCAGGGAATTTTGAACTCATTCATGGTAGATTTCTGAAGAATGTTGAGGCATTTTCAATAGAATTTTATGCAAATAATAGAAGGAAAAGCTCAGGGTAAGCATTTTGAAGACGTTTTTTTTTGGTCTTTTTTACTCAAATCCTATAGGTTAAAATGCTCAAAATCGAGCCATTTTTAGTATAAAAATGAATAAAATCTCCTTATGAACTCGTACTCATGTATATTTTGAAGATTCTATGTATTCAAAAGTGCGTTTTATCTATGTTTTCATTGCTTTCCCTTACTCATATGCTGGGTTCATAAAACCCGCATTCTATTTAATCTCTCAATGGTTGTGTTCATGGCCGAGGCCAATGCATTCTCTTTAATGTTTCTTATGCACTTTATTATTTTTATTAACTTGATTTCCATTTGAGAGTATCTTGTATTGGAAAAAGAAACATGGATTTATTCATTCGAGCCTGAATGTTATACTGCATGCTAGGGCTCTCATATTTGCACCATATTTCCATCTGTCTTAGAAGATGATACATGGCTCTATGAATATATTTGTTTTTCTTTCATTTTCGGTGATGATATGTATCTGTGGCCAACATTTGTCATAATCACCCTTATCGTGTCTTCATTGTGCAAGATTATAATATGAATGGGATTTCATGAAGGGCGGGTAATTGAAACATGAGCCGCCTCAGTCAATTTTTCTAGAAGAAAAAATTGCTCTGTGAAAAAAAAAAGATTCCTATATGATTCAATGCCATTGCATAGTAGGGGTATAATTTTAAAACCCTACGCATCTTTTCCTGTAACTTAAAATTCATTGAGACTTGGCCACAAGTTCTCTTGAGTTCTTCAGTTACACTGTAGCTTGAGGCTCTATTTCATACTCTGGTATTTTCTTTGCTTCATTCCATATTGAAAAAGAACTTAAGTTATGAATGTAAAACCCAGATGGGTTTAATGGCCACAATACATATGTATTTTCTGTTGACTCTCTAATTGGGAGCTTGAAGAATTTTTTATATGGAAATGAGGGTTTCCTTGACATTGTGCTTTAGAATAGGAAGACTGCTCCCCCTTGATATGAAGACTGTCACTATCCTCTCTCTGCCCTTAGTAATCTGCTTATTGATAGGTCTATCATGATGCATCAACCTTTGACCTCTTATTTATGAGATGACATAGAACCATATGCATTTGATGACTATCTTTCTAAAGTATTCTTAGTGATTTCAATAGATCCCCCACAAAACAACCTATACATAGTGACCTCTTTAGTGTATCCAAGTCTGTGTGACCTATCCATAGCCTGCTTAACTTATGTTTGATCCTGATCACTCTCATGACAGTTTGGAATTCCCTGACCATTTCATGACAGTTATCATTGTTGAAGACCCATCTAGCACAAGATATTTTCATTTTCTATAATTCTTGTAGTCCTTAAGGACACCAAGCATTCTCATCATCTGTACAAAACTAACAAATGGCGATTTTCAGCATGTAGCTTCTTGAAAGAACAAACCAATCACAATACCCATGAATTATGACTATCATTGCCTAGTTCATTGTAAACATCATCATACTCTACCTTGTGATAGTCATTAGCATGGTTGTCAAACTATGTTTTTGACTCTCTTAAAATGGAACTTTCATATTTTCCTTAGGTTTGTTCTCTTTATGATTGTCACTCCTAAGAAAAGGTTTCACTGTTTCTTTTACTCTTCATAATGTTATCTTTAACAGGAGACCCAAGTATCCTTTACTTGGTTTTGATGACTGCAGGGCTATCATGATCATTGCACACTCATAAAACTCTGCTCTTGTTCATTACTCCATGATTTGGACCTTGTTGATCCATTATAGGTTTCTGATTATCATGCTACAAATGACATATTGTTGCCATAAATCCATTTATGGATTGTCCTTGCATTCCTTGGATCATTATGATGTATTCTGATGAAACTCTTTCCAAGTCTTTAGCTTAACTTCACTGAAAAGTGAATGACTCTTGAAATAGTCAGATCTCTTTATCTTAATAAAATCTACTCCATGTGACTGTATTAGGTAGCACCATTGTTCAACTTTTATGACATTGTTTGCATTCTTCATGATTACCTTGAGCAGGTATATGTCACCTATGATAGTGACAGAAATTCACTATCATAAATGATGTATGGTTGTTTGAGGGAATCATAAAGAAATGAATTACCTTTCAAAACAAAACAAAGTACGTTGGGCTCAACCCTTGTGGGAACCACATTTACCCCACGTGCTTTAATTTTGACAAAAGAGCAACATACATTTCCTGTATCTGCACATGAAGCAAACAAGTTAGAAAAAACATGTATGTTTTAGGTGTACTTGATCACTTCATTGGTTTTCTGGGACACCTAAAATGTACATATAGCTTATTAAATACACATTGTGATCTGTTTATACATGTATAGGGTGAATGTGTATGCAATGTTTTTAATCAGTCATTGCTTAGAGTATACTCTAACACCATTTCTTACTGTCATATGAAGGACTAGAAGTGGAAAGGAGCTAGAAAAGGCAGATGAAACTCAGGACAGTAGCAGGATGATACAACACCAGTCAAGATCAGTCATTCATAGGAAATGGTTGGTTAGTTCCTTCTATGCACATTTATTGTTTTTCTTTACCTATTCATGTATGAGTTTTTTCATAATTTGTATTGAATAAGCAAAGGTCAGTCTCATGGATTGTATGAGACAATGTATACTTATACATTCACTAAAGATTACTTTGTTCTGAAAAGATCAGAATCTTTCTTCTATTATATGCATGTGTATGAATGCAATGATTTGTAGTTGTAATCTTTTTGGATTTTTCATTTATACATTTGAATGTAGTGAAGGAAAGATAATAAAATGTACCACATTTTCTCAGTTTAAAAACAACAAGCTCAACCTAATTTGAGTTGTAAGTGAAAAATGGGTAATAGTGCTTGGAATAGGATCATATATAGGCCATGGTTTTGTTGCATAAGTACCTTTAGGGGGCTCTTAAGGAGGAGATTACCAAGTATCCTCTAGTGGGGGAAGGTTCTGTAATTTGGGGAACACTCAAGAAAGGGGCTACGCTGATCAAGGAAGGTCTGTTGATCTAGATCTGTAATAGGGGTGAGGCTCTCTTTTGGTCTGATTCTTGGGATGGTTATCCCCCATCCTTATCAAGGGATCGATGGTCGATCCTCCATGATTTAAATCATCATAAAAATACAGTGTTTCGAATTAGAGATTTTGAACAACCATCAAATGGCTAACACAAAGGTGCGAATATTAAGAACAGTCACACTTAAGAAATTCTAAGGCTCAACCTAGATGTAAAATCTAGCCGCAAGGCTTCTAAATGATACTCACATAATACTATTTGTAGGCCAGGTGACTCAAAAACTATGGTCGACGCCACACTACTCGGCTCAAGGCCGTGGTTTCAATAGGAATACATTCATACAGTAAAATGATGCAATTGATAAAATAGAAAACTACCATTCATACAATAAGTAGAAATGATAAAATAAAATTGAGTTTTCTTTCTAAGCAATTGATTTACCTAATAAATCGAGCTTTGTGAGAATCAACCTTTTTTATTTTTCCTCACCCACAAGCTCTCTTTTTTCTTTTTCCTTCAAACCCCTAGCTTTCTTTGCCACTGCATTGAGTATACCAGAATGGAAACAATAATAGCACATTGCTCTTTTTAATGCCACCGATGAAGGTATTATTTCCTTACCATTGGCCACTACATAATTGAATATTTCCATTATTACCATGTCAGACCACGTCCTTCATGATCAAATTTTATGTTTCAACAATCCAATATTAGAACATTAGTGGTTATCAAATTTGAATATGTGTATGTATATGTGTGTGTGTATATATATATATATGTATGTATGTATGTATTTAAAATGATTTCATTCATATTTTTCAAGTATTCAAATAATGTATATATTTACATTTATATATATATACATGTTTGTAAATGAAAATTTGAATACATACATACATACATATATGTATGTATGTATGTATGTATTCAAATTTTCATTTACAAACATGTATATATATGTATATATATTTATATATGCATTCATGTATAAGTTGTTTATTTTGGAATGGCTTATATGTTCCATTATGCTATCATTTGACTTAAGAAAGGAACTTTTAAATCTCATCTCAAGCTTCCATATACGTAACTAAAAGAATTTATTTTTAGTACTTACTTTCATTTTCTTCAAAACACAGAGTTTGAGTAGACAATTTAATCTACAAGCCATTCATTTTCATTAACTGAAACATTCAAGTCATGAATTTATGTTCTTTTATATATGAAAAATGATTCAAATGCAAGTTATCATGCCATTTGGTGTGCACACCCAGATTCCAACTAGCTAACTATTCGATCTGGCTAAACAATCCTTCTTCAATTATGTTCTCGTCATTCAACATGTCACCCTACAACTGCACACACTTGCACTTGCAAATTTATCAGTAACGTTAAATTCTTGAAAGCATATATAATAATTTCCAAAAGTTTGCAAAGTCAACATCAGTCAACTTCTTTCATTCAATTTTTTGAAAATTCCAAAATCTCCATTTAATATTTATTGAATCTCTTCAATAATTTAATTTACCATATTATAATAAATATACAATAGAATTGGGTTATGACAATTGATTAGTAACCACCTCTTCCCCTTTGATCACTAATAGATTCCACATAACCCTAAAACCACCTAAGGCCCTTCGAGCATCTACCAAAGAACCTTCCCAATTTTTTAGAGATTTCATGAAATTCTCACCCTCCAAATCACCAAGTTTCATTTCCTGAAGAAGAATTAAGTCTGGTCTACATTGATTAATTTGATGCTTGAACAAGTGTTTCTTGTTAGGGGCATTTAAGCCCCTCCACTAACTCATTTGACTGCAAAATATGACGAAAGTTTCTGACGAAAGATGTATAATTAGATCTATCGTTGGGTACCTATGTATTTAATGCGAAATTTTCAAAAAAAATTAAAATTTATGCCCGACGTTCATCAAAATTACGACGCTCCATGATTTTTGTTGCTATTTCGACATACACTTAAAGTCAACCATCCCCTTCCATCAATTTGTGGGCTGACGGGTATATGGTTAGCGTTCATCGGGGTTCCGACGAATGTTTTTTAATAAATAAAAGTGAGTTCGACAATTTATCTATACTTGCAACAGTGTTTTGCTATACTTGTAAATTTTCTATACTTGTGACAGTTTGTGGAGGTTATAGGCCAAATTTTTTTGGTGCAAAATATCAAAATTATTAGAATTTGTTACCTGTCTATGATTAAAAATTATTGGAGTGTGAGTTTGATATTTTTTGAAGATCTAAATATTCAAGCTTGGTAAAGAAAAATCATGTCAGATAATATTAGTGCAGAAAAAAATGAAGAGACACTTGCTAGATTGTGGGCTAGATTGAAAAGAAAGGGTGACGGGAAATGTTATTGTCCTTGCAATAATTGCAAGGGCTTAAAGACGAGAAGACTTTTAATCACAACAACTGAGAAACATTGTAGGCAGCATGGTCATGTTGAAGGGGGGCATGATTATCTTCCATTGGTAAATTGTTCATTATATGTCTTTATATTGATTGAATTTGTAAATGTTTATATCGTTTTAACATTTTTTATATATAAAAAAAATCACTTGATCATGATCATGGTTTATTTGTGTCGATCATTATTATAAAGGTGGGGCACCCTAGGGCACATGATATGGATTATCACGGCCCAGAGAATGTAGTTTTGCAAGTAGAGGAACATGGAGGTGTGAATATCAAAGATGAAGTTAATGATCCTATGGAAGAAGATGATCATGTGCCAGAAAAAAAAGTTGAAGATGATGGTACAAATACATTGATCCATAACACATTTAGTGGCACAATTGATCATGATGATTGAGATGAATTTGATGATGTTCATGATTTACCTGTACTTGAGAAGGCATATGAGACCCTTTATGAAGGCTCCCAAACAACTCTTCTCTCTGTTGTATTGTTGCTGGTGAACTTGAAGGTTATGAATGGTTTATCCAACATAGAAATCTTACGAATGTTAAGGTATGTCATATATGTCATTTTTTTCATCTATTTTTGTTGTTAGTTCATCACTAGTAAATAAAGGATGAAATATGTACCATTAATATTCTTTATATTAACAAATTATTTTTTTGTTGAAGATTGATAGGTGAATTTTTGCTACCACCATCAAATATTTTACCTCACTCATACTGAGATTTATCTGCCATTATGAAAGATATTGGAATGGAGTATCAAGCAATAGATGCATGTCCCAATTATCATATTATATATCATAAACAACATGAATTTTTAGCAGAATGCCCAGAATGTCATATCAGTAGATATCGAACAGATCAACTAGCAAAAAATGTTCCTCGCAAAGTTCTTCGTTATATTCCCATTATTCCACGTATGCAATGATTATTTAGGTGCGAAAGCTTAGCGCAACTTATGGATTACAAAGCATGGAATAGAAGTGGAAATGACATTCTTTGAATTCCTGCTGATGGTTCTGCATTTAGGGACATGGAGGAAAAATGGCTACACTTTAAAGAAGAACCTCGTAATCTCAGGCTTTCATTGGCAGCGGACAGTGTCAATCCATGTGGAGAGTTGAGATCTATTTACTCGGTGTGGCCTGTTTTTGTTATCAACAATAACATTCCTCCATGGATGTCAATAAATAGGGAGCATAATGTTGGAAATGATTGTTCCAGGTATTTGTTTACATCAATTTTCTTTAACATAGTAGCATCTCATTTGTCTTATTTGTTGCATAATGACTTATATTTTTTTCTTTTAATAGTCATGTACTTTAATATTTATATATTGCAGTAAAATGGCTATAATAATTATGTAATGTTTATGTTCATTCAACTAGGTAAGTACCAAGTTAAAGATATGAATGTATATATCGAGCCTCTTATCGATGAGTTACTAAAGTTATGGAATGGCCTCACTATGTATGATGTCTCTAGACCAATAGGACAAAGACAATTTCAATTCCACGCAATGCTTGTATGGACAATTCATGATGCCCCAGGGGTAACACATTTTTGTGGTATGTTATAACGTTCAACTACACTTTAACGATATTTAATTTTATGAAGTAGATATCATGCATGTTTTTTAAATAATCTATTCATTATATATAACTATAGAAATTGACATATTTAATCAAATTATATATGATCTTGCAGGTCTTTAAATAAAGGAAAAATTTGCATGTCCAGTTTGTGTTCCAAAGATGAAATCCCATCGTTCAACAAGTTTAGGAAAGCAGGTGTTTGCTGAGTATAGGCACTTCCTCCACATAAATCATAAGTATCGAACTACTGAAAAATAAATTTTCAATGGGAAAGAAGAGACTACATCAAAACCACGAAGAATGACACCTTGCCTATGGAAGTTGGAATATAATATAATTAATCGTCAAGGTTATACATCAGATCAAATTATTTATCTATCATATATGATATGTTTGGAATTTATATTTTTATATTGTGTTTTGTTTACTCATGTTGTAATTGAAAATGATTGTCATTGTTAATTTTTTTAGCTTATATGCTTCATGAAGGTTGTCAAGGCATTAATGGCCAGCTTCCACAGGGACCGAAAAGTTATCCCAAACAATTTAGTAAGTTTCCCTACTATGAGCAACTAAAAATTGTGCATTTGTTTGATATAATGCATATCAGAAAGAATATAATAGAAACGTTATGGAAAATATTGGATGGAGGGCATGACAAAGAAAAAATTATCCAAATTTGTAGTGACATTCAGGAAGCCAATCATGCAATGAAAAATGTCATTCAATTAAATAGCGATGGAGATCAAATTAATATAAGCACCCTTCCTTGGTTATTAACGGAGCAGCAAAGCAATGCTATAAAAGAAGTCATATGAAAAATTCAATTTCCCACAAGATTTTCTACGAACATAAACAATATCATAACAAAGAAAGGTGAATTTGAGTCAGGGATGAAAATGCATGATTCACATACCTTCATTAAGGTAATTATTCTAGTATATTTTATATATATTTGTATACTGCATCTACTTTTCAGTGTATATTATGTTTACTATTTTTGAAAAAATAATGAGAAGATCATTTTATAATTGTTACAGTACGTTCTACCTCTATCTCTCCCAGACAACTTCGACAACAATGTCAAGCAAGTTATATATGATCTTGGAAAATACATGAGGTAAGTAGAGATATTTGTTCAATTCATTGTATAGATCTTATATTTTCCATTTGTTTTACTTGTTATGTAATATATTGTATATTTTTGTTAAATCTCGTTAATATATTTGCGCCTTGAATCACTTGTAGATGGATGTCATCTAAAGAAATCCATAAAGAAGATATAAATTATTGGAAGAGAAAAATTCCTCATCTAATGTGTGAAATGTAAAAGTGTCTACCTTCAACATTTTTCAATGCACAAGAACACTACCTCATACACCAAGTTGAGGAGATTGAATTGTGTGGACCTGTATACACAAGGTCAATGTGGATGGTTGAGAGGCACTTGAAATTTTTGAAAGATTTGGTTAGACAAAGAGCACATCCTGAGGGTTCTATGGTGGAGGGATATATGGTATACTAGACCATGGTGTACATTACTGATTATCTTCCTAAGTTCGCAACAAAGATCCATGTAGATCGCATTTGGGATCCCAACTACATTAACAAATTTGAAGGGGAGTACCTGATGGGGAAAGGTAGATTGAGAAAAGTGAGAGGTAATTATAAGATGGTCGTGGAGATTAATTAGAATACATTTTACATTGCCTTTAATTTATTGAAAAGAAACAACAGAGAACTAGTCCAAATGAAAGAATCTTCCACACACAAATAGAAAAGTACTAGTATTGTATTACTCCAGAAAATAAGTATTTCACTGCTAGTGCCTTATTTTATCCACTATGTCATCGCAATGTCTTACTTTGATTATTCCCTTGTCGGCGTAACTTGAGATATGTTCTCCTGACTAAATGTTATCGGTGTAAGATGTGTCGTCAAGCGGTCCATTTTCTGTTGTTCCGATATCAATGTGTTCCTCCAATGAAATATATCAGTGTACCTCATGCCAAAATCCTGAGTGAGTCTATCTTTTACTTTCTTGAATAACCCATTGGTAGAATAAAAAGAATGTGTTCCTGATACAAGCCTCTTATCTTCATCGAAGTAGTATATGAGATCAGAATTTTCACTTGTTAGGCTTCTGATGGCCGATGATGAGTATTTTGTCAGGGAAAATTTCATGAGTTATGCCAATATGAATTTCTTGTGGTGCTACATTCTCTATTTGTTCCTTTTTAATCAAAATATATAGCCCAATTTCTTTTGTTGATCGGTATGAATGCAATGTTCCTATGTCGATATTGTACAATGTGCTTACTCGTTCACATTGTTAGCTCTCAAAAATGTAGGTAAAAATACCTCAGGAGGTTTCCAAACTCTTGGTACATTTCAGGGTAACATACAAGGCCAAATGGTTTTAGACCTTCTTCTCTTCAGGTGCTACTAGACCTAGGTGGGTCTACCTATGTGAATGAAGCAGACTTGAACTATGTGATTCCTCCTATAACAATATATTCACAATGGCAATTTGAAAGTGAACAGATGTACGACTAATCTAGCATAAATTGTATAATTAGTATCAAAGAAATATGTTTAGTTAATAGATGTAAAACATTTAAAATGAAATGAAACTAAGTGATGAAATGTGAAGACCAGTGCTTTGTTGGGTATATAGAGTCAAGTAGAAATCAGAGACAAGTGACTTATGACTGGCAATAATTCAAACTGTTTGGAACTTCTATGTTTATAACTTGTATAAACAGGCAGGGATGCAATTATCAAATTCTTCTTTAATAATCCAAAATAATATTCCTAAGTTGTTGTGAATAATCAAGAGGACTTTAATCTTTACTTGAAAGACCTAATTAATTATGCCACACAGGTACAACAAATGTGCACTGATAAATTGAAAATATGCTTGATATATCAATTTAAACAATAGAGTACTATTAAATATGGAGACAATATGGAAATATCTTCAATTAACTTCACAAATAATTGATACCAACATAGAGCCATTGAATCAGATATTTTCCATTAACTTCATCAAAAAATTTGCATGTGCATCTTGGTCCTTTATGATGTAAACATTGTATCAATCCCTATTCTCCTACTTCTATCTACTCCTATCTTAATAATTTTTTCTTGGTCCTAGTCTCTCTTATTTATAGGAGAGGCAACAAGCTTCTAAACCAAAAGACATGAATTTTGATAACAAAACTTAACTAACATGTAAAATATAACTAGAACAATTAACAAATAACACATGACAATTCTGTTAATCTCCGAGTAAAAGTTTGAGTCACAAAAGACCTGTGCAAAGCTTTTACTTTATGATAATCATCATTGATAGTGATTAATATTCATCTGAACCGAGGAATTTATCCTACCACTTGATTGTGGTTAAATCATTCGACCACTTGTATTCCTGTGCAGTAGTGAAGTTTGACAGGTGGATTTTCCATCTGCTATTGAGCAAGTTTCTGGCATCTACAACGAACTTTGTAGCCATTATCCAATGCAATAATTCCATCAAGCAGAGCATGAATTTTTTCTAGATTGATATTACCATCACCCTGTATCTGTGTAAAACATTGTGGAACCATTTGATCAAATTCATTTCTCCATTCATCCACATCCTTTAGTTGACCATCACCTTTAACGATCAGAGGGCTAAAACTGTGTTTTATTGAATCAAATGAATTCCTTTTGTTTTCTTCCTTCTTCTTCATATCAATCAAATACTTATGCTCATCAATGATTCCTTTTACCATTTCTTGAGTAGGTTTTAACCTTGGGGGTGCTTCACGATCTCTTTGTCTGGCTTTACATAGAGTGGTTAAGATATGGTAAGTGGCCTGCCATCTTTTCCGCAATTCCTTTAAGACAAGGATATTAGTATTTATTTGTTCCAGAGCTTTTACCAAATGACTTAAGCCCTCATGAACTCCACTTATTTTCTCTTTTAAAAATTCAACTCTGTGTTTCAGTATTTCCTCCAAGGTACTCAAGATGTGTCATTTGATATCATCCATATTATGATTCTTTAGTTTCTCAACCTCTTCTTTTAATTGTTGAATTTGTGGATCTTCAACTGAAGCAGGTGGATGATCTACAACCATTTCATTCCCCTTTACATCTGTGGCTTGTTTCAATTGTTCTTTCAATTTAACATTTTCAATGAATAACTTATTTATCTCCTCATTTGATAGTTTGAGTCTTTTCTCATACTATGTCATCTTCTTTCCCATGTTTTCCACTACATCTCTTGTAAACATTGTTGAATGCATTGTCATGGTTGTTGCTTTTGTGGGAGTAGTGTCCTTCATAATTCTAACCAGAGCAGACCCTCTCATTTCCTGCACCACATCTAGAAGCCTAGGCTTCCTTGTGCTTTTTTGTTTCGTCCATAGGGCAACGGTCTAGGTGGTTGAATTATATCCTATCCCTGATACTCCTTCTGAATCAAATTCTGCAACCAATTTGGGATCATCTTGAGCTCTAATTTGATCCAATAGAAAAACTTTGGAGAGCTCTATTCTTGGTATAATGAGCATGTTACTTTTCAACACTAACTCACTTGCTTCTTTAGGAGTAATATTGACATTGTCAATATTTAACTCTGCCATTGTTTGTACTTGCACTTCTGCATGTTTTGAATCATCAGCTCCAATGAGGTTAATTTTCAATCTGTCATCAAATTGTTTAATCTTCATTTTTATCCAAAAATATTTGAACTCCCTAGTATGGATAAAGTCATCATCCTCCATGAATCTCAGGGAAGCAATAATTCTTTCATCATCCTACATTTCATCAATAGCCTCCTTTGATATTCTCATCTTGGGATCATGAGGCTCAAGGATTTTTTGTTTCTCTACAACCTCTTTCATCTTAGCCAAAGTTAAGACTGCCTCTTGTTCTTCATCACTTGACTCATAATCCACTAGTGATCCAATATTTTTGTTTCTTGGTAGAAGGCTCGTCTATTTGAGATGGAGGAGATGGATGAATTGGTGATGAAGGTGGTGTATGTGATGTAGAGGCTATGGATGTTGGTGGTTGGGGTGTAGGAAGTGGGGTTGATTTCTCTTCTTGAGCCTTTTTAGATAATCCATTAGATTTACCAAGGACTAATTGCATTCTTTTCAACACATTGGCTCCTCATCAAAAAACCCCTTGAACTTCTTAGCTTTTCCTCTCTCTTGATCCTTCCATCTCATCATCATTAACCATATTTTCCTTCTTTCAAACACATCTGCAAAATAGACCAGGTTTCTTATTACATCCTCTTTTGAATCAAATTCATGTGTTATTGCCCTCTTTGTGAGTAGGGTTCTTCTAATATTGTTGATGTGGCCTTCTGGATCACATATTCTCTTTCCCTAATCTGAGAGAAAAATTAGCTTTTATAAATCTTTGCAATTCCTCCAACATATCTGATCCAATTGACAATTCTTCAAATACCGTCAAATTAGGTAGAAATGTGCCTTTTCTATTTTTTCATCAAATCATGCTCCATCAAGAGCATTTTCCACATAAATTCTAAAAACAATACTCTGCTAGGCACAAATTTGGTAAAATATGAGGGGCCTGATCACAACCATATACCCTAATGGTGGTGTGTTGTGGCATCAAAAACCAATCAGCATAATTATGTGTAAAACCTTGATCCGGTTTGTATTACAGGGGTCTCATGACATCCATTAGGGATTGTGGTAATCTTGGTGTAGGAAAACCAAGTTGAGCAATCATTCTAATGACAAAATCATCCCTAAATACAACATAATCACTTTCATTGCATTTAATGTCCCAAATATAACACCAATTTTGTATTGGGAGCATAACTCCATTCTCATGTGTTCTCAATTTCATCCTCTTTGTCCATTTTGTTTCATTTTGAGATAGAATCAAATGACATAATAAGGAGTACTTTCTAAAAGTTATGGGGGCCTTGGCTTCCCTAACCTATAACAAACCTTCATGAATATATTCCTTAATGAATGAAGCAAAATCAAACTCCACCTTCAATTCAGTATGTTGGATAATCATGGCCATTCTCATCAACCCTATCGACATATTCTCCTCTGCATCAACTCCAAGAATTTGACATAATGCATAGTAGGTATTTTTGAAATAGGTCTGAAAGTCAGACACTAGAAAGGGTTGAAGTCTTGAAGAGTGAATGGGAAAGACTCTATTTTTTTCACCCCTTTTCATGTGTAAGGGGAGTTCATCAGTTCTATAGGTCCTTTTCAACCTTCTATATTCTTGCTCTAGCTTCCCCAAGTCAATTTCAGTGACAGCCTGCCTGTTTAGGTCAAAAAACCTAATTATAGCTTCCCTCAAGATATCTACCAGACATTGAACATCTGGAAGTCTGACCATTTTTGATGGGGCATGATATCTATTGGACAAGGCTCTGATTAGCTCGACATCAACAAAAACATTAGGAAAAACTAATTTTCCTATGTCAAAAGTCCATGGGTTTGACACTGGAACCCTTTAATCTCTGTCCCTATAGAAATACCAATATAAATTCCACCCAAACTATGGACTTATTGGGTCCCTACACCCCTGAGCTAAATCCTTAAAGACTTTCTTAGAACCCTTATCTACTGAACCAAGTAATAGGGCAAGTAATGGCGACTGCAATGAAATTCTACTAGATTTTTCTTCCTTTTTAGTTCTTGCCTCTGATTTCTTTGGCGCCATTGTTTAAATTTCAGTGAATGATAAGTAGACTTACCCAAAATTTTGCTCGCTCTACAGAATTCTTCCACTGTCATACTTTGAGCTTGCCTATATTCAGCTTTTGCTAGTACGAGCGCACAAATTCTCAATTTTCCTTGTTAAATTTTGATATCATACCGCATTAATTTCATATATTAAGTTCTTCATCATTCAAATCTTTCATATTGAGCTGAATTTCATACTTCAATGCTGATTGATATGACTGGCCTTCATTTAATGCTCCAATAGTAGATTACTGTACTACTGCATGACATTTTTCATCCCCCCGCGGTATAGCGATTCCTCTGTATCTCTCTTCTTATTTCACCACTCTATCGCAGGCTCCATTCCAACCCTCTGGAATATGGTAGTGCATTATTACCTCTATTCTTAGTTTACCACTCGACCACGGGCTTCATTTCAACCCCTCATGGTATAGTGGTTCCCTTTATTAGTATTAATCATGACCCCGCTCTACCACGGGAAAGACATCAACCTTCCACGGTATAGCGGTATATAGTGTATTACTTCCTTTACCCACCACACTACCATGAGTTGCTTTATTGGAGGCTGCAGTAAGGCAGTAAAAGGAAATTTTGACCTTGTGGATGGTAAAAACATGGTTTTAAAGGATTTTTTTTTGATTTCATATTAAAGGACCATCATAATTTCAAATGAAAATTCTAGTTCCAACACACGTAGGCCATTCCTGCAATGTTTTTTTCGGTGAAGCTTGCTAGTTGTTGTGTCGATATATTATATCCTGCCAATATAAACATAAAACATGATCGAGGTGACATAGATACTACTTGTCCAATATGTTATATCTCTTCAATTTGAAATGTGTGAACAATGGGTCTTGGATACATATAATTCAGAGGTTTCTTACGAAAGATAATAAGATCATTGGTAGTGGGATGCTAGGTTTTCAGGTACATCAATTATAAATTAAGGTCGTATACCATGGTAATTAACTAATTATATGTTGTTTGTGAATTTCAATTTATTTTGATATAGTTGGTCGAGAGTGGGATGCACTACATTTGTATGTCACAAACCATCTTGATTGGATGACGGTATGGATTGAACGATGTCAACAATTTGGTCGCACATTAACATGGGAAGGTGTGGCTTCATTGGTTAAAGAAGCTCATTGTAATGGAGATTCGAATGTTACACCAAGGGAAATTAATTTAGCATATGGTTTAAGAGATAAAAAGGTACGTATAAATATATTAATCACCCATATTATTTAATTATTTTCAATTATATTGATGTATATATATGTTGAGTTTTTTTTCCTTACATACATTCGGCCAAGAATAAATATGTTTATCAATTGACAATGCAATAATTTTTACATGTTTGACGTATTGTAGGTGAAACACCACAAGCCTATGTGGTGAAATGGTCGTAAATTTTGAATCAAAAATTTGGATGACACGAAGAAAAATTGTGATTCTGGGATAACTGCAGTCTTTTAGGTGACTAATGTTTCATCTAGAAGCGACATACATCTAGAAGTCTCAGAAAATTGATACTATGGGATTTTGGATGATATACTTGAGTGTGACTTTAAGTCCTTCAAATTTGTTTTGTTCATTGTCTAATGGTATAGGCTACGATTGAATGAAAATGATCCTAAGAGAACTGTTATTGAACATGATAATGGATTTACCATGGTTAATACAAGGTCGATCGAGCGAGCTAGAAATGAGCCCTATGTTCTTCCAAGCCAATGTGTGTAGGTATTTTACTCAGAGGTTCCAAGTAAACTAGGTTGGTCATTTGTTGTTAGACATGATCCAAGAGGAAGGTCGGTAAAGTATAATGTGGTGGAAGAAGAAGATACCGAAGAACTAGAAGATGATGTAGATGATGATCAGGATCACCAACTAGTTGATGATTTTCCTGACAAAGATGTCGAAGATGAGGAAATAGATCATGATGATGTAGGAGTTAATGTTCATGAAGATGATATCCATGTGGATGATGAAATTATCAAACTGATATCAATGATGATGATGATGACATGACCAATCCTTACAATGTCGAATCTGGATTGGATGATACAGACAAAGAGTTGGATGAAGAAGAAGATCAATGACATTGAAATGTATGAGTTATGCGATTATATTATCTATTTGATATTGATTTCTTGATAGAATTATATTTGACTTATATGGTTACATAATTAATTCATGATGTTTTTAATTTTTATGCCATTACATAATTAATTCATGATGTTACAACTATTGTAGCTCTCCTAGAAATTTCCATATGATCAAATCCTTATTACTCTATGACTATTTATGATTAGATATTATTTGATCATATCTTTGGTTATTTCATTCCCAAAAAATTAGAGTTTCCTCATGTTGACCTCGCATAGTGACATGTGAATGGGGCCAACATTGAATTTTTTTCAATTTGTGCTTGTATGGAGTGAAACTTGACATGGTTAGCCTAGACACACGCGTTGACGATATGGGAGGGTTTCAAGACTCAAACATGAGGTCATGCATGTTATGAAAGTGTATGGTAATCCTACTTATAGCGGAAGTTCATAGGATAAGCTAACCAATGGCACTATATTGGAGGATAAACTCACCTATGGAATTAATTTAATAGGTAAGGGATGCCTCTTAGTGGAATTTTGAGTCTTGGATTAATCCATAGTGCTAAAATTACTTCTAGTGTTCTTCCCTTGGTGTTATATTTATCTCTACAATTTCCCATACTTAACCATTTCATCATCCCTTTTCCCAAGCTATTTGTATCATAATATAAACTTGGTCCAACCTCACATTAGTCCCTTAGGTAATTATCCATTTCCTCCAAGTTGAATGGAACCTTTTGTACCAATGCATCTATGTTTTCCTACCCTAATGAATCAAGACTTGAAATCACCTTAACAATCTTCTTTATGTCATGGCATATCTCCGAAGTGCCTTTGGCATGCTTTAGATGTGTCAATATTAATAAGATTGAACACATTAATTTTAAAGTCTCTTAACACATTCCATGACAAGAAAATGACTCATTTGGATTAAGGAGTACTTTCCTAAACCATTCCTTCATATTCAACAATCCCTTCTCACACCCACATCATAATTCATATCCATGTTAGTTGTAATGAGTGTTTTAAACCAACAATCAATGAATCATAGGATAGAAGAAAACTCGTTATACACAAGGATAAGAATCAAAGAGACTGAAAGAATTGATTCACTAGATATGCTCCCCATTATTGTAATAGACCAATGTAAAAAAGTAAGTCATAACAAGAATAGGACCCAAAAAAACTAGGAAAAGTAACCTTGTAGGCTACATTAATAAGACATTGATTGCAAGCATTTCTTCCATGATGTTTAAATGAAAAAATATTAGATAGCTCAATCTTTAGTCAAGTAGTATTTCAATCACTAATTCTTAGACATCCATCATGATTAAACATCACATATCATAAGAATTTTTAACAATCAATAGGACTGTAGATAATATTCAATCATGTCATAGGAAATAAATCATCAAAAATTATAAAGAAAGAGAAAACCAACTATATAAGCTCAGCAAGCCACCATAAAAAAATCATATTTTGTAGAAAATAAAATAAACTATATGTTGACATAGCATATATATTTTGTATATAAACTATATGTTGACATAGCATATATATTTTGTATATAAACTATATGTTGACATAGCATATATATAAACTATATATTTTGAATTTTGGCCCCGCGCGCACAGGAGCACGACATAGCATACTACACCGAGACCCTAACTGGAGAGTTGCACTGAGAACCATTGCATCCAGCCCCTGAGTGGAGAGTTGTGAGACTTCATTGGATGAGTGTTGCAAGGACATTGAGTCGAGGAGGAAGACTAGGAACCATTTGGCAAGAGGAAAGCTAGAGTGAGAGGTGAGGGCACTCAGAAAGGGAAAATCGACCAAGGGACAATGATTGTAAGTGATTTTTCCCCCACATTTAGAAATCTTGTTGCAAGTACAGTGATTCAAACTCTGTTCATTCCCATCGAGGTGTTGCATGCTATATTTTGGTCAATTCAAGCCAATGTCCCATTGACAAACCCAAGTACTACCTAGTACTAGTGTCTAGTTAGCTTGAATAGCCAAGCTTTGAGATGTTCAATCAGTTGGGTGGCCATTTTTGGCCTGTGAATTGCAGTTTTTGTATCTGTCTTAGCATATTTTTTCTACTATAAGATTGAAAGGAATTCTTGTCACATAATAGCACATGAAGTTCACTAGGGTTCAAATTTTTAAATTTTGATGAAATAAATATACATATTGAGGTCCAAAAATGATCAAAGGGACTGAAAACAATATATAGTCTATGAGTGCAATGAAAAATGCCTAGTGCCTGTCCATAAGAGAACATATAGAAGTACAAGAGATGAAAAAAAGACAAGGAGCCATTAAAAACTTCTGAATATTTCACTGACTCAACCAAACCTCCAAAAGAACAGTACAAATTCTAGCACTAGGGAAAGCCTAAAAGAGAACAGTAATGAAAGTGGACTTTTTTTTTCAAGTGCCCTAAGAGTATAAATGGTTTGAAGATGTTGTGGGTGTCTGGAAAATGGTGAAGGAATGTTGGTTAGGGAGGGAACCAATTAGCCTCTTTAACTAGATTCTTAAGAAAGAAACAAAATTAAATACATTTTGGGGTTCTTCTGAGTAGGGCCCATCTTTTATTATTTTATTTGGGGAACCCAAAAAACCATAGGGGTAGAAACCTGTGGAGCTTAATCATTAAAGGCAAGGGGTCTTTCGATTTAGAAATAGAATGAAAGGATGGTTGCACGAGGGGCTATTTCACATCAAAGGTGGTCCAAAAAAAATCATAGACTAACTAACCAAACACTAGTACTACGTCAAAGGGACTATTGTCTTCGAGGAAGGTGGTCCAAAAAATTTCATAGACGGGTACAAAAAGTAATAGCAACCTTCCACCAACTAACCCAATCAACCTCCAAGAAACAAGACAATGACTCCTCTAAATGTTCCCAAAACCAAAGGCTTCAAAACACAAGGTTGGTGACCCTACAAACCATTCCCATGCTTACCAAGTGATCTCTCATCATCAGACCCTTACAAGGTTTATTGATACATTCACAACTATTTTTACCTCCACATGCATTTGACTAGTAGTGACAACCTTGGTTTTTAATCCTCCAACCCCATACCTTGGGATCACATCACCATGAAATAACTTCATCCAACATCCTTATGAGTGTAGGTACCACAAAATAGGTATTTCTTATATTTGTCTTCCTTGAGTGAGGGAAATTCAAGAAGAGAAGAGGAAAGCGAGACATGTAGTAGGTCTAAAAGAGGGAGATCAACTAGAGGTCAAAAGATTAGAAGAAAATTTCGTAAACACATGGAATTTTTTCTTGTTGAAGGGGGGTCATGTTCTTATGATGATGAGAGCATAGGTGACATCGAGGTTCCCTTGAGGTACAAACATCTATGGAAACAATGGGTACCCAAGGAACTTCCTCCAGTAAACACTAATTTTTGTGTCAACGAGAGGATATATCGCATAGCACCATCGTCATTACATGGTTTGGGCCTATTTTGCATGGACGACATAAAGGTCTATTATGAAAAAGTTACTAAATTGATGGAGCATGTTGTACTCTGTTACAATTACAAAGATTGGATGCAGCTAGTTTGATATACACAAAGTATGCGTAGGTATGCACTGCCAGCAAATTATATATAGCTAAAAGATAAGGATCAAAATAAAGGAGTGGCTATGTACATTGATAAAAGGCCAAAAGCATCAGGGAATATTACAGGGTTTATAAATAGTACACGAACCGGGTCAACAAATAAGCAACCCAATTGCATATTTGAGGCCCACGAGGGAAACCATGTATTCGTATGTGTGATAAAATCAATAACTGTAGGGGAAGAGTTGCTAATCGATTACAATTTGAATCGCATAGATACAAACACAATTGTTATGGGGGTGGTATGTACTATATACCATTTTACCCAACCTCCAATTAATGACTCCAATATACCATTTTATTATTATGTTTCTTTTCGTAAGTCTATTGGTTTCATTTTGGTAATGTTTTTTTATATTTAATTTTTGTCACAGTGGGAGATTGATCATAGGGGGAAGGCTCCGGCCCAGAGCATAGATCGTGATGCATCTTCAGGAACTTCTACCCAACAGGTTTACCTCATTGTAATTTTAAAAATTAGATACGAGAAAAATGTTTTATTATTATGTTTTTTTCATAAGCTTATTGGGTTAATTTCAATAATGTTTTTAATATTCTTGTCGCAGTCCGATGATTGGGGAAGGACACCAGCAATAGAGGAGAGCATCCATAGGGAGGTGCAGTCACTATTATGTGACGATGACATCGCATATTCTGTAAACCCTCTGGATATGATAAGGAAGACCCAAAAAAATGCAATGAAGAAATCCTTCAGTTGTTATTCATAGTGCCTTAAATAAATGAGATAAGAGAAAGTGTTAAAATATTGACTTAGAGAGCATGAAACTTGCAATTAAGTTGTCGAGATATTTAATTATAACATAAGTTCATTCATGGTTTTATATTTTGTACTCTTTTATGTCATGAACTAAAATATGTGTTGTTTTTAAAGGATTTTTTGCATCCTCATGATGTTGTTGGCCATGATCGGGGTACTGCAGGTGCTGCCCAGGGAGTAGGGGTTGGTACAAGTGTCGATCTTCATCTTCCTACGCATACATCACATCATCCGACCCCATAATCCATGCCTATATTGTCAACTGAAATGTCGGCAACACATAGCATGCAGGCATCAGGTAGTGCACCCTTTGGCAGCGAAAACATGCCAAAACATGCATCAGGACATGTACTTGGGGATGTAGAGGCCACTAGTACTTGTGATGTTTTAGCATTATTTCCTGGATCTTCCCGTATTACTAGTATGAGAACATTTCCAATCACATTTGTGATGATCGAGGATTTCATTCCCATAAAGATAGAGAAGGTCCCAAGTACTTAAATTTTTTTTAATTATTATTATATATAATCCAATTGAAATTTACTTGTTGATCACTCTTTTTAGACTAATGATCCCATGATCTTTTTGTAGGAAATGATTTTTTTTATAAACATCTAAATGATATTGCATTGGAAATCTTCGGGCCCACCATACATACACAGTGGAATGCCCAAAATCAAGATTTAAAAGATGAGCTCATTAACCATCTAGTTGTGTTGTTCAGTAATAACACATTCAACCGAACCAAGGTCCTTAAGAAAGCTAGTACCTATCTAAAGTATGTGAGGGACCAATATAGGTCACATTTAGAGAAGAAAAAATAGTACGAGCGTCCCCCCATGATTCCGAAGAGGGAGTGGAAGGACCTGGTGTCAGATGGAAAGGAAAAGGCTGAAAAGAAAAAAGGAAAGACACCACCGGGCCAAGGAAGGTATGTGATACGATCAACAATGTAATTATACATTGATTACTCTTTCTTTTTACATAATCTTACATATTTCAAATTTTTCATAGGCTGCCCGACACATCAAAGGAAAAAAAGGTAAGACTAGAAAAACATGGGCAACACAAAATTGGCTCTGGTGGTTATATGAAATTAGTCGCACAAATTGTAAGTATCAATAAATGAAATATTGCATCCAAATAATAAATTGCAAACAATTTTGGTTTTATCACACCATAGAAGCAAAATTCATGATCTTATGCAAAAATGTAGGGTTCTGAATTCAACAGAGTGCCCATAGAAGAGGACCTGAAGATTTCCTTCCAGCAAGGCTATGGAGTCATGGCTAAATGCTTAAGACTCTTGACTAGGCAAACACAAGCTTCCACTACATCTAACAGGCAGGTAGATAAACTCAATGAAGTTTATTTAAAATTGAATACTTGTGCAATCTATTAAATATTAATTTCCACCATAAAGTAATTATGTGCCTATTTGTTTTAAATAGGAAAATAAATGATAATACTGCACATGACATTGGAATGCAGCCTAGTGAGGGTGGAGCACAGCTTGCAGATGAAGGTCATGGTGTGCATCCCGATATTGGATGTATTCATGTGCTATACAAAATGTAGTATGGATTAATACAATTAAACATCTTTAATTGCAATTGGTGTATTAATTAATGTAACCTTTCATGTTTCAACTTTAGAGCATGTAGAGCGTGATCAACATTTTGAGCATGATCAGGATAGACAAGATCAGGAACATGATGTGGCCCCATCAGGTAAAGAGGACCACTCTAATTTTATTTTAAACATATTTAATTACAATTGGTGTATTAATTAACGCAACCTTTCATGTTTCAACTCCAAAGGATTTCGAGGGTGTTCAGCATGTTGAGCATGAGGCTATAAGACAAGATCAGGAACATGATGTGGCCCCATCAGGTAAAGAGCACCACTCTAATGTTATTTTAATTAATGAAATACTTGTAACAATAATAATAAAACATATCAATTTAGCAGTTATTTGTTATTGTAGCAAACCCCCCCTTGCAGCGGCCTCCACGTCATGAGTACACAACTAGGAATACATTAAGATCATGAGCAAAGGGCATAAAAACTGAAGGGGGGACAGATGATTTAGAAAACGATACTCCACTTCTTTTTTTAGCTGCAAAAAAGAAACAAAAAAAAAGTGATTGTAATCATATTATGACAACCATATTTTTGATAATATGTTAATGAATGTTAAAAACTGATATTTTTGACAACCATATTTTTGATAATATGTTAATGAATGTTAAAAACTGATATTTTTGACAACCATATTTTTGATAATATGTAAAAACTGAAAGAATGAATGTTATATGTTAATGAATGAACGTTATATGTTATTAATGGATGAATGTTATATGTTATTAATGGATGAATGAATGAATGTTATATGTTATATGTTACCAATCAGCTACTTGTGACAAGGTGTTTTTATCTTCTATCTCACCTTTTCTCTGTAAGAAAGGAGATTCAGCTCTGGGTTTGTGAATTGAGATTTTTATCTATGCATGCAAAGAAACTGACAGGCTTTAATGAGACACATATATGGAGAGTGTATGACATCAAAGGCTACATGGCTATTACCTTTCAAACTTCTGATACACTATCAGATGATAATTGTTAATGTTCCAGTTCTCTGAGGGAAGAAGTTTGAACGAATATTTTTTTTTTAAAAGCTGTAGGGTTTCATCAAAATTTCGACAAACATAGCCCGAGGAACCACAAAAAATTGTAATGACAATGACAGTTTGCTCCACCTCGTTGGAAAATGGATGAATGTTTGGTATTTTTTTGAAAATTTCAAATGGGGCGTTCTGCAACGTTTTGTGATTTTTTGCGTCAATAGGTGGATGAAGTTACGTCAATTTTTTGATGGAAACCACTAACATTTTCCATGGCACTGACCAACGATGTTGGGTCATGGTTTCTATGTATAAAAATTGGTGGTTAAAGCGACAAAAATCCAACAACAAAATTTAAATCAGTGTTGCGTCAGTAAGTCGACAATATTTTTTCAATATGTCACCAAACATTCATCGGAATTTGTAGTCAAATACAGTAGTGCTAACATTCCATGTTATGGACCTCATTCTACTTTAGGAAGGGCTAATACCTTCTTGGACCTCAATGCTAGCTACAATTGACCTTTGGCTATTCCAAAAATTTCTAGCTTTTTCTTCTTTGGTTTCCTACCCTGCTTGCAACCTTTCCTAGTTCTAGGCCTCTTTATTTTTTAGTGTGTTTGTGTCAACGTTCTTTCTTCTTGCAATTATCCTTCCTCAATCTTCTTTGCACTATCCTTTGAATCAAACCCTGAGGAGTAACCCTCTGAGAGTGGATCATCATGGAGTTTCACATCCCCTACTTCTTCCTCCATGAGCTTGAAGCCTTTTCCCAAAAATTATGCCAACTCCATGTCCCTTTCCTGACCTGAATTTGCCTCTGTCATTACTGGATCCATTCCTTGTTTCCCTTCCTCTACCCATTTTTTGTCCTCATCAATAACCTAATCCAACTTTGCGAGTCCACCATCTTGGATTTCCATTTCTAGGGTTCCTTCCCTGGCCTCCTGAGAAGAACCACTACCTGGCTATTTTTCACCTTCCACCACAATAATATCCTATGAGCTTGACCCCTTATCAACCTCATTCCAATATCCTTCTAGGGCATCCTACCCACCCTCACTCAAATCAACATGTTGGCTTTCCTTGTTAGGAGATTGGTGGATAGCCCCAAGGGTATCCTTGCCCCCTTTCTGCTAAGGATCCTCTTTCCCATCCACCCCAATCTTCACACATTCCATGGATCTATGACCTTTTGAATGTCACATCTAGAAAATGAATAATTCATCCTCCTTCTTGATCTTTTTCCTCCATAGTCCTTGGGCCGATCAGATCTACAATTCCTTCAGCATCGGGGGAATGATGTTTACATCAACAAAAATCCTTGCACAAATACCAAAATTTCTATCCACCAATTTTTTGTCAACTTTAACAAATGATCCTACCTTGTTTCCAATCACCTGCAGATCTTCCTCCTCTAAATATTCTGAAGGCAGGTTGTACAACATTATCTAGGTTCTACTAGCTTCAATCAACTACTTCTGGGGGTCAAAATTTTGCTCCCAGTCTTTAAAAAAATATTGTGCTATCCATGAAGTGAGGGCCTAAATTCAAAATGAGCCTTTTCTCCCAAGCATCCAAACATTCGATTAGAAAAAATCCACTCGTTAAGGATTTGACATCTGAAATTCCCCAATTTTGTTCACACCAACTTCTCATTTTTGAGATAGTCGGCCAACCACCTCCCCATTTCATGAAGAAATCTTTACCTTTCAATCGAATGACTGAGGATACCAATTTTCCATTATCCATAAAAATGGAAACACATCTATGGTTTAATCTATCTACATCTGACATACCTTTGTCACCCATCACCTTATTTATGTTTTCAGCAGGTGCCTTTGGTTCCTTCTCTGTGTGTCAAGCATTACGCCTTTCAGTCAAGTTTTTCTGCCATAATTCACTTTTCCCACCACCCCATGACTTTTGAAATCTCCCCATCCATCTTGTTGCACCTTTCCATCTAGGGTTCTTTTGTCGATGCCTTCCATACAAGCTAACTTGAGACCCATTAGGTTTTACAGGAGCACAATGCGGATCCCAACCTATCTGATGTCCTCCATTCACCTAGTCGTTTCTCCACCTTCCAAGTTCATTACCCCACACTGCACCAACCCAATCTCTGCGTCGTTGATTGTTTGCGGGTAGCTTCCCATTACTTTGATCCCATGCACCCCACTCTTTTCACCCTAGGATGTACTTTTGATGAAAATTTCCTTCATCCTCCCTCTGATGAGATTTTCTCTAGGATCTTCCATCCCCATGACCATGTCCATTGGATTCCATGATCCACTTCTCTGGATTGCTCCAAGATTGTATAGAGGCTTGTTGCTTGATGAGGTCCATCAAATAGTTTTGCTCTGCTTTTGCCACCAACTCACCAGCACCATAGCTAATTTTTCCTGCTCTACTCCAATTCGCCATTATGTGCAACAAGTAACTCACAAGTTGTTTATTTTTAATTTAATATATATTTTATAAATATTTAAAAAATAAAATATATTATATATATCCTATTAAATTATGAGAACATTATATTAATGAAGATAAATTTTATTTATTTTCCAAGATTTAATGAGATGACTATAAAGCTAAAAGTGGAGTAAAACCCATTCCTAAAAATCCATCCATAACACCAAATTTTTTAGCCAATCATGAACATTCATTAATTATATTGTTGTAATAAATTTGAATAATTTATATAATATAATTTATAATATTTAAATTTATTTTATGTGATCGTCTTATGATTGTATTACTATATTGCATTTATATTGTTATGATTATTCTTATATTGTTGATGCCAAAATTTGATGAGGTAACAATGCCTTATGGGAAACTCAGTTTAAGGGGGACCTTTTGCAATAAACTGAGTAACCTCCAAATTTTTAGAGAAGCTGACTTCTTCTATATTGGGGGTTTGGAAAGGGAAAAGGAAGCAGATATAATAAAATAAAGTCTAACCTAAGGCGATGTGCCAAGACTTAAAGATAGGAATGATAAATCATAGATCTAAGGGCCTAAATGGTGTTGTAGTGTTCCAGAACATCAGAGACTTAAAGTTATAGCATAGACAATTCATTCATTGACATAAAATATCATTGCATACATTCCTACTGCCAAGAAGAGTCATTAGACATGATTTAGGTAAGCAAACTTGCATCCAACATATATAGAAGTTCTTAAATGAAGTGTCCAAACAATAAAAAGCATAGTTTACAGTTTGATCAAATAGAAAGGCCGAACAATTGGCATAGTCTGAGAATTTTTGCAATCAAATAAAACAACAATAAAGGCCTAGCATCTTTAACTAAAACCAGCGTTTTCCTCCAATTTCGGACCCTTTTCTGATAACAAAGAAAGTATATATAGCAGGAAAACCTCCCACCGCTTCAGAGAGCAGTAACAGAAAAGATTTCACAATCCCCGGCAATGATGCCTGAATCAGAATATTCCCAAAGCCATTACAACAGAAATGATCTGGAACAAAGCATCCAGTCATTCCAGGAATAGGTGCGTATTCTGCAAATGATGGCGGTGGTCCTGGCAAGGCCCGATCAGACAAGTGTCACCCCCCTGTGTGAATGATTATGGCACGCAGTGACCAATAGCATTATTTGGTTCATCTAGTCCATTGCCTGAATATGAGATATGCTAGTTAGGCACATGGCAGCCTTTCACTACCCATATGAACCTCTCTCCCCTCGCCGTTGAGGACTTGCATTAAAGCTACATGTGTCAAATGAGCGGAGCCTTCACTAACAATGGAGGGAATGATCGTCAGTCGGGTGCAACAGAGATGTGTGGCAGCATTTCACTGCCCACGGTTGCCACTCCATCTTCGCACTAAAAGATGTGGGAATGACATACACATAGCAAGTATACACTGCAGACAACAACCGTGGGTCCCACCAAAACCATTTAGGAATGACGGCTTCGTGGCAACCTTTCGGAGGCTGATGAGACAACAAGAAAACATGACCAAAAGAAACCTATAGCTGCAACACGTGGAAGCATAGCGGAGCTTGTTGGGATGTGAAAGGAACGTCGTGACTCAGAGTTGCGAAGAATAGAAACATGGAGTGGTAGAGAAAAACCTTGATAAAAGGCCGAGTTGACTCTGCGAAGCGTGAGCCGATGCATAGAGGAAAAATACACTTGAAGGGAGCTAGTTAAATATTTGTTAACAACTTTTGGTGACTATCAGGGGCGTTTCGACTAAGGAACGGAGAACCCAAAACTCCTCTGGTTTTCATGACAGAGTGCCTTATCCATTGGGACAATGGAGTCAGAGATTGGAAAGAGCCATCTACAGAGGTGACCATTCATCCTCAGATGGCCTCACCATGCTGCACAAATTCTCCTACGCTCCACTTAGATCAATAGTTTCTTTGTGAGGCAGTGCATTGGGTAAACCGAATCCCGCTTCACAATGAAATAGCAGCTATGCCAGCGGATGAATCACTCCCTCAATGTCGGTCACCGTGGGAGGATCACTGAAATCCCTGAAAGCCTCCGAATCATCTTCCTTCTCTTCTATCATTTCTGCAATCTACTCGGTCGTGGCAATAGAGTCATCTTCAAGGAACGGGGACAGAAAACCCATCCTGTTTAACTGAGAGAAACTTCCCCATATGTTGTCCAGTGTCTTACTCAGAATAGCTGCGACTGCTTTAGTGCATTAGAAGGCGGAGTGGCAATGGATGAACTTATTTTTCGTTTGAGCAGTAGCATCCCGATCTCCAATATCCACTATGGCAAGGCTCTCATCAGAGACCGAGTATAGCTTGGTGAGAATATCTTTTGCTTCAGGAACCTTCTCCAAGATGAACCATGGGAACTGCTCAATCGTATCACGGGCCTCCTGGCTCAGCTTTGATGCCTTAGTGATGAATTAGAGGGTAGGCTGTAGTGTTACGCAAATGGCTTTAATTTTTTCCCAGTGGGAGATGTACAATTGCCTAACCAACGGAATGATGTCTGACTGTGTAGGGGGAGGCAAAAGAGAGCTTTTAAGATAAGCAATCTCCATGTCTCTTGAAATAATGGTTTCAGCTAATTTTGCCATTTTCTTTTTCTCAGACGCTAGTTGTTCGGCAGAGCTGCTCATTTCTTTATTCCAATTGTCCTCGGCTTGGGAGTGATTTGCTAAGTGCTCGTCCAGAGAAGACTTTGTCTCTCAGATTTCTTCCTCTAGTTGAGCTTTTAGGCCTTTAAATTCAACCTCTTTTTCTTGTATTTTTTGCTCATATTGATCCTAATGGTGCTATGATGCTTCATTTCTCTGTGCCATTCCTTAACTATACTCAAGGTGAAGCCACTCCAATTCTTTATTCTTCAGTCACAGATTTGGTTCCACCTCCTGATTCTTAGAGCGTAGCTCTTTTATCATAGCAGGGTCGACAACCTAAGTCTTCGCAAGTTCACCATGAAGTCTATTCCTCTAGTCTTCTGCTACCAGTGCTCTTTCCGTCATACGGGAAACATCTGCCTCAAGGGATTTCTCCTTTTTCTCCAAAAAACTAATCCTTTCCTTTGCCACTTTAAGCTACTCATCCTTCTTCTTTAGCTGGTGGCCAGTTTTGAGGAAGTTGGAAGTGACTACCCATTGTGTTTCCTCCATGATTTCAATCTTACCCTACGATCGGGCCACCTTCATGTCGAGTCCTACCGCATATATCTCATAATCTTCTAGGTGCATTTCCCCCTAAGGCTTGCTTACCCTCGGGTACATGGTCGTAAACTTCAATTCTTGTCAGGCTTCATCATAAAGAGTCTTTATTTTTGGCTTGACAGAAGCACTATCATCTTTTGCCCTGCACTTTTGCATTCTACTTGTGTGTGCCTCCTTTTTGCAATCAATTTGTGCTATAAATTCAACTAGTGATGAAACTAGTCCACCTGCGAATGGAGCACTAGAAGGTAGGGCATAGGGATAGGTAACCTTCATAGGCGTGGGAATTTGTTTCTTCTGGAGAGTGATAGGTTGTGGGGAGAAGTGGGGCACATTCCATAGTTTGGTTTGAGGCCCAGCAACAGGGCTAGTCATTTGTAATGACTAAATTGGGGAATCAGCTGTAGGACTCATAGGCTAGGATGGTGGAGGAGTTGTCAGTGTGGTATCAGCCTGTTGTGATGGAAGAGGATTTGCAATAATAGCGGAAAAAGAAGGGGAATTCATAGGGGGTATGTTTTCCGAAAGCGAGGCGAGGAGAGCCTAAGTGACAACAGCGGGTGTAAGGGTCCATGGAGAATTAAGGAAAAGCAGAGTGGTTTTTGAAAATTGGGCGAAACCTCTCGAATATGTTGAATTAAAAGTCAGAGGCAGAGGACCAACACTCATAGTAGGGATCGCCAATGCGGCAGGGGCAGATACCAAGGAATGAGAAGTGAGGGAAGGAGTGAATTTTACCTATTGACTGGTTGATGGCGGCTCCAGAATCGTGAGCGACTCCTTGTCAGCCTCAGACTCTTGGCTAGCTGTAAGCACTTTTCTTCCGACGAGTTCTTGCGAACCTTCTCCAATAATGCTCTCTATGCACTGTCGTTTCATGGGTGGGGTCTCTAGAGCTTCGACAATCATTGTCATTTGCTGCAGCGATAACCTAGCTGGTTTAGCAGCCCAAGTGAGTGTATGTGAGCTCCTTGATATATTAAAGTGCACGTTCGTGGCCACATAGGCGGGTTGTCTGAGGCCTTTCTCCTTTGGCATAGAGGAAGCCAATGTCGCTGCTTCCTCTTCCTACTCTTCGAACTCTTCCTCCGGGTCTCTGCTCCTATTAATACTAGAGCTTGGACTAGGGTGGCCTTCCTTCCACCATCTTTCAAATTATTGGTCATCTTTCAGATTGTTGTAAGGATCATCCAATTGTGTTGTTTCTTGGTGATACTTCCAGAAAGCCTCTTAATTTTTTTCACTCCATTCCCCATTCTTCTTCAACCTATTGTACATGTCATGCTCCATGAGGACATTATCCTAGGCCACTGCCACAACAAAGTAGAATTTGTGCCATAGCCCTCTAGTATCTTGCATAGGAATACAAGCCAATTCAACAAAATTTTCATCTTTGTCTGCCCGCGGGTTATGCCGCTTCTCCCAGTAAGGTTGGGGAACATGGGTAACTCTCATGTGTTGCTCTGGAAAGTCATCAAAAGGGTTGTATTCCCACTTATCATTTACCAGTACCAACCTTAGGTGAGCTAGCTTATCCTCCAACAACTGGTCTAATTGTTTATTTATCAGAGTTACCGACTTGAAATTCTTTAGATAGGAGACGAATCCCTTCTTCTTGACACTTTTGCTACTGGAGAAGGTAAAATCAATGATACACACTTTCCAAAACATTTTCAGTGTGAGCACCCTATCTGTGACACAAGCTAGGAGCAAGAAAGGTTTACCAGTAAAACCCCACATCCAGAGAATCGTGAAATCCTTTCCTAAGAACAGTCACAGGCTGGAGTGATACTCTGCATAAATCTGGTCTGCTCCTTGTCGAGCCAAATTATGTCACCCTTTTCAATTAAATCATGCAATATTGGAGCTATGAAATAGTCTGAAAATGCATAATAATCATATGATGTGGAAAGAAAAGGTGTCCACATGGACACTGGCCTCCTCTTCCCCTACTCATCAAAAAATTTTAATGGAAAATATCGGGCGAAGAAATCAGGGTTTTGATGCAGAAACATGTGGACAAGGAAATAAGGAAACCTAAATTTTTCCTCCGTTGGGTAATTCTTTATTTTTTGTATCATCTCCTCTACCATACACTCAGCAAAATCATACCAAAAGGTATCATGTTGCTTGCAAAATTGGAATGTCAGTCCTAGTTGAAAAGTTTCCACCCTTTCATCAGAGTCTCAGCCACACACGAAAGCTAGCATGGACATGGCATCCTATAGATCCTCATGTAACACGCCGCACGACAATGGAATACTTGGCAGTTTAGTGGCTGGATGCCTTTCCTACCAGTCTCCTCCAACAAGAACTTTGAGTTCTTTTTCATCGCCCTCCATGTTTTCTCTCCTTTGCTAGGGTAGAAGGACTCAATGTTCTCTCTTCTTTTACTTGGGTCTGGGATGCATAGCATATGCTAGATGGCCTGTGGGGTGATGTGAACTTTTAAGTTTCATCCCTCGATGTAGTGGGTGCACCAACGGGACAATGTATTGAATGAGACCATTGTACCAAATTTTCTTTGCTGTAGTTTTGTCTGCCTTAGGCACCATCAACCTTGCACAGGCTGCTTCTCTTAAGGACTTAAGGTTCTTCACGATCCATGGATCATAGATATTATCCAATTTCTCTTCAACCCTTTTCTTGTTTTTGCAATCTTTGGGCCTTTCCAACTCTTCTGTATAGGCCCTCTTTGGCCTGCTAGGTATACCAGGCATAGCATACGCCACATCCTCATAGACATATCCATCATCTGAAGAATGTATAGCTGTAAACAACTCTTGGCTAATTTCTTCTTGCATTGGCTAAGATGAAGTCTTTGACATTTTTCTTTGGGTGAAGACCTCTGCAAGTTCTTGGCTCTATAATTTTCCTCAGTTTTGGCTACACAAAAGAAGAACAACTCAACACCTCTAGCTTTGGCATTTATGAAAATAATTTGAATAATAAGCGTTTTCATACAATATTTGGAAATCTTTCCTCAAGGTGGTAGACGAAAGCATGCCTTTTGCATTTAATTCAACATGTATCGTTAATTTTGCAATTCGTGCAAAATGAATTGCTTGCCATTTTGAGGTAGTAGGAGTTTATTATTGCATTTGGAAATCGTGTGATACGTTGTGATTCCCTTGGAACTTGACCCTGCAATTTACTTTCTAACATTGCATTAGTATGCGCTGGTAATTAATATCTTGGCCAGAATGATTACGCCAAAACAAACAATCACAACCTGAAAAGATATGAATATTTTCTTAGGCTTTGGGAAATGCTTGTGAGATGACACAACAACCTACGACCATATGTCTTACTGTCAATGAGCGCCACCCTTTTCAAGCTAATTAATTAGCTCTTATTAATCTAACACGCATTGAGTTGTAGCCTCATAGATGCAAATGGCCTGGAAATGTGAGCAAACGCAGGCATGACTTTCAAGTTGGAAACTAGCTATTATCACGTTTTCTCGAAATGGATTAGCATGTTTCTTGTCATTTTTTCTATAAATAAGCCAGTAAGTAGTGAGGAAATCATACTTAGCATTTGAGCAATGATAGGTTGGTAGCAAAGTTTTAAGTAAGTCTTCTCATAGGTTAGGTATTAGGTAAATTTTAACATTGGCCCAAAAGCATAGGAATAGTGTCAGAATCATGGACACTCCAGTTCGTTTAACCTCATATAAGTCACAAACGACATTTTCTAGGGGAGGTTTCTACTAGGAGGCTGAAATGAATGACCAAGAATAAGCATTCCTTGGTCCTGATAGCCATAAAGTGGGTTCTAGGTAAAGACTGCATAGAGTATGAGGACAAGTATCAGGTGAATACTGATATATGTTCTCACTTTGTGGCATCCATGCTAGAAATCAATGTCCTCCAGCCTCTTATCCTGAAACTTGTTAAAGAAATGTTTCCCAAAAAGTACCTGAATGGCCTTGGCGAGGTTGTTGCTCATGCTACCTATGGAGTAGGTATGTTGTCAGCCAGGGACCTCTGTCGCTTTATCGAGGAAGAAGTTGTAATCGTTTGGCTACCATTTCTCAGCAGATTCTATCTTCAGACATGAGACGGGCATCAACAGAGAGTTAGCCAAGCCTTACATTTCTTGTTCTGTAGCTACAACATAATACCCTTTTACAACGTAGATTGGTATACTGATTTCAGGAACCTAGTATTTCCCCTGCCAATAGCGATTGTGCCGAATGATGCTGCCAGTGCTGTTGAAGAACCTACTAACGAGGAAGGGGTGGATGTTGTTGTTCATGCGTCAATTGCTGCCTCTCGTTCCATTGGATGAAAACCCCTTACTACTCCCAAAAAATTTCTCCCTGTTTACTCTATTTCCCATCGCTGCTTAGACTACCTGCCTAATAGTTTGTATATAATCCTGGAAAAAGGCTATCATATTGCATATATAATAGCTCAAATACTTTACTTTCAATTTTATAGGCTCTTTACTTTCATTTTGTATTCCATTTTCATGGGCTCTTTACTTACATTTTGTATTCCAGTTTCATGGGTGTGTTTTGTGTAAAGCAATCCTGGTATTCCACCCTCCGTAATAATGGGTTAATTCCGCAGAAGCACAAACTAATTTTAAAAAAATACCAGCCAAAGAAAGGGAAAAAAGAGAAAGCACTATTCACATATGTACAAAATAGAACTTAGCACCTAATGGAACAACTTCAGATGAATCCCATTAACCAGGATTCCTAAGGGTTCCTGTTCCATATTTTCCAACTCAAAAGTGTTATGTTCTTTGCACTGAATGATTTTAAAGGGTCCCTCCCATAGACTATCAAATTTACCATGCTGACTTGGCTTAGCAGCCCTTTTATCATACTTTAGCACTAAGTCTTCGCATTTTAGACCTTGTTCGGAAGCCTTCTTGTCAAACCATTGCTTGACCACTTGTTGACGGTTCGTCATGGCTATTAGGGAATTCTCCCTTTTTTCCTGTACTTCTAACAGTTATGCAAGCTGAACCTCCATGGCACCATTTTGTTCTATCTCGAGAGATTTCAACAATTGGAGTGTCAGAATCTCCATAGATATAGGTAACATCGCCTCTTTCCCGTATATCAACTCATAAGGTGAAATCTTAAGGACTTGCTTAGGAGTTATGCAATTTTCCCAGAGCGTTGCTTGGAGGTTTTTATGCCATTCCCTCTGATGTTCCGAACCAATCCTTTTAAGGAGCTGGACTAGGCTCTTGTTTGTTGACTCTACTAGGCTGTTTCCCTGTGGGTAATAATTTGATGATGTCTTGAGGAATATGCCATTCGTTAATGCAAAGTGACACACTTTTGTGCCTAGGAAAGCTCTGGTATTATCTGAAATGATAGTCTTCGGAGGGCCAAACCTTGTCACCAATTCCTTGAGGAAATCTACAATCTATGTTTTTGTTGTGCTTTTAAGTGGAACAACCTCCATGCATCTTGTGAAGTAATCCATGGTGGTTAGAATCCACTTTTGTCCAGCACTAGAAGTCAGATTAATCGTTCCGATGAAGTCTAGGCCTCATTGTGCAAATGGTTCGTCCACCACTATGGGTTTGAGGGGCATCGCAGAATTCTTCCTTCTATCAGTAAAGAACTGAAATTTTTTGCAAGACTTTACCAAAGAGTGGGATTCATTAAAAAGTGTAGGCCAATAATAGCCAGCACACATGATTTTAATGGTGGTGGTCTTAGCAGCGAAATGTCCGCCCGCAACACTGTTGTGGAATGCGTCGATGATCCTCTTCACTTGTTCCAAAGTAACACATAACAGGAGAACGCCATTGAAATTCCTTTTGAAAAGGACTCCCTCTACTAGCGTATATCCACAATTTTGCAGCCGGTAATATCTCTTTTTTTGGGATGAGAGACCTGGTGGATACTTTCCGGTTTGCATGAACCTCATTCTATTAGTTAGCCATAGCCAACAACCCTCTGATCCTAGTTCATTTATCAAGACGAGCTCCTGTTGCTCCTTTGCGGTAGGTACCTCCTCGTTTTGTGCCATGTACTCACACAATCCTCTTCCTTTAATAATTTTAGTAGGCTTGACTTCAATGTCATATTCAAGGATCTTGGTGATCCAATTAGCTCTTTTTTATGTGATCTCCCCTTCCATGATATATTCCTGCACACTGGAATGTGTGACATACACAAGCACCTTGTTGCAGGAGATTAGATGGCAGAATTTTTTAAGTCCCTTAACTATTGCAAAGGCTTTCCTTTCGAAAAAATTATAATTCGCCTCATATTCCTTCAAGGTTCGGGAATAGAATGCTACTGGATGTTCCCCCTTTTCTTCGTCATCTTTTTGGGTTAGGACAGTAGAAATACTGGACTTGCTACTGAATGCATACATTATTAAATCCTTGGATTGATTCCGATTAATTAGCACCAAAGCTATGGAAATAGCTTCCTTGACCTTTTCAAAAGCTTCCCGAGCTTCGGTCGTCCACTTGAATGTCTGATTTTTCTTCAGCATCAGGGTAATCGGCCTAATTATTCTTGCAAAATCAAAAATAAACTTGCTGACAAAATTTACTTTGCCCAGGCAAGACTGAACACCTTTCTTATTCACTGGAAGGGGAAGTTCCTTAATAGCCTTCACTCGTTCGGGGTCAATTGAAACCCCTTCCTTAGATACAACATGTCCTAGCAGTTTGCCTTGCGGTACTCCGAATACACATATCTTCAGATTTAGGGAAACTCTGAAATCTTGGCACTTTTGAAAAACTAATTCTAAGTGATCAAAATGATCATCCTTAGATTTAGAGAACACAGTAAGATCATCCAAATAAATTAGAATAAACTTATTGATTAGTTCGTTGAATGTGATGTCCATCACCCGCTGGAATGTTGCCCCTGCATTGGATAAACAAAAAGGCATTTTAGCATATGCAAATGTTCCCTACTTTGTGGTGAATGTAGTCTTGTGTTGATCTTCTTCTTTAACTCGGACCTGATTGTAGCCGGAGAAACTGTCCAGTAGAGAAAAAATTTCAGATCCTACAACCATTTGTAATATTGACTCCATAGAAGGTAGCAGATAGTGTTCCTTTAGAGATGCTCTGTTCAGGTCTTGGAAGTCCACACACAAACGAATATCTCTATTCTTCTTTCGAACCTGCACTAGATTCGATACCCAAATAGTATGCTTGATTGGGAAGACAATGTGCGACTCAATGAGCTTAGTTAGCTCTTGCGCCATTAGCGCTTCAATTTTAGGGTTGACTGGCCTTTTTTTTTGTCCGACTAGTTTTGCACCTTCTATTAGCTCAATAGTGTGTTGAATGATATCATGATCATATCCCTCCAAATCATCATAGGACCATGCCACTACTCCATATTTCTTGTAGAAACTAATGAGTCTTTATTTATCATGATGTAGGACATTTTTCCCGACTCGGAGATTCCTACCATTGGAGACCCGAAGGTCCACATAATCACTTTTGTCCTCTATGAAATATCGTTTATCATTTCAGGAATCATCACAATCGAAAAAAATTTCGAGAGTAACCAATCCTTTAGGAATTTTATTAGATTTGAGCTGCATAATTTGTCCTTCATAAGCTTTGACAATCTTTGGTTGAAGCTGATCGGCAAACTCCCCTGAGTGCTGGATAAACGAGGCGATGTGTTCATCGCTTTCAAAAACTTTCCAACTCTGATCATTGTCAGGGATCGCTGGTCGGACTAGTACTCGTACTGAATGTTTATTATGAAGAAGGTCAGAGACAGAATCAAACTGAGCACCAATCATGGCCATGCGATCTGCATTGCTATTTTGTCCTCGGGGAATAGTCTTGATCTTGAAAACTTCAAAACCGTCAATCAGGTCCCAAACTCAGTGCCAATAGGATCTCATGCGGACATTCTTTGCCGCAGAAATTCCTCATACTTGGCTGACTACTAGTTCGGAAGCTCCAAACATAATTAATTGTTTAATGCCTATTCATTCCGTAAGGCTTAAACCTTGAACCAATCCTTCATATTCAGCCTCATTGTTTGAACAGGTGAAATGAAAGCAAAAGGACCTCAACAATTTTTCATTTTGTGGGGATATTAGATATATCCTTGCCCCAGCACCCACTTTTCTTCTTGCTTCATCAAAGTATAGTGTCCAAAGCTCATTTGCTTGGCTACCTTCAGACTCTTTGGCAACTTTCGGAAGCACTTGGTCTTCGTCATAAATTACATAGGTGCCCAATCTTGTAGCATGATAATTGCCGAAAGGATCATTGTCCATGTGTTCGCTCAAAAGAGCATCTTTTTTTTCATTCTGGTCTCCGCTCACCCTCTCTTCCTCCAGTAATTCAATGCAATACATTTCTTGCTTGGTGATAGAGGTATGCGCAGCTTCAAAATTGATCAAAGCTTCATCCGCTACATGTTCAGAATGTAAAGCCTCTTATTCTATCTTCATTTTTGCTCCATGTTTGGTCTTGAGTATTAGATGTGACCAATCCAAGGACAGGTATCTTCCCACCTTTGAAGTAAATTCTCAGGATAGACAGAGACCAAACATAGGAAGAACATCTATGATCATAGTGTCTTGCGGCACCATGATACTAGGGCAAGTAAATAGAGTTATAGGAAGTGCTTTGATGACACCTATGGTCTCAACTTTATTCCCATCAAGTTGCATTACCCATCTTTTCATAGGTTCGTAGCTAAGTCCTAAAGCTTCGGCTATCTGTTTAGGCATAATCATGGTACTAGCGCCAAAATCAATCATAGCATCATGCAATAACTTCTTTTCTATGATGAGAGTCAAAAAAAAGGGTTGAGGTTTTAACTTATTCCTATCCTCGGAAGTAGATTCCTTTGTATTGTTTGTAAGGACTTTAGCTGGCGGTATTTGATAAACAACCTCTACACTGGAAAATGGCTTTGTTGGTGTCGGGTTGACCTCTTCTTGAAGTGCCTTCTGTAATAGCGTGTTTTGTTCTGGGATAGCTAGAATGTCCCATAGAGACACATTAGCGGATGATTTTTTCAATTGCTCTACCACATTAAAAGGTGACAAACTCAGAAGGTTCTACTCCTTGGTTCTTGCTATAATAATTTCCTTCCGTGGTTGACATGGTGATGAGACGGTTTAAGTACCAGGAATCTGATTGGAAACACCCTTGAGTTGAGGGATGGCTAGATGGGGAACAACTGACTCACCGATGAATCTTCTCTTTGAGCGCGTGTTATAATCAGATTGCACTTGCGGTGTTTTGGATAAGAGTGTGCCATTAGCAAACACCATTTCTTCTTCCTCCATCTAGGAGAAAAGAGTGTGATCAGGAGCAATATCAGACTCTTGTTCTAAAGACATTCCTTGAATTTGGGTGGTAAGAACCACACTCTCCATTTGTGGTGAAGCATACATATAACCTCCATGTTCTGTTGCCGCAGCTTGGCTGCGTTGCTCCGCCACCTTTTGTTGTAATTTTCCACGCGTATAGTTCCAGGGCATATCCGCATCGATGCAAGGGAAGCACCACGGATTGATATCATCAATAAGGTTATTTTTCCCTTTGGTTAATTCCCTACTCAAGCTTGGCGACACGCTCGTCAGTGGAGTAGGCACCAACACCATTTGGTTTGCAGTTGGGGCTAGTGGATTAGTGCGAGACACGCTCTGATATTGATTCTACTGATAAGAAGACTACTCGCCTTGATAGTTTTTATATGAAGGCTTCGGAGGTGTTGATTGGTTCCGCTTAAGAGTGGTTATATCAATTACCATGGTTTGCAACATTTATTTGAGGTCGCTCATTTCATCTTTGGAAGAACCTGATGTAGAGGCCACATTTTGTGGGCTTGCCGCATATGTGTACATTGACTGGGAAGTTGTCAGTGCGCTAGTTGATGCGACCTCTTGTGCGAAGATCGATATTTTAGGAAATATCGGCATAATAGGTCGAGGCAATTTTCCACAATCTATTAAATGATTCTCAGCTTTGATAGCGATACTATAAGCATCCGGTAGAGTAGCTCCTCCTAAAGACTTGATCATTATGGAAATGTCAGAATTGACGGAATTTAGATAAAATATAAATGCCAACTCAGGAATCGTGCATATGGTAACAAGAATCTTCTTCCAATTTGCATGAAATTGGGCACTAAATTTTTTCAAAGCCTCCTGGGGGGCTCGTTTTATGACAGATAGTTGATAATATAATGAAGAACGATCTCCATCATTCGAGAACCTCTCATAGAACGGATCTCCGAGCTCATCCCAAGTGTAAATTGAATTAGGTGTCAATGTTCGGTACCAATCCAGCGCCTTGCCTTTAAAAGACATGGCGAGAAGCCTTGGGGCTACATTCTATGATGTAATCCCATGTACGACACATACGTCCACCACATCCTGCAAATGTTCTGCTGGTGTTCTTGATCTATCTCCAGTAAATTTTGGTATAGCTTTTATGGTTGAAACTGGGATAGCACCCCAGAAAGAGAGTGCTACTGGGGCTACTAGAGGACTTTCGGCATCCCATGCCATGTAGTTTATGTTGGCGACTGACAACATGGTGAGAGGAATGGGCGGCAGGAATGGAACGATTACCAGCTGATTTGTGACCTGGACTGTACCTAGGGGAGGTACTAGTAAACTGGGGTTGCCTGTGGTTTGAGATCTAGTTATAGGCCGATGGCTCATACACCCTTCTAAAACACAATTTCATTTAAGCTCGGTCCCACCGGGTGTGCCAGAAAATGGAACAAATTGTTGATGCCAAAATTTGACGAGGTAATAGTGCCTTATGGGAAACTCAGTTTAAGGGGGGCCTTTTGCGCTAAACTGAGTAACCTTCAGATTTTTAGAGAAGTCGGCTTCTTCTATATTGAGGGTTTGGAAAGGGAAAAGGAAGCAGATATAATAAAATGAAGTCTAACCTAAGACAATGTGTCAAGACTTAAAGATAGGCATGATAAATCATAGATCTAAGGGCCTGAATGGTGTTGTAGTGTTCCAGAACATTAGAGACTTAAAGTTATAGCATAGACAATTCATTCATTGACATAAAATATCATTGCATACATTCCTACTGCCAAGAAGAGTCATTAGACATGATCTAGGTAAGAAAACTTGCATCCAACATATATAGAATTCTTAAATGAAGTGTCCAGACAATAAAAAGCACAGTTTATAATTTGATCAAATAGCATGAAAAACAGAAAGGCCGAACAATTGGCACAGTCTAAAAGTTTTTGCAATCAAGTAAAACAACAATAAAGGCCTGGCATCTTTAACTAAAACCAGTGTTTTCCTCCAATTTTGGACCCTTTTCTCATAATAGAGAAAGTATATATAGCAGGAAAATGTCCCACCGCTTCGAAGAGAAGTAATAGAAAAGATTTTGCAATCCCCGGTAATGATGCCTGAATCAGAATATTCTCAAAGCCGTTACAATAGAAATGATCTGGAACAAAGCATCCAGTCATTCCAGGCACAGGTGCGTCTTCTGCAAATGATGGCGGTGGTCCCGGCAAGGCCCAATCAAACAAGTGTCACCCCCCTGTGTGAATGATTATGGCACGCAACAACCAATAGCATATTCGGTTCATCTAGTCCATTGCCTGAATATGAGATATGCTGGTTAGGCATGTGGCAGCCTTTCACTACCCATATGAACCTCTCTCCCCTCGCCACTGAGGACTTGCGTTAAAGCTAAACATGTCAAATGAGCGGAGCCTTTACTAACAATGGAGGGAACGATCGTCAACCGGGCGCAACAGAGACGCGTGGCAGCATTTCGCTGCCCGCGGTTGCCACTCCATCTCCGTGCTGAAAGATGCGCGAATGGCAGACACGTAGCAAGTATACACTGCAGACAACAACCGTGGGGCCCGCCAGAACCTGTTAGGAATGAGGGCTTCATGGCAGCCTTTCGGAGGCCGACGAGACAACAAGAAAACATGACCAAAAGAAACCCATAGCTGCAACATGTGGAAGCATAGCGGAGCTTGCTAGGATGTGAAAGGAACGCCATGACTCAGAGTTGTGAAGAGTAGAAACGTGGAGTGGTAGAGCAAAACCTTGATAAAATGATGAGTTGACTCTGTGAAACGCAGGCAATGCATAGAGGAAAAATACACCCGAAGGGAGCTAGTTAAATATTTGTTAACATATATTATATTATATTATTATGTTTCTATAATATTATAAATTTTAGAAACTTAAATCTATAAATGAAACAACCCCTTTTGCAATCCTAAACTACTATAATAGGTATTTATTTTATAGTATTATTATCATTGTTATATTATATTTAATATTTATAAGATTATTACTATGTTATGTTCTATATTTTAGATGAACATTATTATTGTACTTTTTATAATTTTTTATATTAATTTATTTCTTTAAATTATTAATATAATATTGTTATATATTAAAATAAGTATTTATTACAAGTTGTTTATTTTTAATTTAATATATATATTATATATCCTAATAAAGTATGAGAACATTATACTAATAAAGATAAAGTTTATTTAGCTAATACTAGCATAGTATGATGGATAAGTTGTTGTGGTGTATTTGTTGAATGTTTAAATTAGGGATGAGGTTCCCCATTTGTGACCTCACTAATTCATATATTTGGGTCAAAAGCATTTATCCCTTAAAAAAAAAAAAAAAATTATTTATTTTATGAGATTTAATGAGATGACTTTATAAAGCTCAAAGTGGAGTAAAATCCATTCCTAAAAATCTAGCCATAACACCCTAAAATTCTTAGCCAATTATGTTTTTGATTATATAAGCATCATTTGTAGGGTGTTGTATCCTTTACACGGAGAGCCCAAAGAGCCAAAAAGGAACTAGTTCAAAACATTATCAAAAATTCTATAACCAAAAACAATGGACATAGGACATAGACACAACACATTAACATCAGAATACCAGTACCACCCATACCCGAACACTAATTGTCTACATTTTCCCATTTCTGGACAAGGAGATTCAACACATCGTCCCCAATATAGTTGGGTCCTTCTCCCTCATAATTTTTATTTTCTTCCTCCTTGATGACATCAGACAGAGTGACAATAGATCTGTGGATCATCTTAACCGTGAATCAGACCAAACAAAATAATTTTTGCTCTAGTTTAGCAACCTAATCCTGTAGCACACCGGGGTCCTCGTTCTTGCCCTTCCCACTCAAGATCTCCACTTCCTTGCCAACTCTGGAGTCCGAGGAGTGATTGGAATCATCCTTAAGCCCCTTGTTCATGTACGAAAACTTTCTAGTGCCTTCCACAAACCCTTCGTTCATCTCTTCAACAGTGTCTTTTTTGCCTTCAGTCCTGCCATTGGTCTACTCCGAGTCACTAGAAATCTCATCAACCAAGGTACCTTTTTTGTTCTTCTCCAATCTTTGGGACCTCCTCACACTAGTTTGTTCTACCCCCACTTCAAATCTCACAGCCACCATGGTATCACCCTTGGAGTCTTTTTCCTCAGCGCTCCTACCTTCGCTGTCAAAGGCCGGTAATTCCACCAAGCTCTCAGAAAAAAATTTCCCCTTCTTGGAAGTGAATATGCTATCCTTCTTGATGGGTTTATTTTTTAGCTCACATAACCTAGCCACTACATTAGACTGGGCCATACCATTCTTTTTTTTCTTCTTTTTAGAAGGGGGTTTGAGCTTAAGTTCAAAAATGGGCTCAATTTCAGGAGTGGGGGTTTTCCTCTTAGAACCCTCAAAGGCAACAAGGGAAGGATTAAAAGGGGCCACATTAGGGGTTTCTAGTTCCTCAACATGCACAACATAGATGGGTTGGGGTGGGCACAAGGCAAGATGAAATTAGTAGAGCCTAAGGATTAGGCCTTGATGTAAAGGTAAAGGGGGTGTATCATCTGGGTTGAGAGTGGTAGCCTCAAGGGTTTTTTTAACCAAATTTTATAGAGAGGTGAGCAAAAAAAATGAAAAGTTGAGGGTCATCTTGTGCCTAAAGTGGTTTAACAACAGAAAATGGTAAAAATAAAACACCTTGAACCAGCCTTCTAAAGTAGCATATTTCATTAAAGCAAGACACACCTTGTCCCAAGGTTTTGGTAGTGCCTCATGGTTGAAACCAGACTGCTTCCGAACCAGCTTCTCGACACCTTTAAAGAAGGAATTGAGACTCTCCAAGTCTTGTGTTTCGGTGTTTTTTTTATATTTCTTTCCATCATAGGACAAGCTCGTCACCTTGCTAATAACCTCTTCATTCACCTCAAATGAGATGCCACCCATGGTGACACTCTTATCCTTCCATGAACCAGGAAACTAGGTCAAAAACAATCATTGTGGTCCACAAGATTCTCCAAAAGTGACGCCAGACCACCCTCATTACAAATGTGCCAAGTAATGGGGTCCCTCCAAAACTCCTCACAATTATCAGACTCAATTCTTACTCTATCTCCACCCATCGTGACCCACGACACATAGTAGTAGAACTAGAGAAATAAAGTTAGTTGTAAAAGTGATTGCCCACTGATGAATTTAGCCTTTTTAAAATTGTCATTCCTCTTCCATCTAGGATAGTAAGGAGTAATGAAACCAACCTGACTTTTACATGCTTTAGTGGTCATTTCTAATGATGTCAGCTCCACGGGGTTATGATTGTCACAAAGGAGCCATAAGATAAGCCAATTGTTAATTAAAATTGGATAATTAGTACCCGTTATGTCAAGGACCATTTTAAAGTTACACATTCCCCCATGCTAGCTAGCTATAGGGGGAGAATTGAAAATTTTAAGTACAACTCAAAAGATTTTATGAAAATCATAAGATAGCCTAAATTGGAATTATTAAACAGAATAGAAATTAATAACTCACTACATGCATCCCATGAGATATGATAGGATGTGTAATATAATTGAGAAGACAACCCATAAAAGCTGAAGGCCCCACCATATGTAGTAAGGAAGTAAACAAGCCATATGACATCCCATTTTAACCTCACCACCCCACTCAACCAAATCCACATCACCAGAGGACCTGTTGAGTGGAGCCACCTATACCCATTAATACATAAATTATTAGCCATCATTGAATATTATTTTCCTTTGTTTTGCAAGGATTGATCCTTGTATAGTAGCAAGTAACACCTCAAGCCTCTCCCAACACTTGCATAAATTCCAATTGGACCCCAAGTTAGCCAAGCTATCAACAACTTGGTTACCTTCCCTGTAGATGTGAGTCAAACATTTTCTATCCAATTTTGAGAACAAAAGTTTTATGTCAAGTAGAATTTCCCTGGTATTCCAGCTAATAGTTGACCATGATTAAGAGAGTCAATCATAGATAAAGAGAATCCTTCAATGTGTAATTTTTTTATGCCCAGAGTGATAGAAATCTCGTCACCCTTGAGAAGCGTGCATGCCTCAGCTGTCATAGAAGAGTGGATACCAATTCCTCCAACATACACAACAACCAAGTTTCCCTTGCAATCCCTAATGATACCACCAATGCTAGCCAAACCAAGATTCCCCTTAGTAATGCCACCAAAATTTAGTTTAAACCAATCCAAATTCAGGGTTTTCCAAATAGTGTTTACTCTGGCCATGGACTTTGAAGCATCAAAAGAGTTGGTCCCAAGATTGAGATTCCAAGAATTTTCCATTTTAATCTCCCACTTTGTTGGGGATTTGTCCGAAGGTTTCCATTTGTACTAGGAGATACTTTCAGAGATAAGTCTAGACCCAATGCCAAAGACTTCCTTGGGACTCCTTTCAATGTCTCTGAAGATCTTATTGTTCCTTTCCTTCTAGAGACACCAATAGATGATAAGGGGAGATTGTCTCCATATTTCCATGGGAAGGGGATGTTGGAAAGGACCAATCCAACCAACAATAAAGGAATTTAAATCCTTATTCAGGGTCTAGTGAGTGGCCAACCTTTGAAAAGTTGGGTCCCAAACCTCAGCAGCAAATGGACAATGCAACAACAGGTTATCTTGGGTTAGAATCATTTCTAGACTCATTTCCAAATTATTTTTGGAGTGAAGTGTCAGTTCTAGACTCATTTCCAAATCCTGCTTTGAATGCCCTTGTCCAACAGAAGACCATAAGCCATCCTAACAGATAGGTTTCCCTTACTTTCCAGAGACCGAAAGAAATTATCTTCAAGATCAGATAAGGGGATTCTGGAGAGGGAGAGATTCACTTGTAGGGAACTAGCTATTATTTTCAAGTCAAGGGAGAGAGGGCAGCATAAGCCTAGTTCTTTCTAGCTCATGGCACTAGGGGGACCAATAAGGTAGTCATAGACCCTCGAGCCAAAAACTGGGTCATAGGTGCCATGAGTTTTTCAAACTCAAAATTGGCCAAGGGGATTTCAAGAAGCCAAGGATCCTTCCAAAAATGGATAGAATTTCCTCTACCCAGCTTCCAACAAAGACCAATTTGAAGTAGCTTCCTCATTTTGCAAATATTATTCCAGGCTAGGGACCCATGAGGTTGATCATTCTCAATACCCTTGATAAGAAGGTTATTGTCTAGATATTTGGCACTCATTATCCTTCACCGGTCCTTTATGTTTATTAATTGGTCCCAACCAACCTTGGCCAACAGAGCTTTATTTGTAGCTTGGAAACTTCTAATGCCCAGCCCTCCCCCTAGATTTGGCGAGGTAAACTTTCTCCCAACTGACAAGAGACATTTTCTTCTTATCCTCAGTGCCAAACCAAAGGAAAACTCTTGAATATTTTCAAACTTCTCAGCAATGTAATTAGGAATTTTGAACATGGATAGAAAATAGGTTGGGATCCCCTGAAGGGTAGTAGTGAGGAACTGCAGTTTACCAGCATGACTCAAGAGGGATCCTTTTCATCTAGCAATTTTCCTCTATATCTTTTCAAGAATAGTATTCCAGAAAGTGGGAGTGACTTCCTTGATAGTGAGAGGGAGGCCCAGGTACACCAAAGGAAGTGAGGCACTCACATAGCCTAAAACAACAATCGCACAGTCTTGCAGAGTAGGAGTGTAGTTAAAAAAATAGATCATACTTTTATTATAATTGATACACTAATATGAACAAGCGGCATAAAGATTCAGGCATTTTTTCCATTTCCTAGCTTCCACCACCGAGGCCTTGCCAAATAACATTGTGTCATCAACGAATTGTTGAATTGAAGCAGGATCACGTTGGAGGCCAGTTTGACACCTTTGATGGAGCCCTTCAACAACATACGAGTAACATTCCTACTCAGAACATCAAACACCATTATAAAAAGATATAGGGAGAGGGGATCCTCCTAAAAAATGCCCCTTCCAGCTGCAAAGAACCCATGAGGCACTCCATTGACCAAAACAGAGTATCAAATCGTGGTAACACATTCCAAGATGATGTTGATAACATTTTGATTAAAACTAAACCTATCAAGGACTTTAGGAAGAAAGCCCCATAAAACTTTATCGTAATATTTAGAAATGTCAAGCTTCAAAGCCATACTAGCATTATTATGCCTATCTATAGAATGTAAAATTTCATGAGTGGATATAGCACATCCAAGATATGGCGACCAGGGATGAAGCCTTTTTGACTTGGAATTATCATTTTATCTAGGAGGGGTTTCGAGCGATTCACTAGAAATTTGGAAAAATTATTATAAACAATATTACAAAGGCTAATGGGTCAGAAATCTACCATGGTTTGAGTTTCCTCAAGTTTAGGCACAAGGGAAATGAAGGTATGATTTAGTTGTTTGAGCAATTTTCTAGAATTGAAAAAATCTCAAGCTGCCAAAGTCAAGTCCTCACCCACAATGTCCCAAAAGATTTGAATGAAGGTCGGGGGGTAACCATCAGGACCAGGGGATTTAAAATCACCCATACTAAGCACAACAGACTTGACCTCTTCCAAAGTAACAACCCTCAAAATAAAAAACATTGTCTCAATGGAAATGGAGTTAGGAGTGGGTTCCAGCAGCAGAGCATCCAACAGCGGGTTGGGAGCCTTAGAAGGAGTAGACAAGGTCCTATTGAAGTGGCCAGAAGCCAATAGCCCAATCTGCAAGGGATGGGACACCTCATCCCCTGCCTCATTTTTTCAGCTTTTTTATTTGATTTATTTTCCTATGTTTGAGGGCCGACACATGAAAGAAAGAAGTATTCCAGTCCCCCTTAGTCAACCATTGTCTTTTTGAATTTTTCTTCCAAAATATTTCTTCTTTCTTCAGTATTTTTTCCCATTCCAGATGTTCAACCCTTTCATGTTGACAAGTCAGCATATAGGTATCACCTTTCTCCATCCTCTTTTGTAACTTGTTGAGCTTGTCAGAAACAACTTTTTTTTTATGGAAGACATCCCCAAAAACCATCTTGTTCTATCCTTTAACCATATTTTTGATGTGTTTGAGCCTATGGAAGATCCATAACATAGGCCCAAGCCATGCACCAGGATATTCCACCAAGTAGCAATCTTATTCCTAAAATCAAGATGAGAGTTCCACATGATCTCAAACCGAAAGGGGAATAGACCAATCCAATTAAGAGAAAAAATGAATCTATCTAGATGGACCTGGATTAGGCCAATCCCAAGGTGTCTATTGGACCAAGTATAAGACTGGCCCTACAAATCAACATTCACCAGGCCAGTACTGTTCAGGAAATCAACCAGGTCATACATGTTGTCAGAGTAATCTATTAGCCCACTATTCTACTTCGAGGAGTAAAGGGGGGAGTTGAAGTCATAGCCACCATCCTTCGGTCTCCCTTATTAGTCAAAATCCAATTAGATATTTCCTACTAGAGGGTTTTCCTCGCATTCCTAACATTGGGAGCATAAATGTTGATCCAAGACCAAGATCCCCCAACATTGAAAAACCTGACCCCCACACTGTTGTTACAACAGAATAGTTTAGAACCAGAGATCCTCATGGGATTCCACATTACAAAAAGATCGCCTGAAGCCCCATCCGCATCACTATAAGCATAGAGGGAATTCAACCAAATATAATTTTCTATAGGTTCAAAAACGGTTTCCTTCATCTTGGTTTCTTATAGAAGTAAAACATCTATTTTGTGTTCCAACACATAGTTCATCAGGGCCAACTATTTGTGGGGCTATTTAGCCCTCTCACATTCCATGAAAGGAATTTCATTTTAAAACTTTCTTTGAGGACACTTCCAATGTCCTATGCTTTCCTATCACAATTTCCTTTTCTCTTTCTCTATACCTGGTCAACCGTTGGTTCGGTCGACTAAGCTTAGACTCACCACCCACATCTGCTTTCTTTTGTTCACCCTTCCTCTTAGGGGTTGACCAAATTTCATCTTCCACAAGTTGAGAGTAAGTCACCTTAACAATCTCATTCAGTCCAATACTAGGCTTATCCAACAATACTACATCCTCCTGGATCTCACCATCCTCCACACCCATAGTAGGTGAGGGAGGTTTTTCCATAGATACCTTGGAATCCCAAGTCACACCAGAGTTAGGACTTTGGGGCTTACACACTAGGGAACTTGTGGGGGAATGACCATTGGGCACAATAATAGAGTCAGTCAAGGACCCAACTGGATCCGTCGGAATCACAAGATTAGCATTTTTGATCTTGTTTGGGGACTCAATGATCTTGAGAATGTCAACTTCTAAAGGGAAGTCATTTGTAGGGAACTCTTCATTAGGAGCATTGGGGTTGGGGATAGGTCTAATTGTGGACTTGCAGTCTAAAATAAAGTGGCCCTACTTAGCAAAATTTTGGCAGTAAATCACAACATTCTCATAGAAAAATTGTTGAGTCCAAGATCCAAAGACTAAACAAAACTTCACAGAGTTTGGTAAAAAAATTTTATATCAACGTTAACACAAAAGTGAGTAAAAACTAACATGGACATGGATTTAGTGATAGAGTCTGAGATGATGAACTGGCCCAAAGTATTGCCAATGCTCCCAAAAATTGATTTCTCCTAGTATTCCAGGGGAAGACCAGGGAGACACACCCAACAGGGGCCAACTTGTTGAGATCAACAACAGGGTCAAACCCCGGTTTCTAGCGGCACAATGACAATGCATGCTTCCCATAGTCCCAGGGGCTCGAAGAAAGCACCAAGACCACATCCTCCTCTACCATGAAATTAAAATGGAAAAGTCCACCGGCCATGGCACAGACACCCACGCTATCCTTCAAACGCCATTTTTCATAAACCCATCTACGAACCATATCAATAGAGGGTCAAAAGGACAAGAACTTTCCAACCATAGAAAGCTCCATGGAGGAAACTGTCCTATGGCTAATAGCTTAAGGGATAGAAAAATCAATGCCTGAAATCGAGATAACCTCACCAAAACCGAGAACAGGACATTTTGAAATCGGGCTCGTGTTGGTCAACACTTCTTTCCATCCTTTAGACACTGGGATTAAAGGAATCGCAGGCACATCATCTGCAGGCCTACTAGGAATCATGAGATCCCCAACAACGGGCAACACATCATTTGTAGCCCTGCCAATTATGTTGAAGAGAAATGATTTTTTAAATTTCTTGAAGTTAAATATTTTACATGTTCACTTTATAAAAAATAAATTTTATTTAAAGAAGATAGAAATTTTAATTTTTAATTGATTCAAAAAAAATATATTAATAACTAATTAACAAAACTCATTGCAATAGTATTGTCTTGGTAGTGCACATGCTTAAACAACAAAGTAGTGTAATAATTATCAACATTTTCTTCAACTTACATAAAGATTGGAAAAAGAAATGAAAGATATTAGTAATCAAATTGTTAATAATTTAATTTTTGAATATTATAATTTAAAAGTACATTTTAACTTTGCAAAAAATAAATATTCGTTTTGAGTATAAAACATTCTATTATAATTTATTGATAGGTACAATCAATTAATAATTAGTTAAGCAATTCTACTTGCAATAATTTTATCGTAGAGACAAACATTATTAAGAAATAACATAAACACAATAATTTAACTATTATATATTAATCATACACATAATAATTTAACTATTTAAAGAAAAAGAAATATCATTTCATCCATGAGAAAGTGAAATAATGCATATCAATGATGAAAACTTCATGAAAGTGGTTGTCGTGGAAAAGAGAAATAAAAGATTGAAGATTCTTTCTTCCATAGACATTAAGAACAATTTTATTGAAACTAAAGGAATATAACAATGTTTTACTTTAGGAGAAAAAGAAGGCTTGCAGTCATTTCATTCACTAACTTTTCCATCAAATGGCGTGGAAAATCTGCTTTTAAATTTAGTTTTTAAGTAGCTTTACATCTTGCCCAATCTTAGCTCTAAAAATAGGGTCATTACAATAATTAGTAAGTTTCCTAATAAAGGAAAGCATGTCAAAATTTTACATCAATCAACATGACTGGAAAAATGATTAACATTCAAAAGAGGAAATAAATAAACATGGAACATATGACAAGGATATATGAAGCTCACTGACTTAATTTCAAATATTTTTGTCACCTAAAAATTGGTTGCCTTTTTATTTGACATCCAAATTTGGCAAGGAATTGGTGGTATGGAATATTGAGAATTTTTTTTATAGAATTTATATTTTTTTATATATTAATATTTTTAAATTGATAAAGTTTAAATTGGTCAAATAGTAAGAACACATCAAAATGTTCATATTTTTAACAATGAAATATAAGATAGAGGCGTGCTTCCTCTCCTTTCTTATTTTCATTAAATATTATTTAAAACTCAGATAGAAAATTATTCACGATTATATAATAGTTGACATATTTTTTTATAATTTTTATTAGTTATCTAAATAGACACATTCTTAATATATATATATATATATATATATAGAAGGTGATTTTTTTTTTCAAATATGAATGTACATATCAAATGATACTTTAAATACAATACATTTTTTTTTTAAACATATGAAGAGATTGATAAAATAAATAGATTAAAGAATTAAGCTATTTAAGCTATATATATAAATTATAGTAAGAAAGTGACATTATAGTCATATATTTATAGAATATTGTGATGAAATGTATAATGTTGATTATAGAAAATCTCAACATTTCTATGTTTTTCTTAAAACACATATTTTTTTGCAAGTACAATCCATAGACTTATAAATTCAAGTCATTTCAAAGTCTAAGGGGTAATACTTACATATTTTAGTTTAATAAACATAGTCTATAATTAGGGTAAGTGCATGGAAATGGGGAACCAAAAAGGGTCTTAAGTAGCCACTTTTTTAAAATCAAGAAAGATTGATCTTGGATGAGAAATAAAAGATAGTTATTGATAAGGTGGAAAAGTGAAACCCTAGGACTTCACCTAAGATTAGGTACTTTTCGTTGACATATCATTTACAATTTGGGGTTGGCAAGGGCATGACATTAACTTATGACTTGGAAGGTTAGTCAATCAATCCTTGAGTCCAAATTCTTTAGGGGGTTTGATATGGATTTTGAATAAAATACAATGATATGACTAGCTAACAATAAAGATGCACTATTTTGATATGAAAATAACAAATCTGGAAAGTGATAGACAAATTTGATGATTAGAAATAGACTGAGTAGAGTTCTGTGCACCTGTGATTTGAATTCTAGTTTGATTTGACTAGACAATGTTGCCTAGGGCGCCAATGTTGACTCTTGTTTAAGTTTCATCTTCAATTTTTAAGTGTAACATGACACTACTATTTTTTTTAAATGGTAGAGATTAAGGGGTTCACAAAAGTGGTCCACACAAATTGGTCCTATTTTTTTCAAAAAACATAACATAGTGTCTGGTGCGGCCCCCCTAAAATGTTAACCATTTTTAGTATTTCAAAAATTACTTTGGTGAGAAATTAGCTAACACCATGTAGTTTATGCCTAATTTTTTTACTAATTTTTTAATGAATATATGGTTTTTTACCAATTTTCAAAGTGGACACATCCTAAAAAACAAAAAAATTGAGCATGCTCGCCCCTTAAAATTTTGAATATTGTTCAAAAATCAATTTTTAATGTGTAGAATGGATTCTAGTTTCTAAAAATGTAATTTATTTAATTTTTTTATGAACGGATAAAAAGTAATGTCAAAAATACCACACATTGGTTTTTGACAAAAAAATAATACACTAACAAAAGAAATTAAACCTACCATTAATTTTGTAACTCAAAGTGATTAATAATTTTACTAAAATGCGATGAAAACCCTAAGTGCTAGCGATGGTGGTGATAGCGATGAAGAGGATGAGCCAAATAAAGGAAAAGGGGATGGCTATAATGTTGGAAATTTTTTTATTGTAGAATGGTTGTGATGGGTTGTAGTGCCCCTCCGTATTTGGCCTTTCTTGACATTTGAGTAAGTTTTTTTGGATGATTGGTGATGTCCTGTTGTTGTTCGTTATTATGTTGTTTAATGTGTTATTGAAATCTTGTGGTAAACTTAATATTATAAATGACATTGTTTAATTAGTTTAATTAAATTAAATTGATTATTAGGTAAATTAAATTAATTTGGAATTAAAACAAATAGTTAAATAAACCAATATTGTGAAATAAAAAGTATATGGTTTATTAATTAAATAATTAAATTAAATTGTTTTGTATAAAGTAGTGTTTTAAATTATATTTAATGATAATTGATAATATTATTATCATTAAGAGGATAATTATTTATGTGGAAAAAGTAATATAATTCTAATAAATAAAGAAGATGATATTTTCGAACAAGATGTGAAAGCATGTTCAAAATGGAAAAAAATGAGTTCAAGCACATGCACAGCTCTGAATTGGTTTCAAATTAGAAACTAGTCTTTTTAATTGATAATTGCTTGATTTTTATTTTGGAAAAACTGAACTTTCTCCTTGTTTTTAATAGTGCTCGTTTTGGAAAATTGTTCATCAATTAATTTTGTTTTCGAAGAAGAAAATTTGGCTTTGCAAAAATAGTTGGAAAAGATTACACTTTTGTATTGAAATTGTTTTCAAAGTAGGGAAAATTTTGAAGGTTGATCGAGGAATTTCGATGGGTGGTTCTTGCTGTAGGAGTTCGAATCTGGCATCAATTCTACAAGTGAGCCAATCATCGTTTAAAATCGGGTTCCATTCCTCTTTTTTGTAATTCTTATCTCTATTTGAATTTGAAGCTAAAATTTGAATGTTATGTTGAAAGTGATTGTCATTATAGTGTTTGATACCATAGTCTTATTGTGATTTGCTATTGTTGAAAGTTTCTTTAGGTCTTTATTTATTCAGAATTTTCTATGGTTTACCTAATCAATCCTCTTGGACACTTTACTTTTGTGGTCAAAGGCATTTTCCTAAAAGTCATTTAAGCCCTTGCTGCCAATTTTGTTTTCTTTATCTAGGCTAAGATTGTAATATGTTTGTAACTTTGAATCTATAGAGGCCAATTACCTACATTAGTATGTGAATTGATCTTCTCCTTGTGTCTGATGTCTGTGCCTCTTTCTTGGTATCCATTCAGTGTGAACATCATTCAATGGCTTTAGTTAGTTCTCTTGTAGTATGTTCTTCCCTGTATCAGATTTCTTTTATTTCATAACTAAATTTTTGTGTTTTCTACGTGAGGATTGGAAAAAGAATCGACATGTATGTTGTGTAGTATTTGTATGAATCCTGTGAATATACTTATTAATGTCATCATTGATGTATTCTCCATACCATGGGACTTTCAATGCTTTGTAACCTAAATGCTTGTGTCTATTTCTCTATGGTTAGCCGCGTCATCCGTTTGGGCATACCCCCACCCGCCTACAAATTTGGGGTGGTAGCTTATAGCTTTACCCAATTTTTGCACTCTACGAGATTTGAACATGGGTTTCCATTAATAAATCTTTGATGATTTACATTTGATTTCACCCCAGTCAATTCATTTCCCTAAAAGTTCTAAACTATTCTTATGCTTGCATATCCTTTGAATGCTCTACAAATCATATTCTCCTTAGGAAAAATTTTAAAGGGGGTTTGTTTGTCTCACTACACAAAGAGTTGAGCTGCATACGTGTTTTATACTTGCAATTGTGGGCTTCACCGTGAACCAGAACCGATTAGTAGAACAGTTGTTATCTCTAACATCTCTTGTACAAGCAATTAAAAAAATTGTATGAAAAACTAAATATTGTAAACTATGTCTGACAATAATAGAAATTTAGTAGATACAAATATGATATGCATTATAAGGATACCTTGCGTTGTTGTTTCTAAAGTTTAGTCATAATAGTTTCCTTCATAGTAATCATGTGTGATCTCTTAGCTGAAACACATTGGGTAAAAGCACAAAGTTGTGTCACACTTTCAACCAACTTATCAACACAACTTAATTTAAGCATTTCTAACTAAAAATCAATTTTGGTCAAACATATGATCTAGTATGATTTATTATAGCTAAGTTAGATACTTCCACAACTTTCTCAACTAAAATTATTGGCTAAAAATATATGGAGCACCACTTTGAGTCCAATTTACCAAAAAAATAAAATTATTGAAAAACTTGAAGTTCAATAACTCCTACTAATGTAAATAACATTTTTTTAAAAATATAAAAAATTCACTTTTGTAGATCTATAAGTGTAGTTTTCAAAAATATATTTATTTTAATTGTTTAATTGTTATTTATATTTATATTTTTTATTTTTACTAAAAGTAGGTTATCAACACAAAATATTAGGTTGATTACCATGCCAAGGAAAAATACTAAAACTTATTAAAAAAAATGAAAAAAATATGATGCACTAGATAAAAAAATCTATTTCAAAATGGTATAATTTTTTTTCCATTTTAGATAAATATTTAATATGAAAGTTGACATACGATGGAAATAACTATTTTTTGATTTAGGCACATTTTAATATTTATTTAAAAATATATATTTATGAAAATTGGAAAAAAATATATCCATGCACTAAAGTTTCAAGTTATAAATACACACAAAAAAATTGAAAGAAAAAAAAGAAATTACTGTTGTCACCTAGAATTGCACCTTGTGCAAAGTTTACAAAAACTGAGCATTCTAGAGCAACATGGGATCATCTCAAGGCTGTGGGTCACCTATAGTTGAAATGAACCTCTGGAGAAGGCCGGCTTCCTTTGGGTATCACCTAAACTACAGATTCTTTGAAGGGAAAGGGATAAGGAGTACATAATTTAAAGGACTACACTAGGGTGATACACCAAACTGTTTGAGAAATCATGAAATGAACACAGAAAGAACATACACTTGAAAGCCTAATTGCTATTCTCAGAATAACCTCTTTCAGATTTAATGTTTTAGTCCTGACAGGTTTGGCCTACATACACATCTCAGGAAGGAAAGATGGATTTCACAGCTCTAAGATATGAATACAAAATTATAGAAAAACACAGTTAGAAACTTGCATATCCAAAAGAAAGATACAGAAATGAGAATTGTACAAACATGAACACAAACTTCCAAGGTAAACTCTGCGATGTATTTAGGATTCCAATTGAGTTACAGAAAACATACATTGACTGAGAAAGGATTGATTGATAATCACTAACTCCTCAGAGTGTGTAATCAGAACTACTTACAAAAAGGTAAAAATGCCTTATATACAGACTGTATGTCAGCCCCTTAGGGCTTACAAAAATATCCTGATTCAGGATAGGATTTTCCCCAAGATATTGATCGAATTTAATGTTGCATCCCTGTGTGTCCCTGTTGTTGGTGTCGGTGAAGAAAACATCTCGAAGAAGTCCCCTCCAGATCTTTTGTAGCATTAATTCCTATGATCCATTATGTCCAGCTACGAGTCCCTTGATGAAGAGCTGCATTGAATGCCCCCGAGCTTAGAATAGATATATGTTGTATTCATCCTGCGTTGACATCCTGCATTCTGCCACGGCTCGCCTCAGCTCCTCCTGGTTGGTCGAGCTCACTCTGTGTGTATTCACGGGCGGTCAAAACTCCTTAGTCAGAATTGCATCTCGGTGAGACACTAATCGTGTCTCCCCGATGCGGTTAAAACTTCTCACAAGCATTGGCAAGTCATGGAGCCATCGCTGAGAGCTCCCAGCGAGACCTAAAGATCATACTGATGCTACCAGAGCTATCGGCGAGACACTGTTTGTCGCCAAGAGATCAAGGGGTTGGCATGTCACGTGGAAATCCCCCTCTATCGCTAAGACCACGTGATATCGGTAAGACATCACTCTGACAGTCAGTCGCTATATCGATGGAATTCACGTCGGGGAGACCCTTGCCAACGTCTGTAGAAGTCATCCTGCTAGGCTCCTTTTCTTCTATCGGCCAGACATCCCTATTTCGAGAAGAGGTGGTGCCAAAGGAACTTTAGCTTTGGTGAGCACATATTTTGTTTCTTTTCGGCAAGACTCCTTGGTATCGCTGAGACTTCGCACAAAAATCCCTTCCATTCGGCGAACTCTGTTCATTCTGAAGGCTTCACCATTCGGTGAGACTCACGCCGAAGTATGAACCCTCAGCCGACTCTTTTTCTTTCGTGCTGACTCCCGCCAGTCGGGAAAATGTCACATCGGAGGCACTTTTTTTTGGTGAGGGTCTTTCCCTTCGCCATGACCTTCCTTTTGTCTACCTGAAGAGCCATCCTTGTGTTTTCGGCAAGAGTCCTGCCGAACTGCTTTTGTCTTGGTGAGGGCTCATCCTTTGCCGAAGTGTCCATCCATTGCCCAAAATCATACCGAAGATATCACATCATCAGCGAGACATTGACTGGTCGCTAAGACTTCTTGTCGAGCCCCTTCTTCTTTTTCTGAGCTCTTCACTAAGACTCCCACCAGTCGGGAAGAGGTCTTCCTGAACTCCTTTTGCTAAGCTGAAGACACCTCCATTGTCGGTGAGACCCACACTGAACTCCCTAATGAAATACTGTCGGTGCAACCCTTGTCGGTCACCGAGACACTACTGTGAAAGCCTCAAGTCTCCCCGAAAACCACAGTCACCGTGAGTCTCACCGAATGATGATTGAATGGCCTATTGGCTAAGGAGATCCACGTAGTAAGAGGTCATACCGAACCCTCTCCATTATAGCGATAGGATTTGCAGGCTCGTTCGGCATGACAGAAACTATGTCTAAGCGACCTACTCAGGATGGAATAAATTAGACAATCAGTCGGCCAGAGAGTAGGAGAGTCTTGCCGACTTTCTCCTTGGATGATTTTCATGCTGAATCCTCCCAGGGGGGCTTCTCCCACTGATTTCCCCATGACCTAGCAACAGATGGCGAGTCTTTTCCCTTGTGTGAATGTCCCATTGGCCTCTGAAGATCTAACATTTGATTATCTCACCGATTTAACTGTAGGTGAAAAAGAGGCAACAATTCTGGTGACCTTTGTGGGATGTTTGCCTGCTAAACATGAGAACTAGTGACTAGGCTTATCCATTGGGCATGGAGTCGTTAGAAAACTCATAGATCAAATAAAACGTCAATCTGTGTTAAAACAACATTCAGGGGATGGAACAAAACAAAAAACAAACGAACCATAGTGCGAAGCACTTATTTGAAACGTAAAACCTAACTAGATATGTACAAGAAAGGCACTTATCAGGCTTGAAAGCAGGGCTTAAGGTGTATCCCATTAACTGGGATAGGAAGCAAATCCCCTTCTATTGTAGCCAGCTGATAAGCATTGTGCTCCTTACAACCTGTGATAATAAATGGACCAGTCCACATGTTATCGAACTTGGTGTGGTGGCTCGACTTACTTTTTAGAACATCCCACTTTAGCACGAGATATCCCTCTTTAAAGGATTTTGATGCAGCCCTTTTGTCAAATGTCTTCTTTGTCTAGAGTTGATGATCCTTTAAAACCTTCATCGCTCTGTCCCTTGATTCTTTGAGCTCCATGAGCTTTGCATACCTTACAGACATTGGGTCTTGTCCCTCAAGCATCTCCAACTGATGAACGTCTAGAGCCGGAAGCTCCACAAATAGTGGCAATCTCGCCTCCTTGCCATAGACCAACACATATGGCGAATTACCAACAAAGCTCTTAAGGGTCACCCTGTCTGCCCAAAGTGCATTTTTCAAACTGATGTGCTAGGTTCTTTGATTATCCTCTATGGTTCTTTTGATAATCCTAATGAGGTTCTTGTTCGTGCTTTCAGCTAAACCATTGCCTTGAGGATAATAATTTGAGGAGGTGTTCAAATGAACGCCATGCTTGATAGCCCAATCAGTCAACTTTAATCCCACAAATGCAAGGGCATTATCAGAGATGATAGAGTCAGGCACTCCAAATATGGTGACTATATCTTCATAGAAGCTCAAGACTGAAGACTCCTTTGCTTCTTTCAAAGCTATTGCTTCAGTCCACCTTGTGAAATAGTCTGTAGCTGTGAACACCCATTTGTGACCAGCACTGGAGGTGGATTTATTGGTCCAATAAAATCGATGCCCCATCTCATGAAGGGCTGATCTACTTGAATTGGATGGAGGGGCATAGTAGGAAGCTTCTCTTTTCCTGAAAACAGAGCACATTTGATGCACTTTCTTGACCAGGCATACACATCCTTGAACAAGTTGGGCCAGTAGTAACTAGCTCTCATGATTTTCCAGGCAGTAGTTCTAGGAGCAAAGTGGCCTCCTACAGCTCCATTATGAAACTCATGAAGCACTTTTTCAATTTGGTCACTGTGAATGCATCTTAACAGGACACCATTCAGATCTTTCTTAAAAAGAACATTGCCCATCAGCACATATGGTATAGACTGCAGTCTGAAATATCTCCTTTTAGCTTTGTTCAAACCATATGGACACTCACCAGTTTGCAAAAATTGGATCATATCCTGCACCCAATTGGTTGTCCCTATCGGTGCATCATCTTGAGCATTCTGAAACTCATCTGTATCGGTAAACACAACATCTTTTTCTAGTTCACTTTCACTGCTTGGCTTTGAAGCAAGCTGTTCACAAAGACCTTTACCCCTCCCTAGTTTGGTGATGCTAATATCTACATCGTACTCCATGACCTTAGTGATCCACCCTGCTCTTTTTTCATTCAGATCCTTATTCAACAGAAAATCCTTCACACTTGAGTGTGCAACCAGAATATCAACCTTATTGTTTGAAAGCAAAGGTTTAAATTTCTTCAGGCTTCTGATCACAGCAAGAACATGTCTCTCTATAAAGGAGTATTTCTGTTCATAATCAACCAAACCTTGACTAAAGAAAGCTATTGGTTGTTCTAAATTCTCTTCATTTTTTTGAACCAATATCACAGAAACATTACTTGTGCTACCATAGGCATACAAATAAAAATATTTAGAGAAGTTGGGGTTTACCAGCGTATGAGCTGCTACTAAGGCCTCCTTGACCTTTTCAAAACTATTCTTGGCATCTTTTGTCCAACTGAAAACTGCATTGTTCTTTATCATAGCTATTAAAGGTTGTAACATGTTTGCGGCCTTAGGGATAAATCTTCTTAGAAAGTTGATTTGGCCGTGAAATCTCTGTAGACCCTTCTTGTGATTAGGTATCGGCAATTCAAGTATGGCTCTGACTCTTTCAGGGTCAATAGTGATTCACTGCTTTGACACTATGTGTCCTAATAACCTCCCTTCATGAACAACAAAGATACTCTTCTATGGATTGAGAGAGATACCAAACTCTCTGCATTTTTCAAAAACTTGCCTAAGATGCGACACATGTTCATCAACATTCTTAGAGTATATTGTAATGTCATCAAGGTAAATCAGTATGATCTTGTTGATCAAACTTTGAAATGCCATGTTCATGGCTCTCTGAAACGTGGCACCAGCATTGGACAAACCAAAAGGCATCCTTTTGTATGCCATGGTGCCCCATTTTGTTGTAAAAGCAGTCTTAAACTAATCTTCCTCTTTAACCAGCACCTGATTATATCCTGAAAAACCATCTAGTAAGGAGAACCTTTCAGAACCAGCAACCTCTTGTAGGATTCTTTCCATGGAGGGTAGCGGGTAGTGGTCTTTCAAAGATGCTCGGTTAAGATCCCTAAAGTCTACACAAAGTCTTATTTCACCACTTTTTTTCCTAACCGGTACAAGGTTAGAAACCCATGAAGTGTGTTTGATAGGAAAGATAATACCCCCCTCAACTAGTTTAGTCAGCTCTTTAATCATTAGAGGCTCAAGTTTAGGATTCAAAGGCCTTTTTTTCTGTCTTACTAGCTTAGTATCAGGCTCTAACTCAATTGTGCGCTGAGCAAAGTGGGGATAAAACCCTCTCAAATCAGAATATTCCCAAGCAAAGACATCATGAAATTCTTGGCATAAAGCAACAAAAGCTTGTTTATCTTCAGGTGAACAATTTTTTCCTATCTTAAGGAGCTTACCTTTGAAGATCTTCAGCGCTTCATAGTGTTCTTGTTTGATTTGCAGGCCGACTTTACCCTTTTTGAGCTGATCATCAGTACTGAAAATAGACTCTAAGGTAACAAGGCCTTTGGGCAACTTATTCGTCTTTAGCTGTATGACTTGATCACCATACTGATGCTTGAGTTTTACTAGATTAACCATAGAGAACTGATCTTCCTTGAGCAAGAAAGAAAGGATCTGCTCATCACTGTCAAAAACTTGCTAGTGAATGTTGTTGTCAGAAATTGATGGTCTGACTACAACTTTCACATACTGTTGCACCTTCCCTTTTCTGATGTCATTTGGAATATCAAACTGTGCTCCAATGGCTGCGAGCCTGTCAGCATGCTTGTTCTAATTTCTTGAGATAGACACTAAATGAAAGGCATCAAAATCTTCGAGCATGTTCCACACTCTGTTTCTATAAGACTTCAATGTGTCATTTTTAGCAACATTCAGGCCCCTTGATTAACAATTAATTCACTGTCCCCATGGACTTTCAAATTGGTTATTCCTCTCTTTCTTGCCCACTCTAGACCTTGGACAAGACCTTCATATTCAACAGTGTTGTTGGAGCATGCAAAAGCAAAACGAAAGGCGGCATAGTATTTATCACCTTGCGGAGATACCAACATTGCACCTCCTCCAGCACCATTTTTGCTTCTTGAACCATCAAAATACATCTCCTAAAGTCCATCTAGTGGCTACAACAACTAATCTACATCTTTCTCCAAGTTTGGAATCTCTGTGTCAGGCTCAAGAATGACATAATTGCCCATACCAGCATCTTGAATGAGGTCTTCAGGACTGTCCAATACGTTCTCAACTGCCCATTCATGCAACAGCACGTCAAGAACAGTTTCTGATTGGAGTTCTTGAACAGCAGCTAGTTCATTGTCAGAAAGAATAACACAATTTGTGTCTGTAGCAATGGGAACAACATTAAGGGGACTTGGGTTGTATGGCTCATTGTGATCTTTATCCAATCTCTCAGATTTAATGGTAACCTTGGTCCCATATCTTGTTCTAAATAACATATGTGACCAATCAGCTGATACATAACCACCTATCTTGGTTGTAAAGTCTCTAGATAAACATAAGGAAAAGAAAGGTGGAAGGTCTATGACACATATGTCTTGAGGAACTGAAAAATTTGGACAAGCATGGAGGGTAAGGCTCAAATCCTTAATAATGCCCAAATTTTTAACCGAAGTACCATCCAATTGGATCACCCCCTTCTCTAAAGGCTGGTATTTCAGTCCAATTTTGTCAGCAATCTATTTTGGCATGACAGAGCTGCTAGCTCCACTATCTACCATACAGTTATGGACTAATTTATCACCAATAATCACTGACACATAGAAAGGAGGTGGTTTCACTTCTTTTCCTACCTCTTTGCTGGACTGTTTATCATTTCCTTGGGAATTATTTGTTAACACAGCTCTAACCTGACCTATTGGGGACTCGGATTGATTAGACATCTTCAAACCTGACAAGGCTGATTGTAACATATCCTTTTGACCTGGGATGGCTAGTGAGTCCCACATAGACATTGTCACATTTGTCTTTTTCATACTATCAAGAATGTTAAATGGCACAGTTGGGTTTACTTTAGATTGTACCTTTATGCTGGCATGATCAGCCTGCGGGTGTGACTGCTCCTTGTATGGGAGCTGCTGATTTTTTTGCCAAACAGGAGCCGCTCGAGATATAGATGGTTCTGCAGTGGATGCCTTTCCTTTTTCAGCTACTTGACTAAGTTCAAAAGCTCTCTTCTTTAATCTGGTGTTAGCTGCAATTGGAGAACTATCTTCATTCAACCCACGGAATTCCTGACCCTGCCAGTTAAGCAAGGTTGTATCATTGTTGAATTGGTCCTGGTGTTGTGGAGTTGGATCATTAAGTGCTTGCTACTGTGAACTTGAGGTATTTTGCACCATCAGTGCCTGATTGATGAGTCCATTTGAGCAAGTGGCCTGGTTATGAGGCTGATTGCAAGGGTAGCACCATTCATAATCAGCTGCTAAGTTGTTTTGTGTGGGAACCAGGTCCCTGATTGCACTAATAGGTGCTGGAGCATAGGCCTGAAAAGGCCTCGTGTTCACACTCTATCTTGGGCCCTGATAATTGCCCTAATATTGCTATCTATTCCCTTGGAATTGCTGCTGCTAACCTTGAAAAGGCTAACTTGAGGCCTGATTTTGCTGTTGATAAGGCCGGGAATAGGTCTGTTGCTTTTCCAAGTTCACCAACTTGTTACCAAAAGTCTGTAAGAGACTTTTGATCTCTTGTAACTCATTTGATGAGCTTGAAGCAACACTTTCTTGCTTATCAATGGTTGAAACAACAGCTGGTAGCATTGGTACAGCTGGTTGTATTAAGTTGTTTTCAGCTCTAATAGCTATTTCAAAGGCATCTGGTAGAGACACTCCTCCCATTGACTGTATCATGACAGCTATATCGCTATTCAAAGCTCTCAAAAAGTATAAGAATGCATACTCTGGAGGTGGCCTCACCATTGCAAGGATTCTATCCCAAGTCCTTTGAAATCTGAAGTTGAAGTCGTTCATCTACTCTTGTGGAGCCCTCTTTATTATAGTCAGTTGCTCCAATAGAGACAAGTTGTCAGACCTGTCTTGGAATTGCTTATGCAAATTTTCTCCAAAATCATCCCATGTTGCAATTGAGCTAACTAGTAGGCTCATGTACCACTGCACAACTCTTCCTTTCAGTGAAGCAGCTAGCAATCTCACTGCAACATCCTCTTGTGTTATGTGGTGAACTCCGCATAACGAAGCCACATCTATCAAATGTTCAATTGGAGTGGTTTGATCTTCTCCCGTGAAAACTGGCAGACTCTTCAAAGCTTCCATTGGAATATCATTGTGTTGCGCCAAGTTCAAAGGACACCCTCCGTTGAAAGCCACAAAGGGTTGATTCCTTGGAGCGGCCATTGAAGGTATCTGAGGCAGATTTGTTGGTGCAATGAAATGAGACCTTACAGGTGGAGGAGTGGACCGAGTTCTTCTGGAATAGATGATTATTGTTCTTTGCCTTTCCTCAACTCTGCCTCGTCTTCTTGGTGGTGACAGCTGCACATATTAAAAAGGGCCTAAGCTGCTTCTTGTTCTCACTCTTTTCATATACTATAGAAGGCGTGGATTTCTGGAGTTCTTCCTCTTTGTGGAGTCTCCAAATATGCCAAAGGGCTTCTATAAAGCCTGATAATTCATTGGCTGCATACCAAACTAGTAGTTAAAACAAATTCCTATCCCACCGGGCATTCCAGAAACTGTTGTCACCTAGAATTGCACCCTATGCAAAGTTTACAAAAACTGAGCATTCTAGAGCAACATGGGATCATCTCAAGGTTGTGGGTCACTTATAGTTGAAATGAACCTCTGGAGAAGGCCAACTTCCTTTGGGTATCACCTAAACTACAGATTCTTTGAAGGGAAAGAGATAAGGAGTACATAATTTAAAGGACTACACTAGGGTGATACACCAAACTGTTTGAGAAATCATGAAATGAACATAGAAAGAACATACACTTGAAAGCCTAATTGCTATTCTCAGAATAACCTCTTTCAGATTTAATGTTTTAGTTCTAACAGGTTTGGCCTACATACACATCTGAGGAAGGAAAGATGGATTTCACAGCTCTAAGATATGAATACAAAATTATAGAAAAACACAATTAGAAACTTACATATCCAAAAGAAAGATACAGAAATGAGAATCATACAAACATGAACACAAACTTCCAAGGTAAACTCTGCATTGTATTCAGGATTCCAATTGAGTTACAGAAAACATACATTGACCGAGAAAGGATTGATTGATAATCACTAACTCCTCAGAGTGTGTAATCAGAACTACTTACAAAAAGGAAAAAAATCCTTATATACAGACTGTATGTCGGCCCCTTAGGGCTTACAAAAATATCCTGATTCGGGATAGGATTTTCCCCAAGATATTGATCGAATTTAATGCTACATCCCTGCGTGTCCCTGTTGTTGGTGTCGGTGAAGAAAACATCTCGAAGAAGTCCCTTCCAGATCGTTTGTAGCATTAATTCCTCTAATCCATCACGTCCAGCTACGAGTCCCTTGATGAAGAGCTGCATTGAATGCCCCCTGAGCTCAGAACAGATATATGTTGTATTCATCCCGCGTTGACATCCTGCATTCTGCCACGGCTCGCCTCAGTTCCTCCTAGTTGGTCGAGCTCACTCTGCGTGTATTCACGGGCAGTCAAAACTCCTTAGTCAGAATTGCATCTCGGCGAGACACTAATCGTGTCTCCCCGATGCGGTTAAAACTTCTCACAAGCATTGGCAAGTCATGGAGCCATCGCTGAGAGCTCCCAGCGAGACCTAAAGATCATATCGATGATACCGGAGCCATCGGCGAGACACCGTTTGTTGCCAAGAGATCAGGGGGTTGACATGTCACATGGAGATCCCCCTCTGTCGCTGAGACCACGTGATATTGGTAAGACATCACTTCGATAGTCAGTTGCTATATCAATGGAATTCACGTCGGGGAGACCCTTGCCGACGTCTATAGAAGTCATCCCGTCGGGCTCCTTTTCTTCTATTGGCCAGACATCCCTATTTCGGGAAGAGGTGGTGCCGAAGGAACTTTAGCTTTGGCAAGCACATATTTCGTTTCACTTCAGCAAGACTCCTTGGTATCACTGAGACTTCGCACATAAATCCCTTCCATTCAGTGAACTCTGTTCATTCTGAAGGCTTCACCATTCGGTGAGACTCACGCCGAAGTATGAACCCTCGGCTAACTCTTTTTCTTTCGACCTGACTCCCGCCGGTCAGGAAAATGTCACATCAGAGGCACTTTGTTTTGGCGAGGGTCTTTCCCTTCGCCATGACCTTCCTTTTATCTACCCGAAGAGCCATCCTTGTTTTTTCGGCAAGAGTCCCGCCGAACTGCTTTTGTCTTGGTGAGGGCTCATCCTTCCTTTCGGTGAGACTTTCTCCTTTTCCAAGACCTCTGAGCGACTTCATTTACCTTTTCCGAAGTGTCCATCCATCGCCTAGAATCACACTGAAGATATCACATCATCGGCGAGACATTCACTGGTCGCTAAGACTTCTTGTCGAACCCCTTCTGGTTTTTCTGAGCTCTTTGCTAAGACTCTCGCCGGTCAGGAAGAGGTCTTCCCGAACTCCTTTTGCTACGCCGAAGACACCTCCATTGTTGGTGAGACCCACGCTGAAATCCCCGTTGAAATACTGTCGGCGTAACCCTTGTCGGTCGCTGAGACACTACTGCAAAAGCCTCAAGTCTCCCCGAAAACCACAGTCACCGTGAGTCTCGCCGAATCACGATTGAATGGCCTATCAGCCAAGGAGATCCACGCGGTAAGAGGTCATACCGAACCCTCTTCGTTATAGCGATGGGCTCTATAGGCTCATTCGGCATGACAAAAACTAGGTCTCAGCGACCTGCTCAGGATGGAATAAATCAAACAATCAGTTGGCCAGAGAGTAGGAGAGTCTTGCCGACTTTCTCCTTGGATGATTTTCATGCCGAATCCTCCAAGGGGGGCTTCTCCCACTGAGTTCCCCGTGACCTAGCAACAGATGGTGAGTCTTTGCCCTTGTGTGAATGTCCCATTGGCCTCTGAAGATCTAACATTTGATTATCTCGCCGATTTAACTATAGGTGAAAAAGAGGCAACAATTACTATAAAAAGTTTGACGTCTCATGCAACTTCATTTTTCAACATTTTATCAACAACTAAATTATAGTGTTAATTTATTAAAAACTAGTTTAAAATAATTTTTTAATTTTTTGTAAAATATACAAACATAAAATATACTAAAAAATACATATTTTACTAGTTTACATCATTTAAAAATTCAAAACATATATGCCACTTTTTAGTGATTCAAGTTTAAAAGTTGGATCAGTGTTGGTTGTTTCCTTTATAAAGTGTGACACAACTTTATGCTTTTACGCCATTCTTTCATGTTTTAGCATCGAATTGAATGTTTAGTATGTTTCCATTGCTTGAAAAGTGATATCCTTGAATAACATATTCATTGGGATAATAGTTGTCTTTATCCTCAATTTGAGTATGGTTGTAAACTTATTTAGTATTATGCATAGGAATAGATTATTTGATTTACATGAACAACTGTCTACTAAAATTCTATTATTTCCATCTGATAGCGATTTTTATCTCCTTTTGTTGTGAATCTATAAGCATAGCACTCGATTCATAGTCTTATCCTATTTTCGATTCTATTGAAGTCATTTGGCTTTGTTTTGTGGAATTTTTTTTGGTACTTCTTTTCATTTCTCAATGTAAATTATGAATGGCATTCGGTAATATGTGCAAGTATATATATATATATATATATATATATATATATATGTATGTATGTATGTATTTTATATGAATATACTTGATTACCATTTAATTTATTGTATTTCAAATAGTAGTTTGAATTAAAATGTATAAATATGTGTATTGTGGATTATTTAATACCCTTCGGTATTAACTTACCGTGTAGTTAGTCATTATGTATAAAGGTTGATGAATTATAGAATCTAGTGTATTTTTGTGTTAAGAATTCTAAGTGAGAGGAACTAGAGATTGTTTCATGATTAGAATATTGCATTGACCTTATCGAGTCTATTGATGTAGTCCTTCTTTCATTTAAACAAATTTCAGGGTAGTAGTGATAAGTATAGATTGGCTACATGTGGTATTCTATGTTATTTTTATAAATATATGTGTTGATATTAAGTTAATTGTAAGTTAAAGGTGATGAGTGATTTAATGATTAATTGCAAACTAATAAGTTAGATTTTTGTACTAGATATGGTGTAATCACATAATAGTTATATGTCTTGCTTGATCACATGTTCTCATTGATTACCTTTGTGCAACTTTGAGTACTGGATGTTTTTGGTTACGTTAAACTATTTAATCCATAGGGGTGAGAGTTGTAGTGTGATTGTTTAGGTTGCCATTAATACCATTTCATTTCACAAGTTCTAAGTCAAGTGTGGGAGGTTATCTTTGGTCATCTTGTTTCATTGAATTCTCCTACTAATTTAGTTATTGGTTGCTAATGATAAGGAAGTTGGAATGATGCCTTCATTGAAAGAATGTCTTCATGGATGCACTAGTTGTTGAGTACTTTAATTAAATATTGTGTTGAACTTTGATGTTGAGGTAGATTTTGATTTTCTTAGATCATGTTATTGTTGCCACTTCAATACAAGAACCGTTATGTTAGTAATTTGTTACTCTTATAGAGGTTAGAGGGGAGTATGGCATTTACTTGCATGAGTTGGTATGGGAGTCGGGGATCAGGTGAGGCTGTCAGGGTAACCTAGGATAGGGGTTGACAACCTAGGAAGATCCGCAATGGGTAACCCATATCAAGACTTGAGTGTTTGCATGAGTTCCTTGTGAACTGTTGATTTTATATCTGTTGGTGCTTATGTGGGTTTTAGCCTTGCATTGTGAAAATTTTTTTATTATGGAGATCTTGTGGGAGGTGGTGCATGCCTCATTTTATGTGTATATTTATATGGATTTGCTAGTTTGTGCAAGTTGTCTTACCCAATTAGTGAATGTGAGTTTTGTTGCCAGTAGGGAGAGTGGCTTCCCATGGGGACGGGGACCCAAAAGTGGCACCAAAGTAACTCATTGGAAGTTTATTAATCTAGTGAAAACACTAATAATTAATTAGGGGGTTTGGGTAGTGTCTCACATTAATAAAAGATAATTGATGCCTCACTCATGGCTCAAGTGCTCGTTAAGGCTTGAAATGAGTGGGAAGGCCTAGAATGGCAAGATCAACTACCTTGTCCTCATGAAACGTATGTTGATTTTGCATGAGTAATAATGGGGGGCCGGGGATAAGTTGAGGTTGCTAGGGTAACTCAAGATGGGGGCCAGTAACCTAGGAAGATCCACATTGGGTAACCCATATTGAGCTATGCGATGACACTCTTCCCTTTAGCAACCTTGTGTGTCTTGTTTGTTTTCCCCTTGTTGTTCATGTACCTTTGGAAGTGGTTGTCCTTTATGATTGTTGTTGCATTTGTTTGTGGAGTCTTGATAGCCTTTTTTTCTTGACTGTCTTTGTGTTGTGGGACCTTCTTGTCATCTCCTAGCATGGGGGGTGGGCCTTAGGGTACACATGGTCGTGTGGAACGTGCTATGTGCTCCATTGGGTTCCTAGTCAGATTTTGTGATACACAGAGTTGTATCATTGCAGTGATTCCAAGCTTCACCAGATTTGGAGATAGCATTAATGCTATGTATTATATTCATTTCAGTTATATTGCTCTATGTTATTGGTGATTCCTTCCCATTTCATGTTGGGGAAGCTCAGTTGGATTATTGTAATCCTTGAACAATGCATATTCATGTAATAAATGTAATGAATATATTCTCAGTATTATCTTATGATGACAGATGGATGTTATGTAACATTTTGGATGTATGTCCATGGTTTATCATATTTCTTCCAAAGGATTACAAGACATATGCAACATTTTTGAGTATGTCCATGGTTTATCATATGTAACATTTTGGTGTATGTACATATGCTCCAAATCTAGAGGAATAAGGAGCATCCAAGATTCAAGAAGACATATGAACATTTTATATTGACATCGCCTTTACACATATGTCTTTTTGAATCTTGGATGCTCCTTATATCTCTAGATTTGGTCTATGAAGGGGTTTCCTCTCATTAGCACCGGCCTCTTCTTTGTCTTCTCTGGATTCTAATTTGGTAGAGAAATGTGTTGGTGTTACCCATAAGTAGTAAAAGAAGCCATTTTTTGTTCTCTCTCAGTCTTTTGAAGGGGTGATATTAGATCTAAGGTCCTCCCCTTACCTTAATGGTTTTAAATATTTGGGTTGTGTGGATTCTATACGGGATAATGAGCTCCCACCTCTGAATGAGTGGAACACCAAAATGTTAAATGGTGGGGCTTGTGTCAATGTGTGTTTTGGTTTGGGTGTGAGTGATGAGGCTATTTTGTATTCTTCTTGCCCTAGCCTAGGCCTAAATAAGGGGTTTCATTCTTATTTAGATTTGGTGGAGGATCATACTCATGTTCTTTCTATTGGCATATGGCTTGGGGAGATTGTTTATGGCTTCTAGTGTTGTCATTGATTGCAACTAAAGTCATTATCCTGGTTCATAGATCAGAATTTGCTCATACCGGCAGACAAAGTAGAAAATAAAATATTACCGATAGAAAGCATGAAGAACAGGGTATCTGGCCAGTTAGTCAATTTGTATGCTTCACCAAATCATCATTTTTCATTGTGGATCCCCAGGATAGTTTGTTAAGCATATATGTTACCTTATTGGTAAGTTTTGTGATGTTGCATTAATTGATGTATGAGCTTGGAGATTCAGTAGAATGATTTTCTATTTATTTCCTCATTCTGGCTGACTTAATGAATATAGCATGTTGTGGATGTATAAGGATTAGTTGTTTAAATGTTTCTATGTTCAATAATTTTGTTTGGGGTCCCAGCTATGGTTTGGCTGACTTGTGTAGGTGTGCATCATAAATTGTTCATGATCTAAGTCAACATGTGGAGAATATTTTGTATTTTGCTAAAACTGACTTATAGCAATTGATATCTTAGTAGCAGATATATATATAAGATTGCTAATTCATTTTGTAGAGTGAAGTGAAGTGAAGTACAAAGTAGATCAGATGTATGTGTGAATATTAGAAGATCAATCAAGTGAATTTTGTTGGTGTAGAAGAGAATTTGGTGAAAGAGTAGAGCGAAGTGTAGAGTCTGATAGAAGGTCCAGAATTTTGTTCATGAGCTTCACTGAAACTGAAACCGGGAATTTGTAGATGCTATCTTCTCAATTCAATCTTTTATTGTAATCACAAAAATTTTGTAAGCTAGTGATCCTTCCTTATTTTGAGCAGTGAGCTCTAGGAAGTGTGCCTGAATGCATGTGCATTCCCTTTTCTTCATACTTTTAACAGAGTATATAAATTGTGGATTAATCTCCACTATGGTTTTTCCCCTAACATGTTTTCCATGTAAAAATCTTGGTGTTATGGTGTTTTCATTGTTTCTTCAATGTGCTTGCATGTCTATTTAAGTTTAAATGCTATGAATGGTTTTATGATTATAATTGAAAGTTAAATCTTGTTGAACATTGATTTTCCCCCCCTCTTAGTGTTCCTTGAGTCCAACAATTGGTATCAAAGCCTATTCCTCTATAGAAAGTTTGATAGCTTGAGGTGGATCTTGGATTGGAATGGACTTTGGTGATCTTCAATAGCAGCTTATGGTGGAACTTGATGATCTTGATTAGTCTAAAGCATAAGTCATGGAATTAAAGGAAAATCTTATGGATGCTGAAAATTTATTCAATCATTGAAGGATAAAATCAATGAGTCAAGAGAAAAGAGGAATGAACTATGTGATCAACTGAAGCAGAAAGAAAATAAAATCCTGGAAGATTTTCACCTGAATCAGACCCTAAAAGAAATAACTAAAGAATGTGAAAAACTTGCTAGGAACAATAATACTCTAAAGATTGAGATGGAATTTGTGGCAATGAAGCTAACTAAGGAGATTGAAGAAAGAAAGAAGAATGAGGAAAATATTGCCCAGTCCTTAAAAGAAAAATCTGAAGAATGCAACAGAGTTAATAATGGATTCATTTAGTTGGAGATTGAACTACAACAATCCAGGAATAATGAAAAATAGCTTGAAAGATAGATAGTTATTCTCAGAGATGAACTCACTACTGCAAATGAATACAAGGAAAAGTTTAGGATCAGTTATGCTAAGCTTGATGAGCTGACTAAAGGAAAAAAGGATGAAAATGATAAGTGGGGTCTTGGCTATGAGAAAGGTGAAAGCTCCAAATCTGAACATAAGGATTCCAGAAAAAACATTCATATGAAAAAAGGGAGAAGATATATGATAATAAAACCCAATGCTTAGAAGTTTAATGGTTACTACTTTGTTTGTAATAAATTTGGTCATATGGCTTCTCAGTGTAGAAGTAAAATAAATTCAAGCAGTCCATCATTTCTCAATCAGTGTTTTAGTTACAAAAAGTTTGGTCATAAGTCATTAGAATGCAGAAGTATGTCTATCAGTGTAAGGAATGTTAAATGTTATACCTGTGGAAGATTTGGACATGTTGCTAATCAATGCAGATCAAAGGGAAATCAATGGAATGAATGGTTTAGACAAAGAAATTCGGTGTGCTACAACTATAACAGATTTGGTCACATTGCAAGATTCTGTAGGAACAAAAACATGGATAGAGGAGGTCTAGTATACAAAGGAAGAATTTCATAGAAAGATGACAAAGGAAAAGGAAAAGTGATTGTGGAAGAGATAAGAGATCAGATGAAGAAAACATGGATAAAGAAGAGTGAATCTGATAAGCCCATACTGGAAGCAACCTCTGGTAATTCCACCAGAAATTGATCTTAGCCCATTGGCCTAGGTGGAGTTTTTCAAGAAAATCATTTGTCCCCTTGCCTGTAGTTGGTATCAAAATGTAGGAAATTCTCAATAGGTGTGTTATTAGTCTTCAAATGTTTTCATGGTCATTTATGCAAAAAATTGAGATCTAGAAGGTCTGCAGATGGATTCTTCTCTTGTTGTCTAAGAAAGCAAAGTAACCGGAACTCCTAGGGAAAAGCATTTAATGCGGAAAAAAGGTTAGGCGTGAGAAGTTATGAAAGGGTATTTGAAACCCTCATTTATCACCTTGCATTGAAGAAGAATAGAAGCAGAGCTTTTATAGCAGAATTTCAAAGAATTCAAGTCAATTTGGCAACAAATTCATCAGGTATTTCAGTTACTCATAGAATTTCTAATTTTGTGCTCGGTAGAAAAACCTTGTTCAATACAGAAAGTAAAATGAAGAAAATCAAAGGAACAGTGAATATGGATGAATATAGCAGTAGAAAGATCAAGTATGTGAGAAATATGTTGTCGGTCGATGAATTGAAATGGCTTAAAGGTGTGAAACATAGAAGTTTGGACATTTGGAATGAGCTTCCTTATTTTGACAATGTGGAAGTTATTAGGTTTATCCTAAACAAATTGAATGAGGAAATTCTAACCTTGGATAAACCCTATCTTATTTCGAAGGATGTGATTAGAAATCTAACAAGTCTATGCAATGTTGGGGATATTCTGAAAAAGAAGTCAAAGCCCTAACCAGAGTAACATGAGATCAAAAGGCTTTGATAATTTTGAAAATCAAAGATCCGATAACAAGGTACATTGCACATGGTATTTCATATAAAATTTTCTTCAGAAATAGGGAAGGCACAACCTCGGCAGGAGCAGTTTACATTTCTCACAAAATGATAATGGAGGACCAAGACTTTGACCTATGCAGTTTGCTAAAAGATCAATTGATGAAAAATGTGCAGTTGACAAAAGATGTAGATTACCCCTTCAGGTTTGGAACTTTGATCATACGCATCATGATGTACTTTATGAATTTCTTTCCTCAGCATGATAATGTGGTATGGAAGGAAAATGAACCGCTTTGTAAGAAAATATTTGAACATTCTAATACTCTAGAAAATTATGAGCAAGTTTATGAAAATTTCTTTAGATAGTTGTTGGGAAAGTTTGGAATAGTTGGCATCTCCCTTCAGGTAAAAAAAATTAAAGTTGGATCCTCTTCCAATAAAATGGAAAGGAAGCAAAAAAGGGCTCTAGAGTTTGTTGATGACATTCCTCCAACACACAAGTTTCCAAAATCTGAAGGAAAAGGCAAAGAACAGATAATTGTGGATATACCAGATGAAGACCCATGTGAATACACTCTAAGAGATGAACTAGAATCAGTTGAACCGGATGTAATAATAGCATAAGGAAGCAATGAAGAAGGTGGTTTATTCAAAACAAAGATACTGCAGATTGTTCAGGAGGAAGATGGAATGTAGAAGATTGTTGGCATATGGTTAGATGGACCCTCTTATGAACAAGACCTGATTGAAAGCACTCTAGGCAGTTATTTTGTGCACAATAACATTGAATTGGAAATTTTGCAAAATGTATTTCCTAAAGAGTTGATTGAATGTATCAAGGAGGCTATGGCCTTTGAGCCTCAGGATAGGAAAGAGCAAGAAATAATTCTACATTTGAAGGAGCAGTTCAAGCTATCCCTTACCAAATTGAAAAGGAAAATGAATGTCTTAAGGCAATGCATAAAATCAACAAATAAAATCTACAATTATTGCCTTCGGTGGCCCCATGTGGTTGGTAAATACAAAGATAGGCTGGAGTAGATTGAAAGTGAGCTAAATAAAATTGATCGGGATTACAATATGTTTTAGGACCAAGATGGTGCAATCAAGAAAAGGATTTAGGAGTTGCATACTGAGCATGCAAAGGTTCACTTTTCTAGAAACACTCTTATGGACACTTTTTGGAAAGTGAAGGATCGAACTGAATGCAGATTGGAGCAGCTAATTGAGGTTCTAAGGAAAGGAGAGAAGTTGGAAGAAGAGATTACTATTCCAAAATCCCTCATCCAGATCATCAACAAGACATCAGAAAATAATGGTTTGATAATAATTATTGGGATTGTAGTAGATGCTTGGAAGAAATTTATTTCAGAGATGAAAGATAAGTATAAAATAATTTTTCTGATTTGTGCAATAGTTGTAATTTTTCAAATTTTGATCAGTTTTTGCATCAACAAAGGGAGAGAGAGTGCAATGAAAATTTTAGAAAAAGGAGAGAGAGCAGTAAATTTTTTCCATTGATGCCAAAGGGGGAGAGAATGCAGTGAAAAATTCCTTGACATTCTAAAGGGGAGCAGTGTTTTGTGTTGTGTTTTGAATTTTTGAGTTTTGGTTCTGACACTTAGTCATTTTTCACTAAGTGTTGCCATCAATGCCAAAGGGGGAGATTGTTGGCATATGGCTTGGGGAGATTGTTTATGGCTTCTAGTGTTGTAATTGATGGCAACTGAAGTCATTATCCTGGTCCATAGATTATAATTTTATCATACCAGCAAACAAAGTAGAAAATAGAGTATTACTGACAGAAAGCATGAAGAACAAGGTATCCGGTCAGTTAGTCAATCTATATGCTTCACCATATCCTAATTTTGTACTTTGGATCCCCGGGATAGTTTGTTAAGCATATATGTTACCTTATTGGTAAGTTTTGTGATGTTGCATTAATCAGTGTATGAGCTTGAAGATTCAGTAGAATAATTTTCTATTTATTTCCTCATTGCAGCCAACTTAATGAATGTAGCATGTCACAGATGTATAAGGAGTAGTTGTTTAAATGTTTCTATGTTCAATAATTTTGTTTTGGGTCCCAACTATGGTTTGGTTGACTTGTGTAGGTGTGCATCATAAATTGTTCATGATCTGAGTCAACATGTCATGTGGAGAATATTTTGTATTTTGTTGAAGCTGACCTATAGCAATTGAAATCTTGGTAGCGGATATATATATAAGATCGCTAATTCATTTTGTAGAGCAAAGTGAAGTGAAGTGGGAAGTACAGTAGATGAATGTGTGAATATCAGAAGATTAGTCGAGTGAATTTTATTGGTGCAAAAGAGAATTTGGTGAAAGAGCATAGCGAAGTGTAGAGTCTGATAGAAGGTCCAAAATTTGGTTCATGAGCTTCACCAAAACTGAAACCAGGCATTTGTAGATGCTATCTTCTCAGTTCATTTTATTGTAATCACAAACATTTTATAAGGCAGTGAGCCTTCCTTATTTTGAGTAGTGAGCTCTAGGCAGTGTGCCTGAATGCATGTGCATTATGTTTTCTTCGTACTTTTAACAGAGTATATAAATTGTGGATTAATCTCCACCGTGGTTTTTCCCCTAATAGGGTTTCAACATAAAAATATTGGTCTTATGGTGTTTTTATTTTTTCTTTAATGTACTTGCATGCCTATTTAAGTTTAAATGTTGTGAATGGTTTTATGATCAAAATTGAAAGTTAAATTTTGTTGAACACAAATTCACCCCCCCTCTCAATGTTCCTTGACTCCAACACTTTCTCTTCCTAATGAGTTGGTGGATATATCTTTTCCTAGCTTGTAGTATTCTCTAATTGGAAGATTCCTTGATCATAGACCTAATGTTGACTTGATTCACAGTTGGGCTTCCAATTGTCAAGTTGGCTAGGAGTTGTTGAGTGTGAAGGACTTAATGAACAAATTTATTTTATTCTCCTTCAAATCCAATGAAGGTTTCTCCCATGTTCTTGAACATGGCCCTTGGTTTTATGGTAAGAATTTTTCTTCACCTCAAAATATGGTCTATTAATTTCAATGTCATCAAAGTTAACTTGATTCCAATTTGGGGTTGTCTCCCAGAGCTCCCCTTAGAATTTTGGGATGAAGGTATTATTCATGATATTTTTTATGCCTTTTTCCAATTATTACCATTTATGGTTTCATAAAAGCTAGAACGAGTTTTCATTATGCTATATTTTGTACGTGTGCATTGACGTTGTTTCTAAGTTAGCCAACTGTGTGAAGCTACGTTCCATGCTTCAATTCTGGGAGTAAAATATTCAATATGAAAACTCTTTGTGGTTCCACTTTCACAATACTAAGCATTTTTCCCTGTTGTGCTACTATCTTCATGATAAGAACTCTTTTAGTCCTTAGCTTGAGGTTGAGAAGCAAAGATTGGAAACAAAAGTGGAGAGGACTAGTTGTCCTCATCTAGTCCGTGTAGAAGAGAAGAGATTGTTGGATCACTTTGTTGAGGGAAAAGGTGTTCCTCATAAGGTTAAAATAAATATGGATGCTATTCTTTTGAATACTCTTGTTGATTTGGATAGTGATGGGACATTTTCTAGCCCTACCCCTATTTTGAAGAATTTGATGAAATTTGGTTTCAAACCACCTTTATTGTCCTTTCTAGTGGTTTTGGATCCTTCCAAAACTTGTTTCTAGATCTATATTTTGGTTAAAATAATTGTTGGTCTTATTGTTTTTTCTCCTTGTAGTTGGTTCTTGTCTCTCTTCTTGGGAGATTTTATTAGATTGTTGTTTCTTTCTATCTCACTTCTTGTGAGATTTTTTTTATTTCATAGTCCCTTTGCCTCTATGGCTAGTCTATTTTGGGTTCGGGCCCTTCTCGAGGATTTTCTTTTATATTCATGGTTAGAAAGCTCCCTTTGCATTGGTCCTGTCTCGAGTTTTCTTGGAATTCAGGGATGAAAAGAGGATGCTCAAAATTTGAAAAATATTACATGGTTAGAAAGCTAAGAGAGCTTAAAATTATCATGGTATTTTTTACTTTGCATTGAAACATGTGCAAACTTGATGGTGAGGATGCTAGAGATTATGTCAATTTTTTTTACAATTTGTAAAAATATGTAGTTGGATGTTGAAAAGTCACTCCAAACCTTTGGGCTGGAAGCTCAAGGAAAATCCAAGCTAAAGGCTTGGAAATTTCCAAAGAATAATGCAAGCACATTATAATGTTCTTGTACTTTTGTGAAAAAAAAAATATTTCTCTTTCTCTTTGATCAAACTATATACATGAAATAAAAATTAAAGTATAAGTGACATTTATATATGGAGGGAGGGAGATAATGAGGGAGAGAGAGAGAAGTGAGATATAAATAATTAAAGAGAAAAGGAGAGAGAGAGGAGGGTGGGTAGGATAGGTATAGAGGGAGCGAGAGAGAAGTGAGGTAGAGGGAAGTAGAGAGAGGGGGGAAGGAGAGGTAGGGAGAGAAAGAGAGAGGAGGGGTAGAAGGAGAGGGATAGGGGAGATAGAGAGAATTAGAGAGGGAGGGATAGAGAGAGATAAAGTTGAGTTACAAATAATTAGAGAGAGAAAGAGAGATAGAGACAGAAGGATGGAGATGTATGATCCTTTCTGGAAGGGTCAAAAATTATGTGTTTGTTTTAGTTTGGTAGGCTTCATTATATCAAGCAATGAAAGATATAATTCATATAGTAAGATATTAAATAGGAAAGACACATAGATATGAACATTGGTTGGAAACTTCTTGGATTCCCTTTCTTTTCAAAAACAACAATACATTTGAATAATATGGAGATAAATCAATTACTGTAACGACATTAGAATAGGAAACCTTTCACTAATATATTTCTTGACAACACTAGCATTGCACAGTAATAACAAAAAGACTTAAACAACAATTTGATCCTCTTTTTCTAAGTACTCTAGGGATTGAAATTCATGCAAACCAACTCAATACTCTGATATATATTGCATCCAACTGTTACAAGGAATTTTTTGGATACTACTATTTAGTATTTTCACTGTAAATAAACTCAAATTATAACAACTTACATGTATCTCCAGCATAAAGAAAGGCACTATATTGTGTGGAAATGAGTCGACCAAACTTGGAGATGACTCATCATGGCTTGACAAGATCCTAGTTGCTTCAAACATACACATTTTAACTGCTTGTTATCACATTTTTCATTGTAGAGACCAAGAGACTTTCATAGGGGCCATGTTTCCACTTCTTGGTAACTCGCCTTGCTTTTTGAGATAGTCACATCTCCTTTCTTTGACCTCATAACATCAAAAAACTCTGAGACATCATAATGAAGCTTTGAAATGTGTCTAAGATAAGACATTTTGGCCCAAATATCCATAGTTGATTTAGTGCCTAGGGTTTCAAGTATACACGCCCTCCTGAGAAGTGAAATGAATGAAATATGATGACAAATGATGCACAAAATGATAAACTAGGAAATTTCCCTGAGATAATGAGAGGATGATATTTTCTAAGTTTCCAAACCCTTGCACAAACTCAAATTTTGAATATAATTGATATTTCCAAATTTTGTCACTGTAAGTGACCCAAAAAATTGTAAATAAGCTCCTATAGAAATCCTTGGTGACTTCCTCAATAATATCCAATTAGGGTAGATAGTTTCACTACTGAAACTGGTGCCCTAGGGTTTCCAAACTCATAGACCAAAAAATCCTTTGAAAAGTTCTTCAAAATGAAGTAGGAAAATAACATCAAGAATGAATGAGAATGAACCCCAAATGCCTTTTTATAACACTCACTTTAATTTTCTGCTCAAAATAATAAAGTGACTTCACAAAGTTATCATTTTAATATTTCACTTAAAGTCACTTTATAACTTTACTTGATTAATTACTTAATATTACCTTTTAATTTTAACTTGACCCTCCAAGCAATATTAAATAATTAAATAAAGGGTTCCCTATATTTTTTTTTCAGCAAAAGGCAAATGCCTGTAATTATATTAATATCATATAATATGTAATTACATAGAGTTTATCAACTATATGGTAGAGAAAACTTATGCCACCTGAACAAACAAGCTTCCTGAACATAAAAAATTATTTGAACCCTTACAAAATAATGCTTCCCATAAATATATGGTAAGATCCCAAACCATACATCTGAAAATACTACCAAACCTAAGTAACATATTTCTACACAAACTATACAAAACATATGCGTTATTAATTTTCAAATTAACCTAGGCTATGAACTACATTCACTGCATTTTCTCTATGGCCCTCACTAGCAACCATTTGAACTTGACTTGCAACTTGAGCTTGGGAATGAACCATTATGTTGATATCAAGTATGACAACATTGGCTTTGTTTACTTGAAGACCAAGAAGATGAGCACTCATTTGCAACCCAAGAGGACAATCATGTGAGAGAATGAAGGAGAGAGCATGATATTTCCTTTTGAAGTTGTCTATCTCTTCCCTTGCAAATTCAAAGTGGAACCTATTCAAAGCTATATACATATAGCTTGAAGAATATTTCAACAAGGATAACTTTAATGCTACATATACTTCCCCATACCATTGCTTGTATAAAAGATAGTGTTTGGGGAATAATCTGCCCACATACCCTTTTCCTTGAGTGAATTCATAGGCCTGGACACCTCTTAGAAGAGCACCATCTTGCAAATAGATTTCATTGACAACCTTGCTTGCCACCAATTGAAGGGAATTGAAATTTTGCAATAAATCCTTTGCATTTGATAAAAAAAATTGAAAGGATGTTCACTAGATAGATTATGCATTGAGTATTTGTGTGCATGATTTCATCACCAATCACAAACTTAATGGAGTTAAGAATTGACGAACAATTTACCTAAAAACATTGTTGAAGATGCTCCTTTTCAATGCAACCTGAGAATGGCAACTCCCAGGGGCAGACTGCTCCTTGGATTCGATAGTTACAGGGTTGATATGCCATGTTGGTGTTGTATGAAACTTGTCTACCACCCAATGGAATCCTTTGAACACTTGCAAACCTACCTCCTTCTCACCACACAAAACTAGTGAAGACCCCCAGCTTACAAATCCTGCATAAAATCACTAATTTAAAAATGGTTTCACCTAGAGCACTCTATATTGTCGTTCATCAAACTAAAAAAACCCTTGCTAATGTAATATTTTCCCTTAGAAATGAAAATTTAAAGGAAAAACTCAAATTATCCTTTCCTAATTCATTCTTGGAAATGATGGTAAAATGCAGGATGACACACCTCAAATCATATCCGCACCAAGAAAATAATGGGAAAATGAGCCTCAAATCCGAATCACCTCATGAACCTGGATTTAATTGTCATGTCAAATAAATATTTCATCCTCACCTAAACTCGGCCGCTACCACCTAAACCAAACATGTGTTGATTAATGATTCTCAAAGTATCATTAGTGCATGATCCCTGCAAACACACAAAACATAGTTAGGAATAAACATGACCGACAAAAAACTTCATTACACCATTTTGAATTCCCATGGATCCACTATAGATGATGGTACTTCCCACATGTTCTAGATAATTCCACTAACTCCATAGCCAAGCCACATTCCAAATTTAGCAGTTACTTCTTCTATCACTAAATGGAACATAATAGAAAATAAAATTGTGTTCCTTAATTTTATCTTACTATCACAATTTGTTTCATTTTCCAACATACTTGTGCCTCCATTACAACATTTGTAATCATGATTGTGTGAAAATCTTAACAAATTTGATATGGCATCTATTGTCAGCTATACAAAACAAAATTCTTATTGTAGCTAGGCATGACACATACATTATAAGGCATGTTAAGATTGACCAAAAATTTGACATATGCAACTTCCACTTTCATATTATCTTAACTTTCCTTAACCTTGCTTATTATGTAGAAATTTCCTCTTGTATTTCTAACTCTACCAACCCTGGCATTAACTTTCATTATTGAAAATACATGTTTCTTGTGACTCACAACCCAAACTTGCTAGAAAATCTGCCAATCTATTGCCTTCCTTATATGTATGTGTTAACAAGAAGTTCTCAAAAGAATCTAGTAGTGACTAGGCTTTGTGTAGAATATAACCTAGATTCCAATTGTGAATTTTTGCATTTGTAGAAAGCACTGACAATTTGACCTTTCTAAAAATTCTCAAATTCCATTCCCACCATATGTTCCAAACAACTAGTGCGGGAACCACATGCCAAATGCTTGCAAAGAAAGATGATTGGTATAAGATAGGCCAAATTTGAAATAGATCCAAAACTGAATTTGGTAAAGGAACAAACAAATTTAACTTATTTAAAAAAAATTCCTAGCATTGCTGAGAAAAGATACATTGTAGAAGCAAGTGATCTACCATTTCAAGCACTTCTTCACATACCAGAAATTTGAAAGGATCGATTATCTTTAATTTTGCTAACCGCTCACTTGTCAAAATTCTCCTTTTTAATTTAATCCAAGAAAAACCTCCATCCTTAGGAAGAATGCTACTGTTCCAAAAAAAAAAAAGGCTCTTTGAAAAGGCATATTTTGACTTGACTGGGCTAAAATTGTATATCCTTCCTTTACCGAATAAACCCCATCTTTTGAAGCAGCCCAAATAATCTTATCTAGCTTTGAAGAAAGATACACTGATCTTTCCATAAGCACATTATTTAGCTTGTCCCACTTCTCTATTGATAACAAATTTATTGGAGTCACTACAACAAATCCCTATGATTAGCTCCCTTTTTTTCTCCATTTTTTGCTTCCACCCACTATTTTAATGTATTTTTCTCTAATTTTTTGAAAAAGTCAGCAATATTTATCAGGATGGCGCTATTTTTGTGCCAATCAGGACAATTAGGTTCTAAATTAGGTGTAAATTATAACCTACATTAGCACCAAATTTAACACCAAGATTAGTGCCAAAATTAACACCTAGAGTAGCGCCCAAATTAACACCTAAACTAGCGCCCAGGTTAGCACCTACATTAGCACCCATATTAACACCTGATGTAACACCTAATTTAGCGCCTACTTTAGAGCCTCTTTTAGTGCCTAATATAGTGCCTTATTTAGCACCTAATTTAGCTCCTAATTGTTCTGATCTACTAGGGATTAAGAGTGTTAGAAAAAAAAATCCTTCCCTAATATTCACTGGCCTTGAATTGCTTGCCTACATTTCACTTGCATCAAAAGATCTACTTCCTTTGATTTTTCATTGTCTTTAACATGAAATGCAACAATTTGTGTGACAAGATCTGTAATGTCACCAACATTCCCTTTGTATATACCCATTTATTCCTCCAGATAATCATAAACAAAGTAAATTTCACCTTTACCGCAGTACTTTGTATAGATTAAAGGTTGAGTGTTGAGGGATTAAGGGTTGAGAGAAATTTAATGTATAAGGTAGAGCATAGAGGGTAGAGGGTGTAAGGGTTTAGGGTTTAAGGGTTGAGGGTTGAGGGTTTAAGGTTGAGGGTAAAGGGTTGAGGGTATATGGTTCAAGGATTAGGGTTGAGGGTCCAATGTATAGGGTAGAGGGTACAAGGGTTGAGAGATTAGGGTTTAAGGGTACTTGAGGGTTGAGGGTAGATGGTTTAGGGTTGAAGGTTTAAGGGTTTAGAGAATAGGGTGGAGAGTTTACTTGGGTTTAAGGGTTTAAGGGTTGAGGGATTAGGCTCGAGGGTAGAGGGTATTGGGTTGAGGGTAGAGGGGCGTAGAGGGTTTAATAGTTTAGGGTTTATGGTATTGGGTTGATGGTATAGGGTTGAGGGATTAGGGTTGAGGGTAGAGGGTAGAAGATTTAAGGCCATTTTAGGGTTTAAGGGTTTAGGGTTGAGGGTTGAAGGTAGACAGTTTAGGGTATAGCTAGGTTTGAGGGTATATGGTTGAAGGATTAGGGTTGAGGTTCCAATGTAGAGCATAGAGAGTATAGGGGTTGAGGGTTGAGGGATCAAACATTGAGGGTTGATAATTGAGGGTTTAATGTATAGGGTAGAGGGTAGAGGGTTTAAGGTTGAGGATAGAGGGTTGAGGGTATATGGTTGAGGGATTAGGGTTGAGGGTCCAGTGTACAGGGTAGAGGGTATAGGGGTTGAGGGTATATGATTGAGGTATTAGATTTGAGAGTCCAATGTCTAGGGTAGATGGTATAGGGGTTGAGGGATTAGGGTTTAACTAGGGCTGAGGGTTGACGGTAGAGGGTAGAGGGTAGAGGGTTGAAGGTTAATTAAGGGTTGAGGGATTAATGGTTGAGGATTAATAGATTAGGGTAGAGAGTTTACTAATTGGGTTTAAGGGTTGAGGGATTAGGGTCAAGGGTAGAGGATATTGGGTTGAGGGTAGAGGGCGGAGGGTTTAAGGGTTGAGGGTTGAGGGATTAGGGTAGAGAGGGAGGAATGGATTAAGGGTTGAGGGATTAAGGTTTGAGGGTTGAGAATTGAGGGTTGAGGGTAGTTTAATGTATAAGGTAGAGGGTGTAAGGTTTTATGGTTTAAGGGTTGAGGTTTTAAGGTTGAGGATAGAGGGTTGAGGGTATATGGTTCAAGGATTAGGGTTGAGGGTTCAATGTATAGGGTAGAGGGTATAGGGGTTGATGGATTAGGGTTTAAGGGTTGAGGTTTGAGGGTAGATGGTAGAGGGTTCAGGGATTAAGGGTTGAGGGATTAAGGGTAGAGGATCGAGGGACTAGGTTTTAAGGGTTGAGAGTATAGGGTTGAGGGTTTAGGGTATAACTAGATTTGAGGGTATATGGTTGAAGGATTACAGTTGAGGTTCCATTAATGTAGAGGGTAGAGGGTATAGGGATTGAGGGTTTAGGGTTAAATGGTTTAGGGTTGAGGGATTAAGGTTTGAGGTTTGATAATTGAGGGTTGAGGGTTTAATGTATAGGGTAGAGGGTAGAGGGTTTAAGGGTTGAGGTGGGTTGAGGGTAGAGGGTTGAGGGTATATTGTCAAGGGATTAGGGTTGAGGGTCAGGTATAGAGCCTGAGGATATATGGTTGAGGGATTAGGGTTGAGGGTCCAATGTATATGGTAGAGGGTATAGGGGTTGAGGGATTAGGGTTTAACTAGGGTTGAGGGTTGGGGGTAGAGGGTAGAGGGTATATGGTTGAGGGTTTAAGGTTTTAGGGATTAAGGGTTGAGAGTTGAGGGATTAGGGAAGAGATTTTACTTGGGTTTAAGGTTTTAAGGGTTGAAGGATTAGGGTTCAGGGATTAGGGTCGAGGGTAGAGGGTATTGGGTTGAGAGTAGAGGGAAGAGGGTTTAAGGGTTGAGGTTTGAGGGTTTAGGGTTGAGTACGTGTACTTTAAGGGTTTAAGGGTTGAGGGTACAGGGGACATGAGGGATTATGGTAGAGAGGGAGGGAGGGAGGGAGGGAGAGATGGAGGGAGAAGTGAGATAGAGAGAAGGAGAGAAGAGGAGGGAGGGATATAGATATATGAGGGTTGAGGATCCAATGTAAAAGGCTTGTAGCTTATTGCTTCCTATATAAATAGGAAACGAAGGACTAGTTTTAAATCATCATCATCATATATCATTTCCATTTCCACTAGTAGAAGTAGATAGGTTTCATATTCAACTCATCCACCTTCACATTTTGAAGACTTATGTTATTAATGCATATCAATTGAAGCAATATAATGGAGAACATCTTATTATGAGATATTCTCCATGACTATTTTATCATTCTATATTTTTCTTATGTTTTCCATACTTATTTCTTCTTATATTTGAATGAATATCAATTATTAAGCCTCAATACTGTGCTTATTTGAATGAATATGTTGATATAGTAAACCATTTACTGTGGATTTTTTTAGTTACATGTTCAAAATTATGTTCAACATAAAAAGTGGAAACTATTTAAAAATATTAAAGTTAACAAAGTTGCTTATTTAAATAAATTGTGAGTTACATGCATTAATATTTTATTAACTTTTGTGTCTTCACCAACCTATGTTGATACAAAATAAATGGAAGAACCATCCAAGCAATCCTATTTTTTTCTGCCAACAATTCATACCAAAGATTGAACAATTTAAGGATATTGCAATAAGTAATTTGTATCGACACAAATAATATTACTAAAGCATTTCAAAGTTGAGGCCATAAGAATCATCCTTTTTTAAACATGAATTTTTTTAGGGCTAAAAAGTCTTTCCTCAGTATCCACCAATCTTCATTTTCATCCACATTCCACCCACATCAAAAGATCTATTTCCTCTAATTTTATGATTGACTTGAAATGCAAAAAATTGTGTGACAAGATCCATTTCATAACTCATACTACCATATCCATCAATGAGTCCAAAACTCCATGGACACCATACCCATTTCTAAAATTATTTACTCAACACTATCAGCATGACAATACCACATTGGGGGGACTCTCATCATAGTCTCGACAATGAACCGATGAAGGAAAATCATACAATATCCATTATCGGTGTGACAACTCTCTGTCGAGCGAACTCCTAATATGGTCCCCCTGATAGATCGATGGAGCCAACTAAGATGGATTCATCAAAGTGATTAACACACATCAATAGAGCATACATTATTGTTCCCCCAATAGCTCAAGCAAAACACATTGGTAACACCACAGCATATCAGGGAGAAGTGACGCTATATCCCACCAATGAACCGATGCTTTACACAATAAAGATGTTTAATAAAAAACATGTAGCGGGAAGTGTAGCGAGGGAATAGGGGGTTATCGGGCTAACAAAAACTTGGTTCCCTCGATGCAATGATAAAGCAATCAAGGGAAAAAGGTATTGAGAGGCATGATACCTATTGGTGGAATGTGAACACTAGTTCACTTGATAATACGATAATGCATAAAGATAAAATCCATACCATGAATAATCAAATATAAGCCAAGGAAGGATATCAGAGAAACTAAATTATATCGGGGAGATAGTATCTGGTGCCTTGCTAATGCCCCAAAGGAAAGATAAAAACATATGAGTTCATCAATGAGAAAAGTGGATATCAGTGGAAGTAAAACCATAGTCCCTTTGATGCAACGATGATGGTTATTTTCAACTGATGTGACAACCCATATTGTTGATATATTCAAATTAAATGTTCTCCTTGATGAAAATATTGAGAGCAAGTAGGAAATTTATGAACCAGAGCCGAACAAAGTAAAGAATATAGAAGTATGCCATTGATGCACAGTTCAAGGCCAAAGGAAGAAAGCACAACACAAGTAATTATATAAAACCTAGCTAAGAAATTTCTTTCAAAGTAAAAGAATAACAAAAAGAATCTTGAGTTTTGGACAATGGAAGAAAGTTTAGGAACACCAAAGACTAAAAAACAAAAAATAGAAGTCGAGACCAATGAGAAGACTAAAAGACTCATGAGCCAAGACTTGATTGACCAATGTCCTAGGTCAGGGTCGAGACCTAAGAGAAGTGCACAGTTGAACCCTTCCATTGATAGATTGTGGGATAAACATAAAAGTTTAGGGGATGTATGGACACCAAATAGAGGATATGACTTGTTCACGTATCATTGTAGAAAACAGTATAGGTTCCAACCTGTTTTCAATCCATGGAGATTGAACCTACGGAATGTGGTTGTACCTAATGTGTTCATCAATGCAGAGCTGATTAAGACACTAGCTACCATATATGACCCTAAACAACAAACTATCCACTTGCATGATGGGTCTAAAATGATCATTATATACAAAGACTTCATCTCCACTATTTTCCAATTAGACTTCTCCATGAATTTCCCATTCATGGTGGAAGACCTTTTACAAAATATCATCAAATGGACACTAGTTATAAGAGATGGAAACTACCACTACATAGGCCTCAGGAAGAAGGAAATCAGCTCAAAAGGTTTTCGAGCAACCAAAACCCTCCCTTTCATGAAGAGTTATTTGAAAAATATTTTGAATATACATATCACACTGTTAGACATGTATTGGGAGTGGAGGTTCCATCTCTCATGTCAATTTCTCCAATGGTCTCAGCAGCGGATCTACAAAGCAGAGATGCTAGACAATTTGATTATGCAGGTTACCTAGCCAATTCTCTAAACAAGGGAATGGAGAGGATTAAAAATAATAGTGATTGCATTAATTTTAAACATTACTCCTTGTTAATGCACTTTCTCTTATATGAAGGACAAACTAGAGGGTTTTGCGGAGAAGAATTGAGGATAAGGGATGTAGATGAATATGGAAATTACAAACCAGTTCAGATGTGGACGTCAATATGGGATAGTAGATATGGGAGATCCCATTATCTATACTTTGAGGATTATTTTGAAAAACCATTGCTAAATTTGTTAGAGAACTCGTGTGATTATTGTTGATGGGTGTTTTTTGCACTTTCTCAACACAGGTAGTGCATAGGCGCACAACCTCTCTTGAAAGGTAGAAATTATCAAGTTACCAATTACCACCCCAAGGTCTCTTGAGTGTTAGGTTATGACATACATGTAATTTCTCAGTTGATGTTTATGTGATTCTTTTGGTAATCATAGGGAATAATTACATGGTTGGATGCGAGATGAATCTTGAAATGGAGTTCCTAAGATGGGAAGTTAGAGTGCAGTTTGTTGTAGGTTCAAATAGTAGTCATAAACTCCAATCTTATCTTGAGATTTGGCTTTACAATGTGCAATGAACCTTAGCACAGGTCACCTATTAAAACAAAAAGGAAAAAGGTAGGGAAAAGAAGAGGTTCCTGGATTTGAAACTAACTATGAACAATGATCACGGATGGTTCTATTGTGGACAACTTCCTTAAAATAGAATTTCACTTAACCAGAAAACTCACAATATCATGAAACTTGTGCTAGCTTCTAAGGACAACAAATTTTCTACCATTCATCCACCATAAAAATGCATGAACAAAACATAAAAGTTTGGAGCATCTTTCAATTTATGCCCAGACTAACTTTGCACAAATATCTACCAGCAGTAAACAACAAAAAGTATGGAAAAGAAAGGCATCAACACAGTACAAATCTTCATAATCATTGAACAACATTACTAGATCTATCAAAGAAATCTAAAACCATGAAGAACGGCAAGGTAAATCTAACTAAATCAGCTAACTATGGGAGGTGAATCATGAAACATGTAAAGAAACTAAAAAATCCACCAAATTCAATGTATTTCTATTAACATTTCTACAGCATGTCTTTACAACGACTCAACTCTCTTCAAAATGAGAGGAGACCCCTCCTATTTGTAGTGTTCAAAAGAAAAATGAATGGCCATGATTGACTTGCATTGTGTGGCCAAGATTCACTACAAACTAGGGTTCCACCTACCCCAAAATATATTACAATTTAAAATACATCTCTTGTATTTTCCCTATTTTGTCCTCTAGTGGCAGCACTGTAGTGTTTTGTCTTCTAGCTAGTTTCCTTTGCTACAGCCATTCTGTGAGGAACTTGTCATCAATTATTAGGTTTCCCTCCTATTTCTTCAAGGCAGCATATTCCATGAACTTCAAGATTAATGGTTGGAGCTTAGCAACTTCCATAATTTCATATTGTAGCACTTGGTAACTCGATTGCTTGGACCAGTCGGTGAGCTTTTCCCAATCTTCATCATATTTGGTAGTGTGGTCTCTGAATTGTTCAGATTGGGTGAGGGGTCAGGCAGAAAAACTCATGAAATCTGTGGTGATATCGCTCGACATTCCATATTCCATCTTCTTATGCAAATGCGGCTTTACCTTTTCTGTATCAATTTGAACAACGGGCATATCATATCCTATCATTAGTTTTAAATACTAAATGCAATCTACCCTAACATCCTTGGCCCAATCAATATATGGATCCACCTTGTAAAGTACCTGCTCCAATCTCTCCTTTCGGTGTTCAAAGTCCAGCATCCACATATCCACTAGCCAATGATCATCCTCCTTGAAGGCAAGCTCCTTTTCCCAAGTTTTCTTTGGAAGCTTAAAGATGGCCTCAATTTTAAGGTATGTAGACCCATACATCCCTGGGAAGTCAGTGCAGAATTTCCTTGTGCCCTCAAGAGACTTTTACACCTCCAAGAACATTTTTTTTGTCCTAACAACACTACTGATGCCCATGTTTCCAACATATAAGACCTGCCAGAACCAGTCCTTCGTGCTCTTAGCCAAGTTCTTCCTTTTCTCAAGCTTATTGATTTCTCTTTGGACAAAAGTTATGGCGAATCTGAGGATGTGGTAGGAATCCCTTCTATTCATGACCATTGTTGAATGTAGGTTGTCAAATAAGCCACCTGTGCCTTGAGTTCTTCCTTCAAAATCCTATCCTATTGTATCAAGTGCACCACTGTGGCAACAGACTCCTGAAGGTGATCTACTTTCTACTCTCTGGTGGCTATCCCCAGATTGATAGTGGAGATGTTGTAGTTTAGCCCTTCTTTTCCCACCATCAGCATGGCTACCTGCATGGTTCTAGATCTAGAAGCGTCCATTGTCAGCTTGGATCTATCTTTGGGCCTCTTCTCTTTCTTAGTGTTGATCTGAGCTCAGGCTAAGATGGCCTCAAACCTGGCTTTTAGATCCCTTGGAGTAGAGGTTTTCTTCTCTAATTGATTTTCCAACCACTCAAGCATCTGGTACTTCTCCCTGGGTGACTCCTAGTCACCTTCCTCTTCATCCCTTTTGACTTCAATCTCTTTATCCTTGGGATCTTCTTTCTCCGTCCTTGTGTCTTCTTCTTCTTCATCGGAGTCCTGGATGAACACCATGCATTTAATGGGGGACTTAGTGGGCAGGCGTTCCTTGGGGCTTCCTTCCCATTTAGTATCATTTTCTTCTTTTGCATGCCCATGTTCTTCAGGCTACTTCATTTCCAGACTCTTGTGGGTTTCAGCCTATTCCTCAGGCTTGTCTTCTTCCTTACTTTCCTCCTCTTTGCATTGAGATGGTAGACCTTCTTCCTTCTTTTCTTTTTCCTCTTGTCCTTCTCAGAGGGGCACCTCTTCACCATGTTTGGGACTTTCTTCCTGCTCCCCAGTTGGAATTTTAGTGTCTTCTTCGATTTTATCACTTAAATCTTTTTCTTCCTCAGAGGGTGGCTTTTCTATTTCCTCTCCAACATCTTTCAATTGTCGGCCTAACTCTTCTTTGAGATGTGCATCAAAGGTTTGTACAATGTATTTGGTGTCGACATCTTCTTTTTCACTCTCAGAGGATTCTATTTCCTCTCCTTTATGGACTAGCTTATCAATTTATAGATTTTGGTGCTCTAGATGTCCATGGTAGTCATCTGCCTCCTCCTCCAATGCCTTTGTGGCTTCCTTTTCCTTTTCTTGTCTTTCCCATTCCTTAGATATTTGCATCGTGGCTTTCATCTCTAGTGGTTTAGTTGGGGTATTTGAGGCAGAAGCAATGGCAAGAACTTGTGCTAGGGCAGCTTGGATGGTTGGATTCATCAATACTTCAAAAATATCAATGGGAATTGTTGATGTGGTGTTTTGTACACTTTCTCAACACAGGTAGTGTAGAGATACACTACCTCTCTTGAAAGGAAATCTCCAAGAAGTTGTTGAAAATCATCCCAAGGTCCCTCAGGTGTTAGGTCATGATTTGCATGGAATTCCTTAATTGATGTTCAATGTGATTTTGCTGGTAATCATAGGGAAGACTTACGTAAACTGGATACAAAGTGGATCTTGAATGGAGTTCCTAAGATGGGAAGCTAGGTGCAGTTTGCTACAGGTTCGATCAACAATCTAAAACTCCAATGTTATCTTAAGATTTGGCTTTACAATGTGCAATGAACCTTAGCATAGACTTCTTTAAAACAAAAGGGAAAAGGCAAGGAAGAGAGGAGGTTCCTAGATCTGAAACTAACTATGAACAATGATCATGGACGTTTCTACTGTGGACAACCTTTCCAAAACATAGTTCCACTTAACCAGATTTAACCATAGTATCATGAAACTTGTGCAAGCTTCAAAGGACTGCAAATATTCTATCATTCATTCACCATGAGCATGCATGAATAAAGGATATAAGTCTAAAGAAACTTTTGATTTATGCCCAAACTAACTTTACACAACTATCTACCATCAGCAAACAACAAAAAGTATGGACAAGAAAAGGATCAACACAGCAGAACTCAGCATAACCATTGAACAACATTTACCAATCTATGAAAGCTAACTAAAACCACGAAGAATAGCAAAGAAAATCTATCTAAATCATCTAACTATGGGAGATGGATCATGAAACATGCAAAGAAACTTAAGATTCCACCAAAATAAATGGATTTCTATTATAATTTTTGTAGCATGCCTTTACAACAACTCAACTCTCTTTTGAAAATGAGAGGATACCCCCTATTTATAGTTCACAAAAAGTAGAATGAATGGCCAAGATTGAGTTGCATTGTGTGGCCAAGTTTCACTAAAAACTATGGTTTTTCCTACCCCCAGATATATTACAATTTTAAAAATTCATCTTTGTATTTTCCCTATTTTTTCTTCTTATGGCAATACTATAGTGTTTTGTCTTTTTGTTGATTTCCTTTGCTGCAGCTATTCTGTTAGAAAATTTTCATAAATAATAGGGTTCCCTTACTACATCTTCAAAGTGGCATACTTCATGAATTTCAAGATCAACAGCTAGATCTTGTCAACTTCAATTATGTTGGATTGAACAACTTGGTAATTACATTGTGTGGACCGGTTGATGAGCATGTCCCAAGTTTCATCACACTTGGCAGTGTTGTCCCTGACTTGTTCAGATTGGGAAGAATCCCGAGTAGCAAGACTCATGAATTCAGTGGTGAGTTTGCTCGACATTCCCTCTTCCATCTTATGGAAGTAAGGCGTTATCTTCTCTAGAGCAATTTTGATGACAGGCACGTCATAGACTGATATTAGCTTTAAGTACTGAACACAGTCGTCCTTGATGTCCTTAGCCCATTCAATGTCTAAATCTACTTTATTAGGTAGTTGTTCTAGCACTTCCCTCTAATGATTGAAGTCGAGCTTCCACATGTTAACCAGCTAGAGATCATCTTTTGCTAATGCAAGCTCCTTCTCCCATACTTTCTGAGGCAACTTCAGAATAACCTCTATCTTCGAATAGGTGGACTCATATATTCACGGGAAGTTAGTTCATAATTTTTGTGTTCCTTCAAGGGACTTCTAGACCTCTAAGAATTTATTTGTTGTCCTGACTACATGATTAACGCCCATGCTTCCAGCATATAGAACTTGTTGGAACCAATCTTCTATGGTCTTATCCCACCTCTTTCTTTTCTCAAGTTCGTTAATGTGATCCTAGAACAATATCTATCGGGGCATCGAGGATGTGGTAGGGAGCTCCTCTACTGATAACCACTGCTGAAAGTAAGTTGTCAAATCAGTCAATTGTGCCTTGAGCTCTTCCTTGGAGACCTTATCTTCTTGAATCAAGTCCACTGTCGTGGCAACAGACTCCTAGAGGTGATCTACCTTTTTCTCTCTAGTGGTTGTCCCTAGGTCAATAGTGAAGATGTTGTAGCGTATCCCTGCTTCTCCCACAATCGGCATTGCTATTTGCACAGTTCAAGATCCAAAAGCATTCATTGTCAGCTTGGATCTAACTTTGGGCTTCTTTTCCTTATTAGTCTTGATCTATGCTCGGGCCAGGATGGCCTCTTATCTTTTCCTTGGATCTCTGGGAGCAGGATTCTTCCTTTCTAATTTCTTTTCCAGCCACTTAGGCATCTGAGATTCCTTCTAGGGTGATCATGGTCACTCTTCTCTTCATCCCTTTTGATTTCAACCTCCTTATCATCTGAAGCTTCTTGCTCCATCCTTGTGTCTTCTTTCTCCTCAACAAAGTTATAGATGAACATTGTGCATTTGATAGGGGATTTGGTGGGAAAGCATTTCCTAGGGCTGTCTTCCCCTTTAGAGTCTTCTTCTTTTTCTTCTTCATGCCCATGTTCTTCGGGTTGCTCCATTTTAGGGCTCTTATTAGCTTGAGACTCTCCCTGAGGCTTATCTTCCTCTTTGTCTTTATTTTCCTTGCATGGAGGCAACAAATCTTCGCGTTCCTCCTTTTCTTGTTCTTCTAGACCTTCTGAGAGGGATAGCTCCTCACTGTGCTTGGGTTTCTTTCCTTGTTTACCTGTTGGAAGTTTAGTGCTTTATTTCATTTTCTCATCTTCTTTTCTTCCTTCTTTAGAGGGTGGTCTTTCCATTTCGTCTCCAATATCTTTCATCTGATGAGCCAGATCCTCCTTGAGTTCCTCATCAAAAGTTTGCACTATATATTGACTACAGTCCTCCCCTTCATCTTCAGAGGACTCTATTTCTTCACCCTCATGCACCACCTTATCAATTGGAAAGTGCTCAAACTCTAGGTGCTCATAGTAATCATTAGCTTCTTTTTCCTCCACGCCCTTAGCAGCTTCCTTTTACTGCCTATCCAGTTCCTCCGATATAGCCATTTTGGCTCTCATCTCTGATGGTTCAGTTGGAGGAGCTGAAGTGGGGGTGCTTGCAATAATTTCTGCCAGGGCAGCCTGGAAGGTCGAGTTCATCAACACCTCAGAGATCTCATATGGGACATTCTACATATGCCACAAAAAGGATTCTATAAGTGAGAGTGTTGGCATTGGAATTGATGTTGTGACTAATGAAAGAGACGTGGTTGGAAAAGTGGAAGCTGAAGAAAGTGGATAGGTGTTGGCAGAAGAAAATCAATCAATACAACAGGTCCAGTAGGGGAAGAAGAGGAAAGATGGACAGAGATTTCCACCATGTGTGGGGAGGTAGCCACCATGGCTTGTGAAGTAGATGGAAGAGTAACAACAGTGGAGGAAATTAGTAGGGAGTTTGGTTGATTAGCCTCCATATCCTCTCCCTCATTGGAGTGGATCTTCTTGTATAATAGGAATTTCAGTGACACTGCTCGATTTCTTATGTTTTATGAAAGGCTCACCTTCCGAGGCATTTCTAGGATACACTTTTGGATTTGAATATTGCCCATTAGTCTCCTTCCTTTTCCTTGAGTGAGTGAGTGGGGGGGACTTTGAATTTTCTCCTATCGAGGCAACAGTTTCCCAATCATCAATTCCAGTCAGCTCACTTTCGAGCCCCTCATAAGTCAAAACGACCCCTTGTTGCTTTAATCGGGAAACTTTCCCATCAATCCATTCTTTTGTGCGAGCCTCAACGGGCTTGATCAGAATGTCGAGATCATCGACCTCTTGTCGTCCCAATCAATTATTGGTAGTGGCAAACTGGAAACTACATCATACTGGGGGTCTATCACTATGCTCTCATCTTCTTCCACCTAATCAGGCATTGGGAACGAGTTCATCCTTTTTACAAAGTATGTGGTCATCCACATATAATACCTCATTCATACTTCATTATCATTTTTACAATTTTCCTAGAATTCCTCAATGCTATGTAGATGGGAATATTCTAGTAATGGTACCTTTCTTATATGGCCATACGGATCCATGTGTGGTCGGGCCATGTGGAGTCTGCTTAAGAGGGTGTGCACATGTCACAACTATCGAGAGAGCTCTAACAATATTATCTAGTCATTGGGATACTTGGGTAGATTTTTTGGTCTTTTCAAGAAGCCTTGTGCACGAATGTATGTAAATTTTGGATATTGAATAAATAAGAAAGAATGTTGCTTAAGGAAAGCCCGAGAGCTATGGGAGACTCTCTTCTTGAAGTCACCCCCAAGAAATATGATGATGTGACCTATAAAAGCACCATTTACCCTGCATTAATCCTTCTTGTAGTTCTTGAATTGTAACTAAGGTTACCTATCATAGACTTTCAGCTCCCTGCCCTTCTCTTCATTCAGAGCTCTAAATAAACCATTATGTTGCCCTTGTTCGGCCAAGGAATAGACCAGGTAGGATTTTATATAGAACTTCGAGGTATTTTTGATGGCCATGAACTACTCATGAACACAATTATTGATTATTCCACCTCAGAAAAATGAAGTGTCCTCTTTTCCGCGAAAAAATTGTTCAACAAAGTAGACCATCCATTCTTGAAAGTAGGCCACAGTAGGAAGGCCCATTACTCTGCTTAGCAGGGTTACCAGATCATGGTAATCTTCATAGAATTCATTGTGAAAGAGCTCCTGGGGAACCTTTGTAGTGTTTCCCCTCTTCTCCTTGAGCCAATGTTGATTTATAAGCCTGTTACATTTAATTGGGTCTTCATCCCACATGGCCTTGCACTCCTCTATGGTTAGCAATTCCATCTCCCCAAAGGTAGGGATATGAAAGGTCCTAGTTATTGCTTGGTCTAACATGTCAGCTAACACGTTTCCATCCTTGTCCACTATTGTTCTGGTTTCTGGCTAGTATGCCTCCCTACAAGCTATTACTAGCTCGGGGGCAACACGAGTGGGAGGAAAACATGGAGCTTTGGCTATCCTGCTACTTCTGATCAATCTTGCATTCTCTATCTTAGGGATGATCCTAACCCTTTGTGTGAATTCATCGATGTCCACATGTCCTATGTTGGTGTCAAAGACCTCTTTCCAATCTGTGGTGACTTTAGATTACAACGGTTCCCCTTGGAATTGGTATTTCATTTGGTCTTTGTCTTCTTTCCCATGAGGAGCTTTATCTATTTTCTTCCCTTTGTATTTCTCTGTGACTGCCCTCAAGGTTCCTACACTTGATTCCATATATTCACTAAACAGAGGAAAGGTGAGCATAATGAAGCATGAAAATATAAAAGGTTAGCCAAATCCCTACATAATAGTATTAGATTGGATAATTTATCAGTCAAAAATCTAACATTTAGTCTAAATTGCCATTAGCGGTTTATTGGAGGGAGTTTGGACATTCCAAGCCCTAGAGGCTAGACTTCCCTATTAGGATGGTTGTTTTGAAGGGCGAACAGGGAAGGGCAATCTGTATGGTTTCTTTTGTCTTCAGATTTAGGAAATTTGAAAAGTACATGGGGAAGAGCATCCAATTTCAATATGTGGGTCAAATCTCATTTTTGGATTAGGAGGCATCTGGGTCATCATTTAAGTGATCAAAGTCAAGAGGAGGGAAGGCCATCTGGAGTTTGTCATTTAGAAAATCCATGGTGAGGCAGCATTCTAGGGACGAAGTTCTGTCAACCAGGACCCATGAGTTTGAAAGGAAGTCAACACAACTCTTGATCGTTTAAGTGTTCGAGTCAGAGGGGATGGGAGGTCATTGGAGGATTGTCATTTGGAAATGGCAAGCAGTGAGCAGAAGTCCACCAGAAGAAGTCCAAGGGCAAGGGTCCGATAGAGGGCTTGTCCATGTTTTTTTGTTCACTTGGGTTTCATCAACGACTAGAGGATTAGGTCTTGAAGGCCAAAAGGACTGAGGTGACTCACCTTTGGGCAACGGACAGAACGAGATAGAGTCCCAAAGGCGAAATTCTAGCAGGTATGATCCACCAAAGGCTTGGACACTTGAAACTTATCATTTTTCTCACACGACCACAGGAGGAATGAGATATGGAGCTTGGGAGGATGTTAGATGAAATTTGTGTGAATCGACGATGTCATCATAGTAGTTCACAAATGGAATTCCATGGACCCGGACTTGGACAGTGCTTAGGGTGTGGCAGTTTCAACTTCAATGTAGTGCAACAGACAAACGAGCGAAGTTCGAAGGCCAGAAAGGTGATGCTAGAATACTGCGTGAAAAGGTGAATGATGGGAAGCATTCCAAGGATAGAATCCCATGAGAATGAACCCAGAAAAATGTGAAGGACTGCTTTGTTTTGGTTTAACAGATTGACTCCGACGTCGAGAGATGGAAGTCCCCACGCCATGATGGGCCCAAGAGGCAGGTTTTCCACCCAATAGTTTGTTTCATTTTGTATGTAGATGACAACGTTGGGAGTCGGCAGGCCCAAGGGTCACAAATTCCCTGGCCGAAGAATGACACCGAGGGAGTGAGGTTCCATTAATGCTTTAAGGGCGATTCATAAAGGTTTCTTAAAAAATTTCCACATGGGTTTTAAACACCTCATTTTTTCTATCAAATGTATTCATTTTTTATCCTTTTTATTCATTATTCTTGCGCAAAATCATAGAAAAGCACAACAGGAGAGTGAACAGCCTACTTACCACTAGAACCTGGTGAATGAGGATGATGAAACTACTGATACATGCGAAGGACCATTGAAGGGAGGTAACAGGCTCAAGGGCAGCACAAGACGAATGTTCTTTGATTGCTCTGATCACTCAACCTAACCTAACATGTGCAAATGGAAAGTCAAACCAACCTATTTATAGAATTTTATGACATTAAATGCCATCAATGAATGTACGTACAGTAGCCCAAAAGTTGATGAATTTGAAATTCGAAAACGACTATGGACGGGTTGGAGTCCAGAGGCTAGGAAGACATGAGCTAATAGTTGCTTGAAGTGTGATGGAAAGCCAGTGGCTAAGAAAACCCTAGGGTCCAATGGATGGAAATCCGGTGGAGGGTGATCATTTTCAAAAGGTTAGCGCATAACAGAAACCCGGGAAGGGAGATCCAGTAGACCAGGCCCGAAACGAATGAAGAATGGTCAGTTGAACTTTTGGAAACATGAGAACAACAATTAAGGTGGCGATCCTCGGGCCATGGAAGGACGAAGCCTTTCAGACATTTTTACACATCGAATGCACCAAGAAAATCCGCCAAGGGAAACCCATCATGATGGACCCGGAGGGCCCCAAGGACGCATTGCAAAGAAAAATTGATAAAGAAACTCCGTGAGGACCTAGGACTTAGAAAATTTTGTCGGGGGAAAATAGGGTCAACCTAATATGACATTTTGAGGCTCACTGACGATTTGGGACACCAAATAGGGGGATACACAAAATGAGGTGGTGACAAACAACCCGAAAAGGTGAAGGGAGGAGAGGGTCCCCATTTCGAATGGGGCATGTGTGCTACGGGTACAAAAAATGGTGACTCTGCTAGAGAACACTCTTGAGCGTTCTAAGGATAAGTATTCATTTAGAACACAGAATATTTTGTTTCACAGACCAAGGGCCGACATCCAAAAGTGAACTAGGAGAACAAGGTCCTTAGTTGAGTCAATCTACGAAACATCTCAGAATTGGGTGCTTGGTGAGTTCATTTCCTTTCCTTGGGAACTATGACAAGTGGCCGCTAATTAACCGAGCAAGCTACATGAATCGTCCAACACCAAAAGTAACCTAGAAATTGCCCCACTACAAACCAATCCCCCATAACGTCGACAGAGTTGTCCCTGTTACCAAACAAATATTTCTCTACTACTAGTTGGGCATCCATAGCCTAGGTAGAGTTACCCATACACCCATATTGTGGCTTGATTTTAGAATTTTCATTTATTTTCTTTCTTTTGATATTTATTTTCACATTTTATCATTCTTTTGCTCAACCATGTAAGCGCTGGAGCCTACTATGGTTTTGGGGAACCACAGTGGTCACTAGAGGAAACTTAATATTTTTTGCTCACTAAGTCATCATAACAGCCACTGCACAACACTTTGGAAATAATTAATGTGTGTTTCAGTGCAGGATCCGAGATGAATGTAAAAAGATTCAACCAAGGGTCAAGTTCTAAGGTAGAATTCAAATGAGGAAATCATTCCTAGGTAGCTATTAGGGACCAACGGTTGAGAGTGAATGTTTAGCCAAAGAATACTAAGAGTGGGCAGCAAAGTGATGGCCACTGCATTAGCAACAAAGAGCCTCTCAAAAAAAAAAAGCCGAGGGATGAGCAAAACGAAGGAGCGCAAAACAATAAAACAAAAGCAAACGAAAAGAAACCTATTCTAACCTATGTAAAAATATTTACAAGAGTAGCTCTTAAAAGAACTCAAGCTTGGAAGTAATGCTTTAGGTGATTCCCATTCACATCCAATGGGACATCCTCACCAATTAGGGTCTTTAAGCGGAAAGCATTGTCTCCTAGGATTTCATTTATTTAAAAGGGACCAAGCCAAAGCTTGTCGAATTTGTTTTGTCCCCCTTTCTTTTCGTTGGCCTTGTCCCAACATAGAACCAAATCTACAATTCGAAAGGCCCTAATTTTGACTCGATGATCGAACCATCTCTTAACTACGCTCTGATGTTTGGAAAAATTTGTATTGCATGGTTATGTACTTCTAAGTGTTGAAACCCAGCTAACTGAGCTTCTCTACGATCTCCTCCTTCATATAAGTCATTGATAAACTAGAGGGTGGAAATTTTTAGGTGTATCAGAAAGATAGGCTCTAAGTTGTAGTCAAGATGGAATGGAGAATCACCAAGGGCAGACTCGTGACGGCTGCGATCTGCCCAAAGGGCGAAACAAAGCTGGGTATGCCAGTCCTTGGGATTCCTATCAAGCAACTTTTTAATTATGGTGATCAATTTTTTTTTGGTTGATTTAGAAAGGCCATTGCCTTCAAGATAGTAATTGGATGAGAATTTAAGGGAAATTCCATAGTCAAAAACCCAACTAACAAATTTTAATGAAGAAAATGCAGGTCCATTTTCACACACCAATGAATAAGGACAACCAAAGTGATTTAAAATAAAAATTTCCAAAAAAATCGTAACTACCTTTGTTATGCATTGCCTACCTGCAATTGCTTATGTCCATCTAGTGCAATAATCAAAGTAGTTAGAATGTACCTGTGTCCTGCAAATGGTGGAGGTCTTACCGAACCAATGAAGTCAAGTCCCCATTGTGTGAATGGCCTCACCTCCAAAATGGGTCACAACGGGATAGCAACATTCTTCTCCTTGGTAGTGGTTCTTTGACATGTGTGGCATGAGCGAACGTGACTATGAGCATCCTTGAAGACTGTTGTCCAATAGTATTTTTCTCCTAAGATTTGATGTGCGGTAGAAATACTGGATCCATGGCCAGTGGCAAACTTGTCATGAAATTCCTTCAGGACTCAATTTACTTCTTCTTTGCTAACCCATCTCACGTAGACACCTTCATGATTCTTCTTATATTAAATAGAGCCTTGCAACATGTAGTTGTTGCTCTTCATCCGCTACTGCTTCAGCAATTGTTCACCATATCATATTCTTGCAGTAGCGTGACTGACCTTTCCCTTCATTTTCCCAGCTCATTTTGCATGAGCTATGTTTTCATTGCCGGGTCAGGAACTATAGCGAACACCTTATTCTGTAAGATGAAATTCCTAAACTTCTTCACTCCTCTAACAAGGGAATACGCTTGTTTTTCCATGTTATGGTAACATAGCTTGACATCTTTCAAAGGAGCACTCATGAAGGCAATCAGGTGCTCATTCCCCTCATCATCTTTCTAGGTCAAAATGCAGGAACATGAATGATCTAAAGCGAATGAATAAATGTAGAAAGGCTTCAAATAGTCTAGACTGACTAGCATTAGTGCTTCAGCAATTGCTTGTTTAATTTCTTTAAAGGCCTACTTCACTTCGGGGGTCCACTAGATCTTGGAATTTTGCTTCAGCATGGCATTGACTAGCTTGACAATTTCAATGACACCTATAATAAACTTTTGTACAAATTTAATCTTTCCAAAGAAAGATTTGAGCTCTTTCTTGGTGCCTAGTAGCAGAATATTCAATAAGGATTGAATACACTCCAGGTCAATGGAGATGCCTCGCTCTGAGATAACATACCCAAGCATCTTCCCTTCAGTAATTCTAAAGATGTATTTTTTAGGATTAAGGGAAACCCCAAACTCTCAGAACCTCTGGAATACTTCGCATCGATCAAAGATGTGATCATTGCATTTCTTTGAAAAAACCATCATATCATCCATGTAGATGATTACGCACTTTCCAATTAGATCTTTGAATGTGATGTCCATAGCTCACTAGAAGGTTGTGCCAGCATTGATGAGCCCAAACGACATTCATCTATAGGAAAATGTGCCCCACTTGGTCATGAACACTATCTTATGGTGATCTTTGTATTGTACCATCACTTGGTTGTACCCAGAATAGCCAATGAGAAAGGTCATCATTTGTGAACCATTAAAAATTTGTAGTACCTCATCCAATGAAGGCACTGGGTAATTATTCTTTTCCAAGGCTCGGTTCAGGTTATGGAAGTCCACACACAATCTAATTTCTCTATTCTTTTTCCTAACTAGGACCAAGTTGGCCACCCATGTAGAGTGCCGAACTAGAAAGATAATTCTTGTTGAAAGAAATTTTTGCACTTCATTGTAAATAATTGGATCCAACAAAGTGTTGATGGGACACTTCCTTTTTCAGAAGGGTTTCACATCAGGCTTGAGAGGGATGGTGTGTTTTATGATAGAGGCATCATAATTTTTTAGATCTTCATAATTCCATGCCACCACGTCGTGATACTCTTGAAGAGTCAATGATCCCTTTCTTTTCTTATGTAGTGCACACCTTACCAATAAAAACATTTTTGATTTCTTCGGCTATCTCAAGGTTGTGGACATCGCATTGATTGCTAATGGATCCTTTCTTTGCTTGCTCATTTTGGTCTCTAATCTGATCCAAATCAAATGTACACTCTAGCTGAATCATACCTCTAGGAATTGTGTTAGTCTTGAGGTTGATAACTCCTTCTATGTCTAGTTCAACTTCTTTGGGATCGACTTCATCAATTATCTAGATGGAAAAGACATCAGAGCTCGTGATGAAATCAAGGATGTGCTTATAATCATTGAAGACTTAAAAGTGAGTGACATTATCTACAACAGATGGGGTGGATGTCAACTCAACTATGAAGTGTTTGAGGCCCAAAAGGGAAAGTGGCTATAGCGTGCTGGCTGCTTGAGCCAAACCGTCAACTGTATGATTCTGAGAGAATGGGATCAACTGGATATTAAAAGCATCTAAACCCCCTAAAAGATCCCAGACTCTATATCTATAGTTAGCTAGTCTTCTGTCGTGGCAGGAGTACAATTTTATAACTTGTTTGATTACATCCTCAAAATCACCAAAAACTTGTAGCATCTTAACATTTTCCTTAAGGCCATAAGAAAACCATGTACTAGAGCTTCATACTCGACTATGTTGTTAGTGCAATAAAATTTTAGTTTATGGGTAGCAAGAAAGGTCTTACTCGTTGGGCTGATGAGTTTGAATCTAGCATCAGCTCCTTGCTTTGACTTAGATCCATCGAATTGAAGCATTCAAAACTTGGAAAGCTCCTTGATGTTGGGTCCAACTAGGCTTTCATTTCCCTTTGGTTCGGTGGTTGCCTCCATGACCTTCAGGGGATGTGTCAATTTAGTGTGATTAGCAGCAGGCGCTTCTGTTGGCATCTCCTTCAACATTTCCTTTTGAGGGACATCTAATCCCTTGACATGCTCTACTTCTATTTGACACAGGAAACATTCAAACTCCGAGCCGGCAGCGTTGTGAATTATGCACCAATTTGGTAGGAAGAGATCTTGTAAATAAATTCTGGCACCCAAACTAAGTTGGTCTTGTACACGTCCTGCCATGAAATCTTGGAATCCATCTAATAGTCCCAAGTTGTTATCATCATAACACTCATCATTTGGATCCACTAACATTTATGCACTTCGAAATGTCTGGCCCAGGTTGGTTGGAGGACTACATTGCACCAAAAGTACTTACACGAATAGTTCTTCTTGATGCTCCAATTCTTCTTGACAGATGAAGGGATAATAATTTTGATCCAGAGGATCTTCACCAAAAATTGAAGTTTCTAATTTTTCTTTAGAAATGGCATCATCAGAAAGTGGCCAAAATTTTGACTCCAATGCAACTCGAACAGAGTCAAACGGAGCTACAGAGCCCAAGAGATGCTCAGTCAAACCTTGGTCAACCCTAGAGCCAGGTCAGAGAAAAAGAGGGTCAAAAATTGACATCATCAAAACTGGTCAAAGTAGGAATCATCGTGAAGAGCCCGTTGAGAACTTTCCTACAACATTCGTTTTGCACAAATCATAGTCCATTTACACCGGCTACAACTAGTCAAAGTTCATAGGAAAGGTTGACCTTTGACCGTATGGACGATGACATCAACATACTAACTTGTCAGTCTGTACAGTAGTAATAGTGAAGTGGACCAATCTTGAGCCGACATGTCTTTATCTATACACTCAACCGTACAAGTGACATGGCATTATGTGCATCCTGTGTGGCACCTCCCTACAGTGGACATGTGGCATCTGTATGACACGTCAGTAGTCCAGTCAGCGGCCATCTCAATAGTCCAGTTAGTGGCCACATCGGTAGTCTAGTCAACACACGTCATCGGCCTAGTCAGCACACATCAGTGCCATCAGCGAATCAGGCTTCACCATGTGGCACCTCCCGGTATGCCACATGGCCAACTCATTTCTCCTCCAGCTTGGCAGTGTCCATTTGTTTAAAAAAAGGTATGTGGGGGGGTTCAAACCCCCCACCACTCATTGCCATAACTCCCACCAGACCGTTCAACCAAATAGTCACGTTTAACTATGTATGGAGCGGAGTTTGTTTTGTTAAGAAGACAGTTGCATTCGGTTGGAAAGGTTGGCCGGCAGGTTTGGAACCCCAAACTGGCCAATGAGTAAAATTCATAACCACCAACAAGCCATCGAATGAGTTTTGATATACACATGGCAATGGGTGGTTTTATCAAGTCATTAAAAATGATTACCCATTTCTAAAACTAACACCCTCCATATTTAAAAAGATAAAACCCATAATTCTTCAAAAAGATAAAAATGAAATAGCAAAGCCCAAAAATAAGAAAATTTGAAGGGCTCCAATAATTTGTAAGATTTTATGGGGGGATTTTTCAAGTATATTTACTATGTAAGGGGGATTTTTATGTGAAAAATGGGAGATAGGAAAATGATTTGGTTGGAAACCAAATTGAGTAATTTTTTTGTATAAAAAGGGGGGCTTTAGACGCTTGAAGACATTGATTTAGGTGTTGAAGACTTTAGAGAATTTTGGAGAGATGAATTGTTGATCCTGTATGTCAAGAGAATGCTAGAATTTTGTCATGCTTGAAGGGAAAATCTTGCAAATAGATGTAATGTCAAATTTTTGAAGATTTTAATAGGATCAGTCTACTCTTTGGAGAGGGGCCCGGAGACATAGTCGTTCTTATGATGAACTCTGTTATCAAGTTGTTTGTGTTCTCACTTTCTTGTCTCATTCTAAATTTTTTCACTTTTATTCTATTCATTTAATTATGTGGTGTTGATTTCATTTTAGTAATTTGGGGTTTGAAACTATAATCATTATGCATTCTTAAAGCAATCATCTTAGATCCTAAAACAAATCAAATTTCCCAATTCTATCTCAATGAACAACACCTCATTGGTTTTATTGTACTCTGTAATCATATATTTCATGTTGGGCCCATGATCTATACAGATCTGATTGGTTAGTCCTTTCCATGGTAGCCATAGGTGAGAGTGATTTGTTGCAGCATATCCATTCATCGTTCTGGTAAAGTCTAGGCAAAGGATAAGCCCATAGGTGTTAGGCATGTCTACCACTTGAATATCAATGACTAGTTGTATCCTCGGATCTATAGCTATCTGCATTGGGATCTGATTCATCTCTCCCACTATGTTAATCTTAGTTTTATCCAGCTGGGTCACTTTCCTTCTTGAGGGTGTGGGAGTAATCCCAAGAGCTTTGCACACTACAAGGGGCGTAACATTTGCTAATGCTCCTAAATCAAGTAGGAAATTGTGCAAAAAAAAATTGAATATCCAAATGGTAGTGAGGAAAGGCGGTGTTTACAACTTCCCTTGGAAGAGGCCCCTAGGCATGTCCACCTAGGCTACTTGAGATTTGTTCTTATCACCCACCTTATCTTTGATCTTCTGAGAGGGTTGATCCTTAGAGTTATGCCTGTTGCTTTGATTAGATTCTTTTGCGGGCTGCTTACCCATAGAATAGTTGGAGGGAACATCCCTCTTTTTCCCTATGATTTCCTAGATTATGGGTTCCTAACTAGGTTCTTCAAAGGTGACCCTCTTGGATGGTATTTTCTGTGTTGCTCTAGAGGAAGGAGTTCCATTAATTACCCTAAAGAATGCATGCCTTGTAGTAGGGACCTTGAGTAACTCGAAGGTAGATAGGTTGATCTTAACTTTCTTGAACTCATCGGCGACATATTCACCCATTTTCTCAATCTCAAACTCAAAGACCCTGCCTATGGCAGAATTGGCAGGTTGGGTTTGTGTTTGACTTGACTCATTTTGGGGCTGACCTTGAGCTTGGTTTTGTGATAGCTTATGGGGATGATTCAATGGCCTATCTTTGTTGAAATATTGAGTGAGCACGTGAGGAAGACCAGGATTGTTGCTAGCATTTGGATCTGGTGGGGTGGTAAAGTAATTGGGCAGAGTGGACATAGTACATGGCCCCCCTACTTGTCTATTCCTCAAATAATAAGGTGTGGCTCTCTAATGGAGCATGTGTACTTCATCTTCATGAAATTCCTCATTATCATCTATAGGACCATTATCTATCGAATCAAACAAGAGAGATAAGGTTTCACCATTACTTACTTCTTTGACTTCTTCAATCTTTAGAGAGGCATTTGTCATGCCCTCAAGCTCATTGCTTTCGCATCTTGGGAATGGGGCTTGGTTGAACACGAGCACAGAATATTCATAGGGCTTGGATGGGACCATATCTCTGCAGTTCACACTTTCCACAACATTTTGGACCTCCACTTGAAAGATCTTAGCTATTGTTTGAAATTCAGGGCAATCCAACTCAAAATGCCTACTCGTCTTGTGAATTCAGCACCATCTAGACAAAGCAGTCTCAGCAAGGTATACCCCATTGGTTGTCTTCTCCATGATGGCAGGTTGATCGAGAGGAGTAGGAACACCTCCATTGTTGGGCCTCGTGTTCCACATTTGGTTTTGTCTCTGGGAAGGTCTCCTCTTGAAGCTCTGATTTCAACTCTGCCCTCTATCATAATTCTATCCAAAAGAGGTGCTAGCCTGGAAATCATCTTTGTTATCTCAATTATCCCTATTGTCTCTATTGAGATTAGCTTCAATACTCTGTTGTGAGGCTTGCAACTGGCTATTCTAATTCTTCAAGTGTATCATCTCTGTGGACATCTTCTGGATCATTTCTATCAGCTCATCCAGTTGATCTTTCTCCGGGTTGCTTGGCTACGGTGCTTGACTTTGAAGAAAAAAGGGTGGGGCAGCTAGTTTGTTTTGTTGTGCTGGTGGGAACTTAGGCCCTTGTAGGTATAGGGGCACTTGAGGTTGTTTTCGATATGCGGACTGTAATTACTGAGGCACGGGAGGTGCCTGGCTCATCGGTTGTCCTAGGTGAAGCACCAAAGGGAGCTATGAAATCTAATTCATCAAGGGCGTCTAATGTTGCAGTGCTTGGGTAAGTCCCTGAATTTGCATGGGATGGGAAGCCTATCCTAATGAGGGTAGCAGATCAGAGACATTTAAACCCAACTTTGTGCTGACAGGGACTGCTTCAGTATAAGCATCGACCAATCTTGTAAGGGTTGGTCATATTCTTCTCACGATAGTGGCTATGAGGTTATCCAACACAAGATAGTATATAGGTAGAGCAGTTGCATAATTGAGCATGTTCAGGGCTTGTAATCTGGAATATGCCCGATGGAACGGATCATTGAAAGAGTTGATCGGCTCATTAATTTCCCTGCGAATTGTTGTGAACTAGTGATATAACTTCGAAGGGCTGATCGAAATCTTGTAATTTTGCAAGAAAGCATTCATCAACAAATCTCAGGATGTGATGGAACTAGCTGACAAGTTCATATACCAGTAGAAGGCTTCTTCTCCCAATGAGTAAGGGAAAATTCTACATGCGACATCTTCTTGATCAATCTGCATGTCTTTCAACATCATTTGAAATATCCTTATGTGTTCTTTAGTCGTTCTCTGTAGATCTTGTGGCTTAAAATTTGAACGGAAGCTCTCTAGATTCTTGGGCATATCGTGGTAGGCATTGAAGTGTAACGGCGAAGGGTTGTTCCCCAGCCAACCCATTATGGGAGGCGAAGGTGGTATTTTTGCTAAACAATAATCTGAGGGTACATAGGGGCAGCGACTGTTTGGACTACACTTTGCACTAAAGGGGTAGGGAGAGAGGCATCTCCCTAGTTGTGGGAAGGATGAGGCCCAAAGGAATTTTGGAGTGGGTGAGTGGAGGATGGATGAAAGGTGGAGGGAGGTGAAAGTGGAAGTAAAATGGAAGAGATGAAAGAGGAGGAAGAGGAAACATCCCCTCCCTTAGTTCGCTTAACCCTTTTTGGGGGCTGTAACTTTTGAAATTCCCCTTTGTTCGGTGTTGACCTTAAAATTATTTGAAATATTTCAGGGGAGAATGATCCAATTTAATCTAGCTTAATTCATCCCTCCTTCTAGTGCCAGTTTAGTTGATGTGGTGTTTTTTACACTTTCTCAACAAAGGTAGTGCAGAGATACACTACCTCTATTGAAAGGAAATCTCCAACAACAAGTAGTTGAAAATCGCCCCAAGGTCTTTCGGGTGTCACATCATGACTTGCATGGAATTCCTCAATTGATGTTCAATATTATTTTTATGGTAATCATAGGGAAGACTTATGTAAACTGGATATGAAGTGGAACTTGAATGGAGTTCTTAAGATGGGAAGCTAGGGTGCAGTTTGTTATAGGTTTGAACAACAATCTAAAGCTCCAATGTTATCTTGATATTTGGCTTTACAATGTGCAATGAACCTAAGCATAGGCTTCTTCTTTAGAAACAACAAAAAAGGTAGGGAAGAGAAGAGGTTCCTAGATCTGAAACTAACTATGAACAATGATCATGGAGGTTTCTACTATGGATAGCCTTTCCAAAACATAGTTCCACTTAACCAGATTTAACCACAGTATCATGAAACTTGTGCAAGATTCTAAGGATTGCAGATATTCTATCATTCATTCACCATAAGCATGCATGAATAAAGGATATAAGTCTAAATCAGCTTTCGATTTATTCCCAAACTAACTTTACACAACTATCTACCATAAACAAATAGCCAAAAGTATGGACAAGAAGAGGATCAACACAACAGAAATCAGCATAACCATTGAACATCATTTACCAATCTATGAAAGCTAACTAAAAACATGAAGAACAATAAATCAAATCAATCTAAATCATCTAACTATGGGATATGAATTATGAAACATGCAAAGAAACTCAAGAGTCCACCAAAATCAATGGATTTCTATTATAATTTCTGCAGCATGCCTTTACAACAACTCAACTCTCTTTTGAAAATGAGAGGAGACCCCCTATATATAGTGCCCAAAAAGTAGAATGAATCGTTAAGATTGATTAGCATTGTGTGGCCAAGATTCTCTACAAACTCGGGTTTCGCCTACCCCCAGATATATTTCAATTTTAAAAATTCATCTTTGTCTTTTCCCTATTTTGTCTTCTTGTGGAAGCACTGTAGCATTTTGTCTTTGTGTTGATTTCCTTTACTGCAGCTATTCTATGAGAAACTTTTCATCAATAATACGGTTCCCTTACTACTTCTTCAAAGCAGCATACTCCATGAATTTCAAGATCAACGGCTAGAGCTTATCAACTTCCATTATGTTTGATTGAACTACTTGGTAATTCCATTGCATGGACCGGTTGGTGAGCGTGTCCCAAGTTTCATCACACTTGGCGGTGTTGTCCCTGACTTGTTCGGATTTGGAAAAATCTCGAGCAGAAAAACTCATAAAGTTAGTGGTGAGTTCGCTTGACATTCCCTCTTCCATCTTCTTATGGTAGTAAGGCTTTATCTTCTCTAGATCAATTTCGACGGCAGGCACATCATAGCCTGACATTAGATTTAAGTGCTGAAAATAGTTTACCCTGATGTCCTTAGCCCATTCAATGTCTCAATCCACTTTATAAAGTAGTTATTCCAACACTTCCCTCTGATGATTGAAGTCAAGCTTCCACATGTTAACCAGCCAAAGATCATCCTTTGCTAATGCAAGCTCCTTCTACCATACTTTCTAAGGTAACTTGAGAAGAGCCTCTATCTTCGGATAGGTGGAATCATATATTCATGGGAAGTCAATGTAAAATTTTGGCATGCCTTCAAGTGACTTATGGACCTCTAATAATTTATTTGTTGTCCTAACAACACAATTAATGCCCATGCTTCCAGCATATAGAACTTGCTAGAACCAATCTTCAGTGGTCTTATTCCACCTCTTTCTTTTCTGAAGTTTGTCAATGTGGTCCTAGGACAATATCTTTGGGGGCACCAAGGATGTGGTAGGGAGCTCCTCTGCTAATGACCACTACTGAAATTAAGCTATCAAATCAGCCAGTTGTGCCTTGAGCTCTTCCTTAGAGACCTTATCTTCTTGAATTAAGTGCACCGCCATGGCAACAGACTCCTAGAGGTGATCTAACTTTTTCTCTTTGGTGGTTGTCCCTAGGTCAATAGTGGAGATGTTTTAGCTTATCCCTTCTTCTCCCACAGCTGGCATAGCTATTTGCATGATTCTAGATCCAGAAGCATTCATTGTCAGCTTGGATCTAACTTTGGGCTTCTTTTCCTTCTTAGTTTTGATCTGTGCTCGGGCCAAGATGGCCTCCAATCTTGTCCTTGGATCTTTGGGAGCTAGAATCTTCTTTTCTAATTACTTTTCTAGCCACTTGAGCATCTGAGACTCCTTTGGGGGTGATTCATGGTCACCCTTCACTTCATCCCTTCTAATTTCAACCTCCTTATCATCTGGAGCTTATTGATTCGTCCTTGTGTCTTCTTTCTCCTCATCAGAGCCCTAGATGAACATTGTGTATTTGATAGGACATTTGGTGGGAAAGCATTTCTTGGGGTTGTCTTCCCTTTCAACATCTTCTTTTTCTTCTTCATTCCCATGTTCTTCAAGCTGCTCCATTTTAGGGCTCCTATTAGCTTGAGACTCTCCTTGAGGCTTATCTTCTTCTTTATCTTTCTTTTCCTCGCGTGGAGGTGGCACATCTTCGCATTACTCCTTGTTCTTCCTGCCCTTCTAAGAGCAATACGTCCTCACCGTGCTTGGGGATCTTTTCTTGTTTACCTATTGGAAGTTTAGTGCTTTATTCCATTTTTTCATCTTCTTGTCTTCCTTCTTTAGAGGGTGGTCTTTCCATTTCCTCTCTAATATCTTTAAGCTAATGAGCTAGCTCCTCCTCGAGTTCTTCATCAAAAGTTTGCACTATATGTTGACTATCATCCTCCCCTTCATCTTCGGATGACTCTATATCTTCACCTTCATGCACCACCTTATCAATTGGAAAATGTTGGAACTTTGGGTGCTCATCGTAATCATCAGCGTCTTCTTCCTCTATGCCCTTAGCAGCTTCCTTTTGTTTCCTATCCAGTTCCTCTGATATAGCCATTGTGGCTCTCATCTTCGGTGGTTCAGTTGGAGGACCTGAAGTGGGGGTTCTTGCAAGATTTTGTGCCAGGGTAGCCTAGATTGTCGGGCTCATCAACACCTCGGAGATCTCGGATGGGACATTCTACATATGCCATGAAAAGGCTTCTAGAAGTGAGAGTGTTGGCATTGGCATTGTTGCTATGACTTGTGCAATTTTTCGCACACACGCCCCACCGGAGGCAGGGACCCTCTTTTTTCTTTTGCATCTATGCCTCTTGGCTTGGTCAAATTTTGGTTTTTCTCTTCTTGGGAGGTTATTTTGGGATTAAGTCTAGACTGGGCTTGATGGGGACAATATTTTGAGGCTCTAGGGGAAATTTCCCTATCTTGGTATTCAAAAATGGGGATTTTGAAGTGAATTTTAAATGTTATATGTAAATATTTTTTGCACTTGTGGATAGCGGATGAAAAATTAGGCAAGGTTGCTTTTTGAACTTTTTGAAAATTCCTTCTAGAAAAAAAGTTATGAGGTTTAGGGGATTTCGACCCTGTAGGGAATCCGGGAAATTCCGTCTCTGAAGGATTTTCCTTAAATTCCTTGACCCCCTCAAAATTCTGAAATTCCTTGACCCCCTCAAAACCCGAAAATTTCCAAAATGGAAAAAAATTCAAAAATGAATTTTTTCCCGAAATGGAAATTTTTTCTGAAATGCATTTTTTTTCCAAAAATGGATTTTTTTTCCTTGAAATTTTAAAATCTTCTCGAAAATGAAATTCTTGAGATGGTTTTTTTAACATGTGAGCTACTAATGATGATATCTATTTTTCAGGATTAAATAAATATCAAAAAGGGGAACTTGCATATGGATTCGTGCCAAAAGGGAAATATGGAACAGTTCAATTCATAAGAATCTGTGCCCTACCTGTCTACAGTTGGAAGGGGTTTTTGGAAGACATGTAAAGCTGATTTCATCATCTAATCATAATTTTCATTAATGACAGGCTAGCATAATATTGTTTTCTCATTGTTCCATGTTGTAACTGCTTTTATGCAATTGGATGATGATGTACCATGAGCTCCCAAATTAAATGTAACTAATGGATGCTTCTAGAGGTGTAATTTGTGCCATTGGATTGATTTAATCCTGGCCTTTGATTCAAAATGTAATTTTCTATAAAAGGCCAGTGCCTTCTCATTTGTAGGAGAAGAGAGACTAGGTTAGAAGAGCTTATTAGAAGCCAGAATTAGCTAAGTTAGAAGTTAGATTATGCAAGATAGTAGTTGTAGGAGAGCAAAGAGATTGGAAATTGTTATGTAATGCTGGAGAAGTTAATGCAATTGGATTGTTGATTTGGCAAGCTTTGTGTTACACTTTGACAGTTTATGGTTTCTTGTTCTCAATTCTCAATGTTAGATGTTAGATTTCAATTCTTTTGCAATAATGGTAAAATATTAATGACGTTGATCAATCTTCGGTCCATACTTTTAGCAATTTGTTGATTGTAATTTGTTGTGTAAAGTTAGTATGGGCCTTATTTTGTGCGAAGTTCAACTGTGGAAGCCTGTTTACATTGCGCCAGTTATTGGGTATGTGGATGAATATTCATAGTCTGAAAATATCTAGTTTCCTTAGAATATTGCACCATTTTTGCAGAGTTGTGGGCTTGTCCTTGATCAAGTAGAGATTGATTTTATTGGAGATATGTCCATTTGCAACATTCATCATTATTGTGATTGATCTTAGGAGCTAGTTTAGAGTTGAATCTCTTTGAAACCCTTATCTCTTTTGCTGTTTATTTTGAATCTGGGTTAGTTTTAGGATTAAAAGCATCACCATATTGTTGCATCTGATGAAAGTACACTTCCAACATTGTTCATTTGTAAGGCCCTTTGTGATTACTAGCATTTTCACATTTATCACTGAGTTGTTTATGCATTGTCAAGACCTGACATTAGAGACCTTGGGGTTATCTCTTAAGGCTTGTTGATAGAGATTTACCTTTCAAGAGAGATAGGATATTATATTTTTTCTAAGTTGTTGTTGTGCAAAAAACACCATCAACATGACTAATGAAAGAGATGTGGTTGGTGACATGGAAGTAGAAGAAAGTGGATAGGTGGTGGCGGAAGAAGAATCAATCAATACGGTAGGTCCAATAGGGGAAGAAGGGGTGAGATGGACCGAGATGTCCACCGTGGGTGGGGAGGTAGCCACCATGGATTGAGAAGTAGATGGAAGAGCAACAACAGTGGAGGTAGCCGGTAGGGACTTTGGTTGATCAGCCTCGATATCCTCTCCCTCATGGAGTGGATCTTCTTGTATAATAAGCATTTCAATGACACTACCTAATTTCTTATGTTTCTTTGAAGGCTCACCTTTCGAGGCCCTTTCTACAATACACTTTTGGATTGGACTATTGCTCGTCAATCTCCTTCCTTTTTCCTGAGTAAGTGAGTGGAGGGGACGTTGAATTTTCTCCTATCAAGGCAGCAACTTCCCCATCATCTGTTCCAATCGGCTCACTTTTGAGCCCCTCATAAGTCAAAATGACCCCTTGTTGCTTCAATCGGACAACTTTCCCATCAATCCATTCTTTTGTGTGAGCCTCAATGGGTTTGATCATAATGTTGAGCTCATCAACCTCTTGCTCATCCCAATCAATTAGCAGTAGTGTAATATTGGAAACTACATCATACCAGAGGTCTATCACTATGCTCTCATCTTCTTCCACCTGATCAAGCACTGGGAACAAGTTCACCCTTTTTACAGAGTATGCGGTCATCCGCATATAATGTCTCATTTGTACTTCATTATCATCTTTACAATTTTCCCAGAAGTCCTCAACGCTATGCATATGGGCATATTCTTGTCCAATTTCCTTCCTTATATGGCCATACGGATCCATCCGCGGTCGGGCTTTGTAGAGTCTGAAATGGTACTCAGCCAACTCCTTTTCTAAGTTTTGGGCACATTGGGAGGTATGGAGCTCTTACATCCCCTGGCTGAAAGAAAGGGGATAAGAAATCTATGCTAGATGTTTGTGTCTTAAGAGGGTGTGCACATGTCGCAGCTACCAAGAGAGCTCTAACAATATTATCCAGTCATTGGGATACTAGGGTAGCTAGTTTGGTCTTTTCAAGAAGCCTTGTGCATGAATGTATGTAAATTTTGGATATTCAATAAACAAGAAAGCATATTGCTTAAGGAAATCCCAAGCGTTATGGGAGACTCTCCTCTTGAAGTCACCCCCAAGCAATCTGATGATATGAAGTATAAAACTGTCATTTACCCTATAGTAATCCTTCTTGTAGTTCTTGAATTGCAACTGAGGGTACCTATCATAGACTTTCAGCTCCCTGCCTTGTTCTTCATTTAGATCTCTGAATAAACCACTATATTGCCTTCGTTCAACCAAGGAATAAACTAGGTAGGATGTCATATAGAACTTGGAGGTCTTTTTAACGGCCATGAACTGCTCATGAAGACAATCACTAATTATTCCACCCTAGTAAAATGAAGTGTCATCTTTTCTGTGGAGAATCTATTCAACAAAGTAGACCATCCATTCCTAAAAGTAGGTCGCGGCAGGAAGGCCCATTACTCTACTTAGTAGGGTTACCAAATCATGGTAATCTTCATAGAAGTCACTGTGAAAGAGCTCCTAGGGAACCTTTGTAGTGTTTCCCCTCTTCTCCTTGAGCCAATGTTGATTTATAAGCTTCTTACATTTTATTGGGTCTTTGTCCCACATGGCCTTACACTCCTCTATGGTTGGCAATTCCATCTCCCTTAAGGTAGGGATATGAAAGGTCTTAGTTATTGCTTGGGCTGACATGTCAGCTAACACATTTCCATCCTTGTCCACTATTATTCTGGTTTCTGGCTAGTATGCCTCCCTACAAGCCATTACTAGTTCGAGGTTGATAAGAGCGGAAAGGAAACCTACAGCTTTGGCTATCCCGTTGCTTCTAATCAATCTTGCATTCTCTATCTTAGGGCTAATCTTGACACTTTGTGTAAATTCATCAATTTCCACCTATCATATGTTGGTGTCAAAGACCTCTTTCCAATCTGTGGTGACTTCAAATTGCAACGGTTCCCCTTGGAACTGGTATTTTATTTGGTCTTTGTCTTCTTTTCCATGAAAAGCTTTACCTATTTTCTTCCCTATGTCTTTCTCCATGACTGCCCCTAGGGTCCTGCACCCGATTCCATATATTCTACAAATAGAGGCAAGGTGATCATAATCAAGCATGAAAACACAAAAGGTTAGCCAAATCCCTACAAAATAGTGTTAGATTGGATAATTTATCATTCAAAAATCTAATATTTAGTCTAAATTTCCATTAGCAGTTTACTGGAGGGAGTTTGGTTGGTCTGGGCCCCAGAGACCAGACTTCCCTGTTAGGATGGCTATTTTGAAGGGAAAATAGGGAAGGGCAATCCGTATGGTATCTTTCATCTTCAGATTTAGGCAATTTCAAAATTCCATGGGGAAGAGCATCCAATTTCAATATGTGGGTCAAAGCTCATTTTTGGATTAGGGGGCATCTATGTCATAATTTAGGCGATGGGACTCGAGGAGGGAAGGTCATCTAGAGTTTTTCATTTGGAACAGCCATGGTGAGGCAGCATTTGGAGGGAAAAGTTTTTCCATCCGAGACCTGTGAGTTTGAAAGGAAATCGATACAACTCTTAATCATTTAAGTGTTCAGGTTAGAGGGGACGCGAGGCTATTTGAGGATTATTGTTTGGAAACGACGGGCGGCAAGTGAAATTCTACCGGAAGAAGTATGAGAGAAAGGATCTACCAAAGGGCTTGTCCATGTTTTTTCATTCGCTTGGGATTCATCAGTGACCAGAGGATCGGGTCCCAGAGGCTGGAAGGATGGAGGTGACTCACCTTTTGGCAACAATCAGAATGGGACAGAGTCCCAAATGTGGAAATCCAGTAGGTATGATCCGCCAAAGGCTTGGACACTTGAAATTTATCATTTTTCTCATGCAGCCACAGGATGAACATGATCTGGAGCCCATCGGGACCTCAACCGAAAGCCATGTGAAGCGACAATGTCATCATGGTGGTCTGTGATTGGAAGTCCGTGGACTGGGACCCAGAGGGTGCTTAGGGTGTGGCAATTTTAACTTCAATGTAGCGTCATGGACTGACAAGCAGAATTTGAAGGCCAGAAAGGGGGAATCAATATACTGTGTGAAAAGGAAAATGATGGGAAGTGTTTTGAGGACATAATCCCGCGAGAACGGACACGAACAATGTGAAGGACTGCTTCGTTTTGGTTTAACAGATTAACTCCGACATCGAGAGAGAGAAGTCTCCCCACCATGATGGGCCCAAGAGGCAGGTTCACCACCCAATAATTTGTTTTGTTTAGTATGCAGATGATGGCATTGGGAGTCGGCGGGCCCGGGGCTCACAATTTGCATGGCCAAAGAACAATGCCGAGGGAGTGAGGTTTCGTTAATGCTTTAAGGGTACTTCATGAAGGTTTCTTAAAAATTTGCCACATGGGTTTTAAACGCCTCATTTTTTCTATCAAATGTATTCATTTTTCATCCTTTTTATCCATTATTCTTGCACAAAATCATAGAAAAGCACAATAGGATGGCAGACATCTGACTTACCGTTAGAACCTAGTGAATGAGGATGTTGAAATTATCGATAGATGCGAAGAACGGGCGAAGGGAGGCAATGGGCTTGAGGGTGGCACGTGGTGAATGTTCTTTGATTACTTTGATCACTCTGGATAACCTGACATGTGAAAATTATAGGTCAAACCGACCTATTTATAGAATTTTATGACATTAAATTCCATTAATGAATGTGTGTATGACATCCCAAGGTTGGTGAATTTGAAATTCAAAAATGGGTACAGTTAGGTCGAAGTCTGAAGGCTAGGAAGACGTGAACTAATAGCCACTTGAAGTGTGATGGAAAGCCACCAACAAAAAAACCCCGAGGTTCAATGGACGGAAATCCAGTGGAGGACAGCCATTTTCGAAAGGCCAGCGCATAACAAAAACCTAGGAAGGGAGATCCAGTAGACCAGGCCCAATATGAATGAAGGTTGGTCAGTTAAACTTTCGAAAACATGAGAATGGCGATTAAGGTGGTAGGCTCTAGGCCACAAAAAGATAAAGCCTTTTGAACATTTTGACATAGTGAATTCACCAAGGAAATCCACCAAGGGAAACCCACCATGATAGACCCAGAGGACTCCAAGGATGCTTTGAAAAGGAAAACTAATCAGAGAACTCCATGAGACCTAGCGCTTAGAAAATTGTGTTGGGGAAAAACATGGTCAACCTAATATGACACTTTGAGGCTCACTGACAATTTGTGACACTAAACAAGGGGGAACACAAAATGAGGTACTGACAATGTGAAGGGAGGAGAGGGTCCCCATTCTTAATGGGGCATGTGTGTTAAGGGCACAACAGGGACATTCTGCATATGCCACAAAAAGGCCACTGGAAGTGAGAGTGTTGGCATTGGCAATGTTCTTGTAACTAATGAGAGAGATGTGGTTGGAGACATGGAAGTAGAAAAGAGTGGAGAGATGGTGGTGGAAGAAGAATCAATCATTACAACCTACCCAATACATGGAGAAGAGGCAAGATAGACCGCGATTTCCACCATAGACAGAGAAGTTGCAACCATCGCCTGTAAAGTAGGTGGAAGGGCGGTGGTGGTGGAGACAGCAGGTGGGGATTTTGGTTGCTCAGTCTCCGTTTCCTCTCCCTCATGGAGTGGATCTTCTTGGATAACATGCATCTCAGTGACACTGCCCGATTTCTTGTGTTTTTTGGAAGCATCACCTTCTGAGGCCTTTCTTGCATATACCTTTTGATTAGGTTTATGCTCATTAGTTTCTTTTCTTTTCTTTGACCAAGTGAGTGGAGGGGATTTTGATGTTTCTCTTGTTGAGGCAGAATTTTTCCCACCATCTATTCTACTTGGCTCACTTTCGAGCCCCTCATAGGTCAAAGTGAGCCCTTGTTGATTCAATCAGGCAACCTACCCATCAATCCATTCTTTTTTGTGATCCTCGATGGGCTTGGTCTAGATATCAAGGTTTTTGACCTCTTATTCATCCCAGTCAGTGGTAGATTGGAAACTATATCATATCGGGGGTCTATTACTGTGCTCTCATCTTCTTCCACCTAATCAGGCACTAGGAATAGGTTTACCCTCTTTACAAAGTATGTGGTCATCCGCATATAGTGCCTCATCTGCACCTCATTGTCATCTTTACAATTAGCCCAGAAATCCTCAATGCTACGTAGATGGGCATATTTGAGTCCAAGCACCTTCCTGATATGGCCATATGGATCCATCCATAGCTAGGCAGTGTGGAGCCTTAAATGGTACTCTGTCAGCTCCTTCTCTGAATTTTGGGCACATTACGAGGTATGGAGCTCATACATCCCTTAGCTAAAAGAAAGGGGATAATAAATCCCTACCAGATACTTGCTGCTCAAGAGGGTGTGCATGTGTTGCAGTTGTTGAGAGAGCTCCAATAGTATCATTCAATCATTAGGATACTGGGGTAGCTTGTTTGGTCTTTTTGAGAAGCCTTCTACATGAATGTATGTAAATTTTGGGTACTAGATGAAAAAAAAGGCATACTTCTTCAAGAAAGCATTGATGTTGTGGGAGAATTTCCTCTCAAATTCACCCCCGAGCAATCTAATGATATGACCTATGAAAGCATCATTGACCCTGCAGTAATCTTTCTTGAAGTTCCTGAATTGCAAGTGAGGGTACTTGTCATAGACTTTTAGTTCCCTGTCAAGTTCTTCATATTTCACTCTGAATAAGCCACTGTATTGCCTCTGTTCAGGAAATGAATAGACCAAATAGAACTTCATGTAGAACTTGGAGTTTTTCTTTACATTCATAAACTTCTCATGAAAGCAATCACTAATTATCCCACCCCAGTAAAATGCGATATCCTCCCCACGAAGAATCTCTTTGACGAAGTAGACCATCCATTCTTCAAAGTAAGTAGTAGTAGGAAGGCCCATCACTCTGCTTAACAATGTTACCAAATCATGATAATCTTAATAAAAATCACTATGGAAGAGCTCCTGGGGAACTTTCATAGCCAATACTAATTTATGAGCTTTTTACACTTGAGGGGATCTTCATCCTACATTGCCTTGCATTATTTTATGGTTGGTAATTCCATCTCCCTAAAGGTAGGGATATAAAAGGTTATGGTTATTACTTGGGAAGACATATCAGCCAATATATTCCCATCCCTGTCCACTATACTTTGGGTCTCTGGTTGGTATGCCTCTTTGCAAGCCATTACTAATTCAGGCGAAACAAGAGCAAGAGGGAAGCTTGCAGCCTTGGCTATTCCACCCTCTGATCAATCTAGCATTCTCTGTTTTAGGGATAATCCTAACCCTTAGCATGAACTCATCAATGTCCACATGCCTGATGTTTATGTCAGAGACCTCCTTCCAATCTATGGTGACTTTAGATTTCAAGGGTTCCCCTTGGAACTAGTATTTCATTTGGTCCTCATATTCCTTTCCACAAGGTTCCTTGCTTGTCTTCTTTCCTTTGTCCTTTTTTGTGATTTCCCTCATGGGTCCTACACCTGATTCCATATATATTCTACAAAAAAAGGAGAGGTGAGTAAAATCAAGCATGAAAACATGAAATGTTAGCAAAATTCCTGCAAACAGAGTTAGATTGGATAATACAACATTCAAGAAATCTAACATTTATCCAGCTTGTTGTTAGCAATTTACTAGAGGGGATTTGGATGGTCTAGGTCCTAGAGGTTAGACCTCCCTAGAAGGATGGTTGCTTTAAAGGTCAAACAGGGCAAGGTGGCCCACAATATTTCACCTGCCCTAGGATTTGGTCAAATCGTGAAGTCCACCACAAAGAATAGGCTGTTTTGGCATGTAGATTAGAGTTCATTTTCATATTAGGAGGCATTGGGACCGTCTTTGAGGCATTCAGAGTCAAGAGGATGGATGGCCATCTAGATTTTTCCATTTAGAACAGCCATGGTGAGGTGGCATTCACGAGGCGAAGTTCTGCCAGTCGGGACCCGCAAGTTTGGAGGGTGGTTAGTTTTGCACGCTGGCCTTCTAGGCATTTGGGTCAAATAGGGTGAAAAGTCGCTAAAGGATTACCATTTGGAAATGATGGGCAGTAAGTGGAAGTCCGTTGGATGAAGTCTGAGGGCACGGTTCCAACAGAGATCTTGACCCTTATGTTTCCTTCATTCACTTAGTGGGTTTCATTGGCAACTAGAGGATCGAGCTTTAGAGGCCAGGGGATGGCCGTGGTTCTCCCTTTTGCACAACCGAGATAGGATGAAGTCTTGATGGAAAAATTTTGATGGAGGTGACCTATAATGGGATAAGCATTCGAGTTTCATTGTTTCATTCATGGAACTATGGGACAATCGAGGCCTGGAGGATGAGAAGGAGCCACCAGAAAGTTGTGAGGAATGGTGATGCTATCACGGAGGCTCGCGGATGGAGGTCCACATGGCCAGACCTAAAGGGCTTTAGGTATGGTTGTTTCAAGTTCAGAGGCAATGTGGCAAATAGATGAACAAGGTCTAAAGGCTGGATGGACGGAGCCAGAATGTCGTGTGAAAAGGAAAATAATGAGCAACATCGTGGGGATGGAATCTCGTGGGAACAAACCTGAGAGATGTGAAGAACTTTGTTTTAGTTTGACAAAGTGAATTGTCTATTGAAAAAGCACAACCACTTCAATAGCATGAAGAACACCCTCGTCAAACAAAATAGTCGGGAGACAAGCAAAAAAAAGTGACGCAAGACGACAAAACATAAGCAAACCAAAAGGCAACCTACTCTAACCTATATACAAGTATTTACAAGAACAGCTCCTAAAGAGCTCAGGCCTAGAAGTAATGCTTCAAATGTTTCTCATTGATGGGCAGGGAGACACCCTCACCAGTTAGGGTCGTTAAGCGGAAAGCATTGTCTCCTAGAATTTCAGCTATTTGAAAGGGGCCAAGCCAAAGCTTGTCGAAATTATTGTGTCCCCCTTTCTTTTCATGGGCCTTGGCCCAACACAAGACTAAATCTGCAATTCTAAAGGCCTTGATGTTTGGAAAAAAATTCTATTGCACGATCACACACTTCTTCTAAGTGCAACAACTCAGATAGGCAGGATTCTCTACGATCTCCTCTTTCATAAAATTCATTGATAAACTGGAGGGTGGGGATTTTTAAGTGGATCAAAAAGATAGGCCCTATGCCATAAACAAGACTAAATGGGGCATCGCCAAAGGCAGCCTTGTGACAAGTACGATCTGCCCAAAGGGTGAAGCAGAGCTAGGTATGCTAGTCCTTGGGATTTCTATCGAGCAACTTCTTGATCACGGTGATCATATTCTTGTTTGTGGATTCAAATAGGCCATTTCCCTAGGGGTAGTAATTGGATGAGAATTTGAGGGCTATCCCATAGTTAAAGGCCCAACTGGAAAATTTTAATGAAGAAAATGCAGGTCCATTATCACACACCAATGCATAAGGATAGCCAAAGTGATTTAAAATAAAACATTCTAAAAAAATTATAACTACTTCAGTTGTGCATTGCCTACATGCAATTTCTTAATTCCATCTAGTGCAATAATTGGAAGCAGTTAGAATGTACATGTGTCTTGTAGATGATGGAGGGCTTACCGAACCAATGAAGTCAAGTCCCCATTGTGCAAATGGTCTCACCTCTAGAATGGGTTACAACGAGACAGTAGTATTCTTCTCCTTGGTGGTGGTTGTCTGACATGTGTGGCATGAGTGAACATGACTATGAGGATCCTTGAAGACTGTTGGCCAATCATATATTTCTATTAAGATCTGATGTGCGATGGAAAGACCAAATCCATGGCCCATGCCAAACTTGTCATGAAACTCCTTTAAGACTCGATCTGCTTCTTCTTTGCCAAGGCATCTCAAATAGATACCTTCATGATTCTTATTATATAAAATAGATCCTTGCATCATATAGTTGTTGCTCCTCAGCCTGAGAGCACATTTTTTGACCCCATGTAAGTGGGGTGGGAACTTGTGATTCAGCAAATAGTAGACTATGTCATCATACCATTCCCCTAGGGAAATGCCCTCAAGCTGGTATTGTTGTACTGTAAGTTCAGGCCCTGCTTATGTTGTTGTTTCAGCTATTGTTGGAGTAAGTGTCTACCCTTGTACTAACTTCATGGGTTGAATCTCTATGTCATTCTCCTACAATAGGGTAACCCACTTTTCTCTTTGTTCTCCCAACTCATTTTGCATGAGAAATGTCTTTACTGCTGGGTCAGGAATAATTACGAACACCTTATTTCGCAAGATGTAGTGTAGAAACTTCTTAACTCCATGAACTAGAGCATATGCCTGCTTTTCCACATTATGATACCACAACTCGACATCTTTTAAGGGAGCACTCATAAAGGCAATCGGATGCTCATTTCCTTCATTGTCCTTCTGGGTCAAAATGTTGGAACATGAGTGATCTGAAGTGAATGAATAAATATAGAATGGCTTTAGATAGTTTGGGCTGACTAGCACTAGTGCTTCAGCAATTGTATGCTTAATATCCTCGAAGGCTTGTTTTTCTTTGGGAGTCCAATCAATCTTAGCATCTTCTTTCACCATGGCGTTGAGTGGCTTGATGATCTCGGAAAATCCTATGATGAACATCCTCACGAATTTGATCTTTCTGAAGAAAGACTTCAATTCCTTCTTGTTGCTCTACAAAAATATTTTCAGCAAGGATTGAATGTGTTCAGGGTCTATGGATATCCCCCACTCTCAAAACATGTGCTCTCAAATCATCCATGTAGATGACTATTCACTTTCCAATCAGATCATTGAAGGCTATGTCCATAGCATGTTGAAAGGTGGTGCTGGTGTTGATGATCCGAAATGGCATCCTCCTATAAGAAAAGGTTCCCCACTTAGTGGTGAACGCCATCTTGTGGTGATCTTTGTACTGCACCATGACTTGGTTGTACCTGAAGTATCCATCAAGGAAAGACATCATTTGTGATCCATTGACAATTTGTAGTACCTCATCTAGTGAAAGTACTGGATAGTTGTCCCTCTCCGAAGCTCTATTCAAATTGCGGAAGTCTACACAAAATCTAATTTCTCCATTCTTCTTTCTAACTAGGACCAAGTTAGCCACCCATGTGGAGTGCCTTATTGGAAAGATTATTCTGGCTGAAAGTAATTTTTGCATGTCTTTGTAGATGATAGGCTCCAACAAGGCATTGATGGGGTGTTATCATTTCTAAAAATGGTCACACATCTGTCTTAAGGGAAATAATGTGTGTGATGATGGAGGTATCATATTTCTTTAAGTCTTTGTAACTCCATGCCACCACATCGTGATACTTCAACAAAGCATCAACAATCACTTTCTTTTCTTCCACAGTACACACTTTTCCAATAAAAACATTTTTAACCTCCTCAATTGTTCTAAGGTTGTGAGTTTCACACTAGTTTCTTATGAACTCCTTCTATACTTTCTAATCCTAATCTCTAATTTGATCCAAATCAAAAATGCATTCAAGCTAAACCATACCTCAAGGAATTATGTTGGTCTTGAGATTGATAACTCCTTCTATGTCCAGTTCATCCTCTTCTAGATCAGCTTCATCATTAATTTGTGTGGACAACACGTATGAACTCGTGATGAATTCTAGGATATCCTTGTCATCGTTGAATAGTTGGAAGTGAGTGACATTGTCTGGGCCAGATGGGGTGGAGGTCAACTCAACAATGAATTTCTTGAGGCCAAACAACAATAGGGGTTGTAAAGTGTTGGTTGTCTGAGCCAAAGCATCAGTTGTATGGTTCTGAGTGAGGGATTAGCTATATATTAAATGCATCTAGACCTTCTAAAATATCCCAGACTTAATGCCTATAGTTTTCCAACCTTCTGTCATGATAGGAGTACAATTTTCTGACTTGTTTGACTACCAACTCAGAATCACCAAAAACTTACAACATTTTAATACCTTTCCTTAAGGCCATCAAAAGACCATCGACGAAAGCTTCATATTCCGCTACATTATTGGTGCAATAAAAATGAAGGCTATGGGCAGCGAAATAGGTTTTACTCATGGGGCTAATAAGCTCGAATCTGACACCGGCTCCCTGCTTTGACCTAGATCCATTGAAGCATAATGTCCAAAATTTGGAAGGCTCTTTGACGCCAAGGCCAGTGAGGTGATCATTACCCTTAGGCTATGGGTTGGGATCTACAACCTCTAAAGTAGGTGTTGGTTTAATATGTTTGCAGGTGGGCTTCCCTGTTGGTGCTTCCTTCTAAGGAGTAGCTAATCTTTTGACATGTTCCACGGTTGTTTGGCATAAACAACACTCGAACTCAGAATGGGAAGCGTCATGTACCCTGCACCAATTAGGTAGCAGGAGCTCTTGGAAATTCATTCTTGTACCCAAGCTAAGTTGATTCTATATGTACTTCTCCATAAAGTCTTGAAATCCATCCAACAATCCCAAAGTGTCATCTTCTGAAGATTCCTAATCATCGGCTTCTACCAGCATTTATGTGCTCTAAGGTGTATGGGTTAAATCAACTAGAGGGTTGCACTACACCAGTAAGACCTCTACAACCATCCCTTCTTGAAACTTTGCTTCCTCTTGATTAGAAAAGGGACAATAATTTTCCAAATCCATTTAAGCAAATAATACCTCATTCAGGTTGTTGTACTCCATGATCATGAATTTCATGTGTGGCTCCCAATTGATGTGGATCTGGTTTGACAGTCCCTTCCATGGTAGCCATAGGTGAAAAATATGTTGTGGCATATCCATTTAGTGAACGGGTGAAGTCTCATCCCAAGATGATTCTATATGAGTCAAGAATATCCACAACCTAGATCTCGATGATCTGTTACCCCTTGGGTCTATAGCGATCTGCATGGGGATCCAATTCATTTCCCCCACAATGTTAATCTTCATCTTGTCTAGTTGAGTCACCTTTTTTTTTGAAGGTGTGGGGGTAATCCCAAGGGCCTTGCACACAGCTAGGGGTGTAACATTGGCAGATGCTTCGAAGTCAATCAGACAATTGTGTAGATTCTTCCCAAATATCTGAATGGCGATGACGAAGGGTGGTGTTTCCAACTTTCCTTGGAAGAGGCCCATAGGCATGTCTACCTGAGCTACTTGAGCTTTTTTCTTATCGCCAGCCCTGTCCTTGGTTTTCCTAGAGGGTTGATCCTTGGGGTTTTGTCAGTTGTTTACTTGTAGACTGATTTGAGGGTACATCCTTCCTTTTCTCTACAATCTCCTGGATCACGGGCTCCTATCTAGGTTCTTCAAAGGTGACCCTCTTGGTTGGTATTTCTTGCATTGCTTTAGAGGAAGGGGTTCCATTAATAACTCTAAAAAAGGCATGTTGGACTGCAGGAACCTTGAGAAATTCAAAGGTGGACAGGCTGATCTTGACTTTCTTGAACTCCTCGATGACATATTTGTCCATTTGTTTGATCTTGAAATCAAAGGCTCGACCTATGGTAGAGCTAGAAGGTTGGGCTTGTGTTTGGCTTGAATTATTTTGGGATTGGCCTTAAAGCTGACTTTGTTACTGATTTTGCAGCTAATTTTGTGGTCTATCCTTGTTGAGGTATTGAGTGGGTACATGAGGAAGCCTAGGATTATTGTTGGCACCAGGGTCAAGTAGGGTACTAAAATTATTCGATGGAGTGGAAGTCATGAAGGGTCCACTCGCTTGTCTATTCCTATGGTAGTAAGGAGTTGCTCTCCGGCGGACCATATGAACCTCATCTACATATGGTTCCTCCTCATCTACTAGACCATTTTCTACTGAATCAAAAAGCTAAGACAAGGTTTCTTTGTAACTTACCTCTTGCACTTCTTCATTCTTGGTGAGGGAAACCTTGATCTCTAGCTCATTGCAATCACCTCACGGGAACATGGTCTGGTTGACTATGAGATAGGAGTCGTAGGGCTCAAATCAGACAATGTCCCTGCAATTTGCACTATCAACAAAAATTTGGACCTCCATTTGAAATATCTTTTTTGCTATTTCAAATTCAAGATAGTCCAACTCTGAATGTCTGCTCATCTTATGAATCTAACACCATCCAAATAGGGCAGCCTCGGTGAGGTACATTCGACTAGTCATCTTTTTTTTATTGGCAGGTTGGTCAAGAGGAGTGGGAACACCCCCATTGTTGGGTCTCTAATTCCATGTCCAATTCTACTTTTGATTTGGCCTCCTTTCAAAATTTTGATTGGAGTTCTACCCACTTTCATAATTTTGTCCCGAGGAGGTACTTGCTTTGCAGTTATCCATGTTTTCTCTGTTATCTCTATTATCCCAATTAAGGTTGGCCTAGAGGCTGCGTTCGGAGGCCTGCAATTAATTATTCTGATTTCTTAAGTGTGTCATCTCCATATACATTTTATTTATCATCTCAATCATCTCCTCAAGCCAATCTCTCTCAGTATTGCTCGGTTGTGGCACTTGATTTTGAAGAAAAACGGGCGGAGCCACCGACTGATTTTGATGTGTTGGAGGAAATTCTGGTAATGGTAGGTATAATGGTGCCTGAGCCTATTGAGAGTACACTTGTTTTTTTTGGGGAGCCTGAGGATAGTTTAGTTGTTGTTGAGGATGCAAGTAAAAAGGCATGGGAAGCGCCTCATTCATTGGTTGTCTTGGATGCGAGACTAAAGGCAGATGAGGCACCTGGTTCATAAGAGGTGTCTAATGAGAAAATGCTTGGTTGATCCCTTGGACCTACATCGCATGAGCCACTAGACCCAAAGAAGGCAGCAAACCAAAAATGTTCTATCCCAAATCATTTTTGGCAATGACTGCTTCTGAATAGGCATCCACCAACCTTGTGAGCAGCGTGCACATTCTTTTTACCAATGTCGACATGAGATTATCTAATATTGCATAATAAACTAGCAGGGCAACAAAATCGTTGAGCACATGTGGAGCTTGAATCCTCATGTAAGTGCGATGGAAATGATCAATGAAAGATTTAATTGGTTCATTTATTTCCCTGCGGACAGACATAAACTGTCATTACAGCTTTGAAGGCCTGATCGAAATTTTGTATTTTTGTAGGAATGCATTCATCATAAGGTCCCATGAAGTAATAGACCCCCTCAACAAATTAATATACCGATAAAAATCTTCTTCCCCTAGAGAGTATGGAAAGAGCCAACACACTACATCCTCATGATCGACTTGCATATCCTTGATTGATGTTTCAAATATCTTAATGTGCTCCTTTGTCATCCTTTGGGGATCAAGAAGATTAAACTTCATGTAGAAACTGTCTGGATTCTTGGGCATGTCATGGTAAGCATTGAAGTGCAACGGAGAATTATTTTGTGCCAACCAAGCCATGGGGGAGGCAGAGGTGGTATTTGATATTGAACAGTGTGTTGGAGCTGCACAGGGGTAGTGGTAGTCAGAACTACACTTTGGACTTGGAGGACAAGGGAAGCGGTTACTCTCCAACTGCCAAAAGAATGAGGTCCAAAGGCAGTTTGGAGTGGCTCAGTCGGGGGTGGATGAAAGGTGGAGGAAGGTGAAGATGGAAGGGAAGTGGAAGAGATGGAGGAAGAGGAAGAGGCGGCATCCTCTCCCTTGGTTCATTTAGCCCTTGTGGGGGGCTGCAACTCTTGAAATTCCCCTTTGTTTGGTGTTGACCTTAAAATTCTCTAAAATATTTTAAGGGAGAATGATCCAATTTGATCCAGTTTAACACAGCCCTCCTAGCGCCAGTTTTGTTGATGGGTGTTTTGTGCGAATTCTCAACACAAGTAGTGCATAGGTGCACTACCTCTCTTGAAAGGTAGAAATTTGCAAGAAAATTACCAATTACCACCCTAAGGTCTCTCGAGTTTCTAGTCATGGCATACATGGAATTTCTTAGCTGATGTATGATGTGATTTTATTGGTAATCATAGGGCAGACTTACATGGTTGGATGTGAGATGAATCTTGAAATGGAGTTCCTAAGATGGGAAGTTAGAGTGCAACTTTTTGTAGGTTTGAAAAATAGTCATAAACTCCAATCTTATCTTGAGATTTGGCTTTACAATGTGCAATGAACCTTAGCACAGGTCACTTATTAAAATAAAAGGAAAAAGCAAGGAAAAGAAGAGGTTTTTGGATCTGAAAATAACTATGAATAGTGATCATGGAGGGTTCTACTATGGACAACTTCCTTAAAACATAATTTCACTTACCCAGAAAACTCACAATATCATGAAACTTGTGCTAGCTTCTAAGGATTACAACTATTCTACCATTCATCCACCATAAACATGCATGAACAAAAGATAAAATTTTGGAGCAGCTTTTAGTTTATGCCAAGACTAACTCTGCATAGCTATCTACCAGCAATAAACAACAAAAAGTATGGACAAGAAAGGCATCAACACAGCAGAAATATTCATAATCACCAAAAAACATTACTAAATCTATCAAAGCAATCTAAAACCATGAATAACAATAAGGTAAATATAACTAAATCAGCTAAGTATGGGAGATAATTCATGAAACATGCAAAGAAACTCATAAATCCACCAAAGTCAATGCATTTCTATTAACATTTCTACAACATGTCTTTACAACAACTCAACTCTCTTCAAAATGAGAGGAGACCCCCCTATTTATAGTGTTCAAAAAGTAAAATGAATGGCCAAGATTGATTTGCATTGTGTGGCCAAGATTCACTACAAACTAGGGTTTCACCTACTCCCAAATATATTACAATTTAAAATACATCTCTTGTATTTTCCCTATTTTGTCCTCTAGTGTCAGCACTGTAGCATTTTTTCTTCTAGTTGATTTCCTTTGCTATAGCTATTCTATGAGGAACTTGTCATCAATTATTGGGTTTCCCTCCTATTTCTTCAAGGCAGCATATTCCAAGAACTTCAAGAGTAATGGTTGGAGCTTATTACCTTCCATAATTTTGGATTGTAGCACTTGGTAACTCCATTGCTTGGACTAGTCGGTGAGCTTTTCCCAATCTTCGTCGTGTTTGGCAGTGTGGTCTTTGAATCATTCAGATTGGGTGAGGGCTCAGGCAGCAAAACTCATGAAATATTTGGTGATATCACCCAACATTCCATCTTCCAACTTCTTATGGAAATGCAGCTTTACCTTTTCTAGATCAATTTGAATGATGGGCATATCATATCCTGTCATTAGTTTCAAATACTGAATGCAATCTTCCCTAACATCCTTGGCCCAATCAACATCTGGATCCACCTTGTAAAGTACCTCCTCCAATCTCTCCTTTCAGTGTTTGAAGTCCAACATCCACATATCCACTAGCCAATGATCATCCTCCTTGAAGGCAAGATCCTTTTCCCAAGTTTTTTGTGGCAACTTAAGGATGGCCTCAATTTTCAAGTGAGTAGATGCATACATCCCTCGGAAGTCAGTGCAAAATTTCATTATGCCCTCAAGATACTTTTGTACCTCCAAGAACTTTTGTGTTGTCCTAACAGCATGACTGATGCCCATGTTTCCAACATATAAGACCTGTCGAAACCAATCCTCTATGGTCTTAGCTAATTTCCTCCTTTTCTCGAGCTTATCGATTTTCTCTTTAGATAGAAGTTGTGGTGGAGTTGAGGATGTGGTAGGAAGCTCTTCTACTGATGACCATTGTTGAATGGAGGTTGTCAAATCAGCCACTTGTGCCATGAGTTCTTCCTTGGAAATCCTATCCTATTGTATCAAGTGCACCACCATGGCAACAGAATCTTGAAGGTGATCTACTTTCTGCTCTCTAGTGGTTTTCCCCATATCGATAGTGTAGACGTTGTAGCTTATCCCTTCTTTTCCCACCACCAGCGTGGCTACTTGCACGGTCCTAGATCCGGAAGCATCCATTGTCAGCTTGGATCTAACTTTGGACCTCTTATCTTTCTTAGTGCTAATCTAAGCTCGAGCTAAGATGGCCTCCAACCTGGCTCTTGGATCCCTTGGAGCAGAGGTTTCTCTAATTGCTTTTCTAGCCACTCAGGCATCTAGGACTTCTCCCTAGGTGAATCCCAGTCACCTTCCTCTTCATCCCTTCTAACTTCAATCTCTTTATCCTTGGGAGCTTCTTTCTCCATTCTTGTGTCTTCTTCTTCTTCATGGGAGTCCCGGATGAACACCATGTGTTTAATGTCAATAGAAATTTATAGGAGAAAATTTGGATGGTCCGAGTCCCAGAGGTAGAACCTCCCTGGCAGGATGGTTGCCTTGAACGTAAAACAGGGTAGGGCGGCCCACAAGGTTTCAACTGCCCTAGGATTTAGTCAAATCGCGGAGTCCAACATAGAGAATAGATTATTTTGGCGCATGGGCCAGAATTCGTTTTCAAATTAGGAGGCATTGGGACCATCTTTGAGGCATTTAGAGTCAAGAGGATGGATAGCTATTTGGAGTTTTCCATTTGGAATAGACATGGTGAGGTGGCATTCTGAGGGCGGAGTTCTGCCAGCCAAGACCTGTGGGTTTGGAGGGCAGTCAATTTTGGACATTGACCTTCTAGGCGTTTAGGTCGAATAGGGCAGAAATCCGCTAAAGGATTCTCCTTTCTAAATGGTGGGCAGAAATCCGCTAAAGGATTCTCCTTTCTAAATGGTGGGCAGTAAGCAGAAGTCCATTGGAGGAAGTTTGAGGACATGGGTCTAGTAGAGGGCTTGACCCTTATGTTTCCTTTGTTCACTTAGTGGGTTTCATTAGCAACCAAAGGATTCGGCCCTGGAGGCTGGGGGGATGGGTGTGGTTCTCCCTTTTGCATGGCTAAGATGGGACGGAGTCCCGATGGTGGAAGTCTAATGGAGGTGACCCGTAATGGGTTGAGAATTTGAGTTTCATTGTTTCATTCATGGAGCTATGGTACAATCGAGGCCCGGAGGACTTGAAGGAGCCACTAGAAAGCCGTGAGGAATAGTGATGCTATCACAGAGGTCCGCACGGCGGGACCCGAAGGGCTTTAGGTATGTTTGTTTCAAGTTCAGAGGCAATGCGGCAAATAGATGAATGGGGTCCAAAGGTCATCTGAATAGAGCCAAAATGTTGTGTGTAAAGGCAAATAATGGGCGGCGTCCCAGGGATAGAATATCGTGGGAATGGACCCAGCAGATGTGAAGGACTTCATTTTAGTTCGACAACGACGTTATGTGCCAAGGGGTCCATGGGCTATGAATTCCCTGGCCGAAGAACAACACCAAGAAGGTGAGGTTTGGGAAGTGCTTAAGGGTGATTTATGAGGGTTTCTTATAATCTTGTTACATGGGTTTTAAGCACCTTCTTTTTCTCTATCTAATGTATACATTTTTCATCCTTTTATTCATCATTTCACCACAAAATCAAAGAAAAACAAAAGAAGGTGGACGACCAACCTACCGGTAGACCCCGATGAATGAAGTTGATGAATCAGCCAATAAATGCAAGGGACCGGCGTTGAGAGGCTTTGGGCTCGAGGGCGGCACACGGAGATTGCTCTAGATCACTCTAAGCTTTCCTAATTAACTGACAAGTGAAAATGACAGGTCAAGTTTTCCTATTTATAGATTTTAAGGCATTAAATGCCATCAATAAATGAGTGTATAGCGGTCAAAAAGTTGGTGAGCTTCGATTAGAAAATGACCAAGGAAGGGTTGGATCCTGATGGGCAGAAAGCAGCTAGCCGATTATTGTTTCAAATGTTTGGTGAAAAATAACAATGGCAAAGGGTCTGGAACCCGATAAGTGGAACGCTGCCACCAAACGACCATTAGAAACTGTGAACACGATAGGGAAATCTGAGAGGGGTGATCCACCTAGGTGGGCCCCGAGGGTCAAACAGATGCCAGGACTTTATTGAAAATATGGGGAAAGGAAATCCAAGGGGCGGATCCCAGGCCGCAGAAGGACGGGACTTCGGTCGTTTGGACATGACAAATTCCATAGGGAAACCTACCAAGGAACTCAACTTAGAAAATTTGAGGGGGGTGAAACACGGTTGACTTGATATGATACTTTGAGGCTCACTAACCATTTGGGGCATCAAAACTGGGGCACGCAAAATGAGTCGATGACAAAAATGACCCGGCTAGGCGAAGGAAAGAGAGGGTCCCCGTTCTGAGCGGGGTGTGTGTGCTAAGGGCACGACAATTATAACTTGTCTCTTGAAATACAAAGGTTTTTGAGACCAAAAGAGAAGGATACCAAGAAAAAGGTGAACCATAATAGGGGAGATTGATACACATTCTCTGATTGCACTATTATTAGAATATATGAGTTCGAAGGAGCCCCACACTTGCTACCAAGGATAGTTCCAAATAGATTGGCTTATTTAGAGATTGTAAGACAATTGGCCAAGTCAAATGCAATACATCTTAAGGGGTATAGTAAGCAATCCATTATGCCTAGTACTTTATGTTTTGGAGATTTTACAATCGTTGCTAGTGAAGGATATGAGGAAATTGATAGAAAATTGGCACACTACAATTTTCCATTAGGAAATGAAAGAAAGAAATTTGACACAAAAAATTTTATTAATAAAGAAAAATTGTCACAAGGGCTATCTAGATATGAACATCTATTCTCGGTTGATGATGTGATAAGGAATTGTGATGAGGCTTCAACAAAACAAAGAATGACCATATACAACAAGATTATGCCTGTTGAGCCATGGCAGAAAGAAAACAACCCATCATACTCAAAAGCATTCAATGAGGTGCAAGACCCTTTAGAGAGAGCTTAGCAGCTCATCACTCATGTGGATGAAATGATTAAGGATGTGCCCCCAATAGTCTTTGAAACACCTGAGATGACTTACTCAAGAATGCAGGTTGGGGATTTGGAGCCCCTTAGTTACATACCCTCACAACCCACTCCTGAGGTAAGTTTCTCTATGGATACAACCATGAGTGAGGAAGGGGATGAAGTGGAAAGTGATACAAAAGATAATGAAGTTGAAAAAATAAGTGCACCTATGGTCACACAATATGAGCCACTCTAGGAACATAACATAGTCAAATTTGAAACATCAAAAGAACTCTCTGATGATGTGAGGGTCAGGTTCGGACAAGATTTTATCTCTACTAGTGATTTTGTTAAAACTCCAGAGTTTAAGTCATTTGTTTATGAACATAAAGGTAGAATGTTCAGAAAGAGAATGAAAGATATCACTCCTGAACAAGAGGTAGTTGCCTTAGAGGAACTAAGAAAGGAGGTAGATAAGGAGTTCGAGTCTATCACCCCCGAAAGAGGAAGAGAACTTCTTCAAGAGGATGGGGTTTTATTCTTACTAGGATGGTACATTAGCTCTTCCATAGTGTTTGATAGCTTCAAAAAAATCAAAGATAAAATGATGCACCTAACTGAAGAAGCCAATGACAAAATGTATTTAGGGTCAGGGTACAATCTGGATGAGGCCACCTTACTAATTTCGGTATTATATCCTCAAGACAAAATACTTGTTATTATCAATAATCCAAGACAAATGTTTGGACACCTCTTCGTCCACAAGGTGGAGGATACTAATCCCATTGAGACAGCAGAGTTAAACATAAATGTGGAAAAGTTCAATAAGGCACAAATTGAGAAATTAGTAAGGGAAAATGATAAACTAAAGAAAGAAGTAGCTAGTCACAGAGACAGAATATCCTCCTCATCTTCATTAGAACTATATTCCCCATGGCTAGAAAAAGATAAGAGGGTATTGGATGTAATTGCAGATGTCATCTATTGGAAACATTTCCATGAGAAGGCTCAAAAGAAATGTAATGAACTAGAAATAAAAATAAAGACCACCAAGTACAATGTTGTATCTGAAATAGTCTAGGTAAGATTCAACAGGATGATGGATCCTGCTAATGAATATTGGGAATTATTCAAACAAACACACTCATCTCTCTTAGAAAATGAGAGATTGCAATAAAGGATAATAGAAAAGAAAGAGGAGCTTATCAATGAGAAAGGTATGAAGGATCAAGTACTGTAGGCATATAATAAGTTGGTGGAGTCACACAATAGATATCACAATAGAATTAAGGTAGACCTTGATTATTTTGATTATCCCCCAACACTCTTTGATAGCCTTGGTAATCCTATAGAACGAAGTGATTAAAAGGATGAGTTATCCATGTTTCTACCTCTTGCATTAGAACAGATAAATAATGAAGAAATGGTATTGCAGAATACACACAAACAACTTGAGAAAATAATGTACATGGAATATTACAAGAAAGATACAATCAAAAATGTGGAAACTCATGTTGAAGAAGATTACATCAATCATCTATCATCCATCACATTGTTTATTAGTCAGACTAGAGATACATTAAGCATAGAGGGGCAGTCATTGAAGCAGAAGGACTAGACAATTTGATACTTCATCATGGAGAGGATACCTTGCCAGATCCAGAAAGGTCATGGGGTATCCATGTTGAATAACAGAGCAAGTATTATGAGTTGTTTAGATTCCTAATCCTTTTTTTACAATTTGTTAAAGAATTATGAAAAGATGCATCATTTTGTAAGAGGCTTGAAGCTTGTAGCTTCCCATACAAAAGGGGAAACCAAAGCCTCATTTTATGATATACCATTACCATTAGGAAAATAGAGTAGATCTCATATCCTTCCATCCATTTCATATCAAAAGACTTCTTTTATTAATGCATATCATTTAAAGCAATATAATGGAGAAGACTACCTATATTTTGTGATCTATTTTTAGTGTTCAATTGTTGTGTTATTAATGTGTATCGTTTAAAGCAATATAATGGAAAATTTTGCTCATAATTGGTAATATATTTTGGTGTTCAATTGTTGTGTTAAATTTCATGTTTATCTATTATTGTGTTGTCTCCAAAGTGGTTTCTTCAAGTTATTCAAATTCATAAGATTTACAAGGGGTTAGGGTTTAAGGGATTAAGGGTCAAAAAGATAAGGGATTTGGGGCTTAGGGGATGGGTAGTTTAATGGTTAATGGCTTAGGGATTATGGTTGATATTATGCAATCTCTATATAAACTTTGATAAAAAATAATAAAGGTATCAGTGGAAGGGTGTACCAAAACTCTGTTGGTGTAACTTTTGAGCTTATGAATGAAATAAAACATCTTATTATTAGAGATTCTCCATGACTGTGTTATCATTTTTCATTTTTCTTATGTTTTCCATACTTATTTCTTCTTATATTTCAATAAATATCAGTTATTGAGCCTCAATATTGTGCTTATGTGAATGAATATGCTAATACTGTAAAGAATTTACTGTGGTTTTTTTCAGTTACATGTTCAAAATTATGTTTAACAAAAAATGGAAACTATTTAAAAATAATAAAGTTAACAAAGTTTCTTATTTAAATAATTGTGAGTTACGTGCATTAATATTTTATTAACTTTTGTGTCTTCACAAACATATGTTGATACAAAATGAATGGAAGAAGCATCCAAGTAATCCTATTTTTTTCTGCCAACAATTCATACCAAAGATTGAACAATTTAAGGATATTTGAATAGGTAATTTTTATCGACACAAATAATGTTACTGAAGCATTTCAAAGTTTAGGCCATTAGAATCATCCTTTTTAAAACATAGATTGCAAATAATTCTGAAAATTTAGAAGTCTTGGTCATTAACATTATTGTCTGCTACAATGCCATCCAGTGTATCATTATCAATGTTCATATTTTCTTTCAAGTATTTAATATTATCTTCATCCTCATCTTGATCTGCATCATCTTCATCATCATTGAAATTTTACTATAGACCATCTATATTGTTACCATATGTATTTGGATCATCATTTTCTATACCATCCATAGTGGTGTCTTCCATAACATCATCTAACTCTAGATTGTTGTCTTCTTGTGTCTGAACATAACAATCTTCAACATCATCATGGATCTCAATTTCTTCGATGTTCTCTAATACATCTCTCAAAAATTTTGTTGTCCATCATTGTTTTGTTCAATATCCACTAATGCATCATCAAATACATGCCTTAATCTTGGATCATAATGTATGAAAAATATCTATTTCGGGTCCAAAATATGTTATAACAATTTTATTGATTAATAAACACATGTATATATTCACAATAAACTATGAATTAATAGATTAATGATCACTACTGCTTCTTGTTTGAGTTAAAGAAATACCTACTCACAATAAATTGGTAGAACATAAGGCTCCCTATCCTCCAGTAGGAACCATGAGGAATCTATAGAAAACAATCCACTATGGTTATCATGTCTTCGTGTCCTCTCAAATGCTTCATACCATCTACACTTAAAAATACAACATTTAAAAGAGCGGTAATCCAACTCAATAATTTCTTGTATTTTCCCAACATATTGTAGATTCCCTTCAATTATATTCGTATCTTTTGAGCTTGATCAAATGGATTTCTTGAAGTCAACCATGATGCCACAATCGAAGGATCATCTCTTTACATCTACACTTTCTACATGATAATGTCGACCATATGCCCACATTGTTGGATATTTCTTCACCTGTGAAAGACCATTTATTTAAGTGAAAACAAATATAATGATGAATATTAAAATAGTTAATAGTGTCAAAACTATAAGGAAACAACATTTTGTAAAATTCTAATTGTACCTTTCTTTCACATCCTGTAGATATGTTGATTTCATCTTCTATTATGTTTGAATCTATATCTGCATCTTCTATTAGATTTCAAATTTGTTCAGTAACCCATTCTAGTGTGCAATATTTTACCCATTCCCCAAGAAGATCAGTGGGAAATGGGGTATTCCTTGTGTTCAATCTCTTAAATTGTCTCTTTGCTTCTAACACTTCTCTCTTTTTATCATACAGATCAATCCATTTGTTCATAAAGTCCATGTGGTACAAAATGAACTTGTCAAGTATAACACTTTTGTCTACACCTATTACATGTCAACATGTTTATTTCAAACTCCAAATTTCATGCTTTTAATTTGACAAATAAATTTCAGAACTTAAATTAATGATTGCAAGAAAAACAACCACACTAATAATGAATTTACTTACTAATTTCTACTTGAACACCATTATATTGTGATTTTTCTCCATCAATAATATCTTATGCTCATTCCTCATCCCAGAAGCATGGCCCATCTTCAAAATCCTTACCAAGGAATTTAGACAGAAAGAAAAATGTTTCACTCAATACATACCCTTTAGGCATGCAACCCTCTAGATGTGCCTTTTTTCAGACATATCTTTTTACAGTTTTCATATACCTCTCAAAGAAAAACATCCACCTCATTGATATGACACCCTCCAATTCAATTTCATAGACAAGGTGTATAAGTAAATGGACTTGTAGGTCCATGAAACTTGTAGGGAGCTCCTTCTCAAATACACATACAATTTCTGCAATTTCCTTCTTCCATTTTGGCACTTCACATTCGTGGATCTCCTTGGAGGTTACCCACCTAATATAAGAATAGTAAATTAGTATGAACCTTTAGTCAAAAATTAAAATGCAATATAATATCTCTATGTCTCTCACACATGAACATTTCATATAACCACATACCTTGTAAATGCTGACAATTGACTTATGGCATTCCTTAAGTCAAGTGTAAGACAAGAATCCCCCCTAATTTCCAATGGCATGATATGCTATCAAACACATTTATAAAATGGTCATTAGTATTTTTTTCTCACACAACAAAATATCAAAATATATTTAGTACTTAATCAATGTTACTAGTAAATGTTAAATGGTGATATATAATACCTTCAAAAAATTATAAAAATCATGTGTTTTAAATCCTGTGATATGTCCATCAACTGTAAAATCTTTAGCCAATGATGCCCCATAGCCAGGAGGTGTCCTTATTGAATGGATGACATTTTTTAGTTGGTCTAGCTCCTTTTCTTTCAAAATCCATAGAGCTTCTACATATGTTTCATTTTCCCTATTTTTCCACAAATTTTTTCTATCAAATTTGGTACACGAAAGAGAAATATCTCTCCTCGAAGACAAGGTGTCCTCTTTTCCTGATACATGTTGAAATATATAATATCAAACATTTTTGAAGATGTGCATAGGATCTAATAGGTGAGATATTAATAGATCCTTCCAGTAAGGGAGCTCATAAAATATGGATTTCCTTTTCATTCCTTCTGGCATATTAACTATTGGAAACAAGCAACACTAAGAGGGGGGGTGAATCAGTGTTCTCCAAAAATTAACTTTATCATTTTGTTCTTTAACCCACTTAAAACATTCAACCAAGAGAAATATGCTTGAACAGAAAGCAAAAAACCACAACACCATAACACAAGGATTTTTATGTAGAAACCATGTTAGGGGAAAAACCACAGTGGATGGCCAATCCACAATATGATATGAGTATACTTAAAAGAAGATTACAAAATGGGAATTCACTTGCATTCAAGCACACTACCTAGAGCTCACTACTCAAAATAGAAAGGCAGACTTCCTTACAAATATTTGGATTAAATCCAAGAGAATGAACTCAGAGAGTAGCATCTACAAATGCTTGATTACAATTTTGGTTAGGCTCAGTAGTCGATCTTCTATCCTTTTGACTGATTCTACACTTTTGATATGCTCTGCTCTAGCTCGCATCACAAAAAATTTATTGCACAAGTGAAACTGTGCATAATCACTTAATCACCCTTCCGATATTTGCAACACACATCGACACACCTTCTTTAGACACCAAAAAGATATAATTTATCATCTATATATATTTGTAACTAAGAATTTAATCGCTACAAGTTGGCTTGAATAAAACTTAGAAATATTTACAACTGTCGGCTCAAATCATGAACAATCTTCAATGCGCATCTACAATGGTCGACCACAAATTAGCTCAGACCCAAAAAAAATGCTCGAACACAAAAAAAATTGAATAAACACTCCTCGAATATCCATAACATGATATATCAACTATTTCAGCCACAAAACACTAATGAACAGAAAGATAATGAACCGGATCTCCAAAATTGCACACAACTTGATACGAGGCACTGAGAATTTTGGATAACACAAGACATACATTGATAAACCTCCCATGAGATAGACAATTCAAAATAACAATTGAAAATCTACATGAGAATCGATGAGCTCAAAACTATCGGATGCTCTGTTCTTCCTGACTATCTTCAATTTGACTATCGGTAGGAGAAAATGATGATGTACAGATCCAATCACCAACTAGGGTTGACATCAATGACAACACCAAAAAACATTTGCAGTGTCTCTTTCCAATAATCTCCCCCTTTGGCATTTATGGCAACACTTAGTGAAAAATGACTAAGTGTCAGATCGGTACCAACATGAAAAAATTCAAAAAGAATCTTCAGTCTCAGCTCAGAAATGCAAATCCCTCTAAGATGAATATACATTTTTCACTATAAAACTCTTCCCCTTTGACATCAATGGCAAAATTGGGGAAACAAATTTTCAAAATTGTACAAGCATGATCTAGTAACTTACACAAATTTGAAAATATCTACAAAGTCTCTCTTCAACACGCTCAAATTTGTGTCCCAAACCCTTTTGAAACTCTCCAAAATTGATATGTGACCACAAAATAAATAACATTGAGTTTCTGTAGTCTCAAGATTTATTGGGTCACTAACTGCCATAGCATCTTTGGAATCCTTTAATGCATTCACCATTATTTCAATCTTTGGACCAATTAGTCCTCTGAATTCACATGCTCTTCCTACAATCTTGTCATTTTCATGCTTCAAGCTCCTTATTTTATCAAGTAGAGATATCACTTGACCTTCTTGCTTACCAACATCACCAGCTAACAAATCAAAAGCATCAAAAATGGTAGCCAATTGTTTTTCAAGATCCTTCACCCTCTTATCATTTCCTTTAGTGAATTTGGACAAAACTAAACATGACTTATAGGCCTTTCCACCTTCAGATATAGAATCTTGAATATTCTTCATATAGGTGGCTAACAGAGTTTTATCCTTATCAATCACTTCTTTCAACCAACTAAATCTTTTTCCATCAAACTCCTTCTACACTTTAACCATGGCTGATTTCTCAAGAGACTCGAAATGAGTACTTACAAAATTTATGAGCTTTTTCAGTTCACCGAAAGAGGAACTGAACGGATCCTTAACATGAGTTGGCATAATTTTCTCCAGAACTCGAGATGCAAGACTTAATAATTCACAATGAGACTTCAGAATCTTCTCACTAGCCTTTGCTTGTGCAATTGATGAGACCTTCATTATTTGAATTGGGGACAAGATGGATAGATTGATCGGGCATTCAACCAATTCAAAATAAAATTCTTCTTGTTCCTCCAGAAATTTCTTCACTTCCTCAACAGTATCTCTTGCTTCCACTCGGATTTCCTTAACTTGAACCTTTTCTTCAATTTTTGGTTCTTTAGTAACTATTTCTTGATTTCCTTTAGGAGCTTCAACTTCTTCATTTTGCATCTCTTTTCCTTTAGCTAAGACAACCTTAGGAACTTCAATTTCCATATGTTTTTTTTTATTACTCACATTAGGAGGAATCTAAATATCCTCAGTATCTACATTCACCTCCTCATTTACCAGAATAGATGCAACATCTTTAGCATTCGCTTCTTCAACATTGATCTTGTTCTTTGACAGAAATGCTTCTAGGATTTTCTTGGTTTCATCAGCAACAACACTAGTTTCACCAATCATAAGTTTGTTCACCCTTGTCTTTCTTTTGAATTCCTTCTTGGCTTTGTCCAAGAGTCAATTCATCTCCTCAATAGACATTTTTTGACATAATTCTGCAAGAATTCTCTTTCTCAAATTATATTCTTTTGTCCTAGCACTTATTCTTCTCATCTCCAAAAGATCATACAAACTCTTAGGTAAACTAGGCATAATTTCAACAAGAACTTTATTGAAAATATTCAGATGTTTTATTGTTACCTCTTCAAGAATTCTTTCACCTGATTCATCAAACATTTCATACCATTCATAGAGGGGCTTGATACTTCCATCCATAACAACAACATTCTCAACTTCTTCAACTGTCATACCTGGTTTGTCATTTTTTGTCTTTTTCTTTGCCTTTTCTTCCTCATAGGAAGATTTTCTTTTGTTTATCTTGGTAATCTGAGTGTTGATAGCCTTCATTTCTTTCACAACTTCATTTGACTCAGTATCCTCATCTTCTAAGATGGCTTCATAGTTTCTTGTACTCTTGTTCTTCTTCCACTTACCGGAAGCCTTATTTGGCTTGGCTGCAAGAGCAGATAGGGATGGTGAACTCCTTGATGATCTAGTATGAGTAGAGAATACTGTCAGACTAGTAGATTCGGTTCTTACTGGCTCTTTTCCTACTTCAGCTTCATCTCTTTTCCTTCTTGCTTCTCTCAATGCTTCTACAGGTAAGCCCATGCTCTCTGCAAATACTTCTACTTCTTTTCTCACCTTTTAGACTATAATTGGTCTCTTCAATTGATCATGGACTTGCATATTTTTCTCTGCATATGTTCCAAACCTCTCTTCTATCAGATCCAAAGGTGTACTTAACAAGTGTTCTGTATACATCTTCAATATGTTCTCCTTGACTTCATATCCCATAGGCATAATCCATATCGTTCTGGGATCAACAACTTTCATATGGCATTGATCAATATCTACCATGAAATAGATTGTATCTTTGTACTTTTCTATAATTAAAGTAGGTATTTTTTCTCTTGCATGCATCATATTCTGAATTTTTTTGAAGTACCCCTAGAGGGAAGTATTTTTGGTCTGACTATCACCAATTCCAAACAATATATCTCTTATTTGAACAGCTACAGGGTCATTACTTTTCCAATGAACTTTTCCAACACCCAGAACCTCACTCATGAAATAGAAGAACAAGCACAGTAGAAAATTACCATATTTAAAGGAGTTCTTCTTGTCTTTATTAATCTTACCTAGACTCTCCATCAGCTGACTTCTAAGCAGCTCACACAAGTAATAATCTGCATTTTCTTTTACCATTTGATAAGAAGTATAAATGGTTGTACCAGATACTAAATTATCCCAGATGGAGTGGTAGATCTTGTAGCCAATAACCATCAATGTAAATTTCACATCCACTTCAACAATATCTTCAATTTTCATTTCCCTTCTATCATATTGTGCACTTGTTGCATCAGTAACCTTCTGATTCTTCACAAATTTCAAGATTGGAAAACCACTAGAGGAATTTAGACTTGTGACAGTGCTTATAGCCTCTTTTGTTCTCTTGAAAGGTATATTCAACCACATAAACTCGGCATGAACAATGCTCAAAATATATCACACCCATTTGCTTTCTCAAATATGGGGAATTTCACAAACTGTATGAACTTCTCCTCTTTTAGGGTTTTGTATTCCAGGTTAAAAGTGAAGTCATCTCCAATTATATGGTTGGAATACAAATTCAGCATTTGTGAGCTTCCTAACTCTTCAATGTTGGCATGAGTGTAAGCCCTAATGTCTTTAGTGTGCAAGAATCTATACAATACAAACAAAAATGCACCTAGGGGCTCAGTCTCAACAAAATTAAAAGGATGCCACTTGAAATTTGGACGGGGTCTATCCTTGACTTCAACTACCAATGGAGTGGCCATTTTTACAAACTCACAAATTCAATATTTTTTTCCTATAAATACCTTTTCGTCGGATCAGAGTTTTGATCGTTGAAACTTCCTTCACACTTGAATCTCACTGCAACTCTGCAAAGTTCACTCCAGGGCTCTCCAAACTTCTTTTCTCCAAAATGAAAAGTGAAAAATGAAAGATAAAAATGAGTTTTTATTATTCACACAATTACCCCTTTTTTGCAATAAATGATTTTCCCTAATTCATCTGGTTACCCTATTTCCATGTATTGAGATAGATAATTCTTTTGCGGATCTCCTTTACAGTAAAATGATTTCTCCAATTGTTTGAACAACATTTGAAAGGAATCTATGCACTTATTGGACTTATCCACATTTCGGTGTCAGTTACCGACAAGGGGTTAAAATATTTTCTTGATAGCTCCCCCTAGGCCAAAGGCCTAAAACTAATTCCTGGAGGAATTTCCAGAAGCAGATTTTGGTGTTGGAACATTTCCTTCAACAGAGGGATTCTTCTTCACCCATTTCTTAGACATTTTCCTCTTGATCAAATCAGTAGTGACTTTACCTTTTCCTTTAACATCCTGCTGCATGTTTTGTTTTACCGAACCTCTTCTGCTCCAACAAAATCTAGCAGTGTGTCCAAATTTGTTGCAATTGTAACACATAACATTTCTCTTTTCATACCAACTTTTCCATGGATTTTTTCTTGATTTGCATTAGTTAGCAATATGCCCAAGTCTATTGCATACATAGCATATGTCATCTCTATGAAAGTTCATCACATTTATGTATTCATTTGACTTATGAGCATGACCAAACTTATTACAATTAAAGCACTGAACTGAGAATGATGATCCACTTGTATTCATCCTGCTTCTACACTAAGAAGCCATATGACCAAATTTATTTAAAGTAAAATAGTAGCATTACATCTCTGAGCATTTGGTTGTCTTACCAAATTCCTTCTAGCTTCATTCATCTGATTTCCTTGCTTGAATCTCCCTTGTCTAGATTTCCTTTGTCTAGATCCGAAATTTTCTCCTTCTTCATATCCAAGACCTCGCTTGTCACCATCAATCCTCTAACCTTTAATTAGTTCATCAAGCTTGGCTAAGCTTGCTTTGAATTTCTCCTTGTACTCATTTGCCACAGTAAATTCATTTCTGAGATCATCGAGTTGTTTTTCAAGCACTTCCTCATTGTTTTTAGATTGTTCTAGTTCATTGTCCAATCAACTACATTTTTTATATTTTTCTTTCAAGGATTGAGCAAGCTTGTCTTCATTCTTCTTCCTATCTTCAATCTCCTTGGTCATTTTCATCATGATAGATTTTATCCCACGCTTCAAGGTAGCATTTTCTCTAAAAAACTTTTCACATTCTTCTATTTTATTTTTCAAGGCATGACTCATTTTTTCATCTTCTATGCTTCTATTCTTTTGCTTAAGCTGGTCACACAATTCCTTTATTTTCTCCCTTGATTCATTGATTTTGTCTTTCAATGACTGAATGGATTTCTTTGCATTCTCAATATTTTCCTGCAGTTCCCGATTCTCAGATTTAGACTGGTCAAGATCATCCAAGGCCACCAAAAGTTGTTCTTGAAGACTGCTTGTATCCATTGAAAATACTTTCCAAGATCTCTCCAATTTGTTAGACTTCTTTCAAGGAACTAGCTCTGATACCAATTGTTGGAAACAAGGAACACTAAGAGGGGGGTGAATCAGTGTTCTCCAAAAATTAACTTTATCATTCTATTCTTTAACCCACTTAAAGCATCAACCAAGAGAAATATGCATGAACAGAAAGCAAACAACCACAACACCATAACACAAGGATGTTTACGTGGAAACCCTGTTAGGGGAAAAACCACGGTGGATGGCCAATCCACAATATGATATGAGTATACTCAAAAAGATTACAAAATGGGAATGCACTTGTATTCAGGCACACTACCTAGAGCTCACTACTCAAAATAGAAAGGCACACTGCCTTACACAAAGATTTGGATTAAATCCAAGAGAATGAATTGAGAGAGTAGCATCTATAAATGCTTGATTACAATTCTAGTTAGGCTTAGTTGTCGATCTTCTATCCTTCTAACTGATTATGCACTTCTACTCTACTCTGCTCTAGCTCGCATCACAAAATCTTTAATGCACAAGTGAAACTGTGCATAATCGCTTAATCACCCTTCTGATATTTTCAACACACATCGACACACCTTCTTTACACACCAAAAAGATATAATTGATCATCTATATATATCTACGACTAAGAATTTAATCACTACAAGTTGGCTTGAATAAAACTTAGAAATATTTACAACTTTCAGCTCAAATCATGAACAATCTTCAATGCGCATCTGCAACAGTTGACCATAACTTAGCTCAGACCCAAAACAAAATGGTCAAACACAAAAAAATTGAATAAACACTCCTTGAATATCCACAACATGATATATCAACTATGTTGGCCACAAAACACTAATGAACAGAAAGATAATCAACCTGATCTCTAGAAATGCACACAACTTGATATGAGGCACTAATAATTTTGGATAACACAAGACATACATTTATCAACCTCCCATGAGATCCACAACTCAAAATAACAACTAAAAATCTACATGATAATCAATGAGCTCAAAATTGTTGGATGCTCTGTTCTTCCTAACTATCTTCAATCTACCTACTAGTAGGAGCAAATGATGATGTGTGGATCCAATCATCGACTAGGGTTTCCATCAATGAAAACACCAAAAAACATTTACAGTGTCTTTTTCCAACATTAACTACAACGTGTTTTGGTTCTTCAATTGAATCACCCCAATCAAAAAATCCTCCCAAGCTTTCAATTTAGCATCTTCATACTTCTTAAGCCAATCACCTAGACCTATAGTCATGGGAGGGCCTCTATTTTCAACTTTTCCATCAAATTGATTCTTCAGGAGATTTCTAAACTTATGATCTAATTGTAGAAAAACCTTGTTGTTTGAGTAAATAAATTTATGTAGATCTTTAGAATACCGCCCTTGAAATTGTTCTGCACATCTTGGACATGCAAATATCCCCTTTGTTTGAAGCCCTACAATTCAATAAGTAACGATAATAATATCAAAAAAATAGTATAAAACTAAGTATGAAATTTGGGATTAAAATAAATTATGAGTGTAAATAATCAATATTTTATCTTACCAAAACAAACACCAAGTCCTAGGAAATCATGAATAGTCTAGCATAGCACACCATACAACATGAAGGACCTATTTTATGGAGGACGTGATATGGCATACACTCTTATGCCTTTCCATAGTAGTTGCATCTCATCAATAAAAGGTGCAAGATAAACATCCATGTTTTTAACTTGATGTTTTCTTGTAACAATGAGAGTTAGCATAAGGTGCTCCTTTCCCCCACTTATCTATGGGGGAATATTGTATACTATCAATCTGACTAGCCAAACACTATAATTTGAGCTCAGGAAAGAAATGGGCACACTCCATCAATTGCAAGACCAAACCTCATACTACGGGGTTCATCTTTGAATTGCTTTGGATTTGGACAGAATTCGCATGAATCCATCTTTACTCCTATTCTTTGCATGCTATTCCATCAATTGTGCATGTGACTTGCAACGAAATATTTGTTGAAGTCTAGGTATAATTGGCATGTGACATCAAACCTTCTTTGGAACTGTAGGACCTTGTACTTTTGTATGATATCTCTTCTCTTTGCATATAAAGAATTATGCCTTGTTTTGGTATTCATATTTGTATAAAATGCAATCATTTTTACATGAATGAATTTGCTTATATTCAATCCCCAACTCAATCAACAATAGATGCGCCTCTCTGCAAGTTGATCACAACACATTCTCTTCAGGGAATATTTTAATTTTTAGTGCCCTGTAAGATTGCCAAAGATTAAATCAATTGAATGTTTGTCTTATGATGAACACGTTTGATATGCCAATCTATACTAGGATTGTTTATATACAATATATGGTTTTAAAATCCCCTTAAAGAAATATAAATGAAGTTGATGAATGTTTACAAATTGTGTACACCAATTGATATTGCAAAGTAAGAAATAGATTTCAACTCACTTCAGTAGGGTAGTGAATCCTTTGTTTGACCAATCAAATAGTGACATTATTTCTAATAATATTAATGTGAATGCCAGTTTTGAGGTTCTACTTGCACCCGATTTGAACACGAGTGTCTTCATTGCTTGCTTGATGGAGTCTTTTAGGTTGTTATCATCAACATTACATTGGTGTTAATTACCCCTGCTATCATTGTTATTGTCAACCATATGATCATTATTGTCATCATTGTTTCCATCCCCAAAGAAACATGTAAGCATTTCATTTGATCCTTCTTCATGCACTGCATTTTCACTATCATCATCGTCGTCATTAAGGCTAGGTGGCATGTCATCAATGTATATAGATCTCATCAGCTCTTCAAATTTCTCAGCTGGTAGTATTCTCTTCAATGTTGCTCTTTTCACCCAGGTATTGTTTAAAGGATGGTTTGGATCATCCCGTCCAAATCTTAATAACCCGGTTGGATCTTGGATATTAGTATGTGTTTCATCAACATCTTCTACCTATCAACAAACACAAGCATTACTTAATGTTTGGAAACAATTGGATAAATCATAAATGTATCAATTTCAAATAAATATAATCAAATATGGCTTAAAAAATAAAAATAAAAATTGTATGAACATATATACATCAATTGAATACTGGAACATTATTTTATAGACTACCTTTTTTATAAAATAATTTAAATAAAGCACAATTTTGACATGGTTTATAAAACATCAGTCCACACTCATTTATTATTCTTTGGTTTTTTACCCTTAACAACATCCTTTGGGAGACCTTGTTCTTCCCTTTTCTTTCACACAGGAGTGTGTTTTAATAAGGGGTAATCAATCAATAACTCATCCCCAATGGTAAGGTCCATAATAGCCTCAACCATTATCAATCTATCAAACTCTCTTTCCATATCTCCATCTTTATCATTTATAACCTCAACAAATTGACAATTCGGTCTTACAGTAGGGCCCTTACTACTATTTATAAATCCTACAATATTTTCGTGTGTGTATGCACGTCCATCTATATACGTAATATGACCTCTATTCATTTATTTTCCACTTTCCAATTTGAAACGATGTGTATACATATTCGAATTTAGACCATATGCTAACATGCTAGGCTTATATTCTGCTAGCCTTCTCCATTCACCACTATAATATGATGTACCATAATATGGCATTAATCTCCTAGTAGTTTGTTCTAAATTATTTCTATGTTTAGATCCCACATGTATATTTTGGACAATAAAGAGGCCTCGATTCACTTCATGAATATTGGAGGGTCGTATCATGTAGTTGTATCCCCAAAATTGAAACACCTCATACACTCTAGGTAGTTGTTAATCACTAGGCCAAGCGCAATATAGTCGACGATCAAATGTATCTTTGTAAATTGATCTCAAACTCAGGGGAAATTCATATCCATCACATTCATTATCATAGGGTATGTAGTCCACCTTCCCCTTGTCTTTAAGCAAATTATGCATCTTTAAACTAGTTCATGTTATATTACTTGTTTTCATCAGTTCCTCATCTTCTGAGCTGGTATATTGGCACATATTTTTGTTAGATGTGTCATCTAATAAATGATCATTTCCCTCTAGGCTAGAATTTGGTGATCCAGGAAACTTTAAACCAAGAAATCTATCCTGCAAGTATCTATTAAGAAAAAAAATAGTTATTTAAATAATATAAAACAATGTTTAAACGAAGTATACATGTTATTTATATCAAATTGAAAATTCCTTACCACAATTCCTATTGGATTTGAATCAATTGTAGGAGGCATACTACTGACTGGAAGCTCATCATATATGTAATGTCTTTGTACAATCACTCGTTTGAATTGTTTCTTTCCACAACATACAAAACATCCACAAACAACAATTTTCTCAAAGTATTCATCCCATGTACTATAGTCTTGAACAACCTCTTGTTAAGTGCAATCATTTGTTGTGTCTATAGGATCCATTGTCATATCCTCTTCCACCCACTATCCTCTACGTGATTTAACAGTTTTAGGTCCACATCCACGTACATATCTTCTTATTTTTCTAATTGAATGCTCAGGCTCTGCATTTGCTCCAATCTCCATCTAAAATAATCAGAAACGTGCATCAATTTATGTCAAGATTGGATAATACATTATAAATTTCAATAATACTATGAAAAAAGATAGATGTATCACAAAATTCCATTAGATCATTTTTCCTAACTTAAGTCAAAATTTGAGTACCTGATGTCTCGCTTCATCTGTTGTGTCCTCATTTGACATGACACGATCTATTTCCATGGCCTTGTCTAGCCCCTATAATACACAACATAGTAAATAATGTTTAGTACACCAATTATATCATTTCAACGAATATGCTATCCAACACAAAACCTCACTTTAGTCATATATTTGACATATTTATATCATGTTTTGGCCATCCTAATTTTCAAACTTTTCCCTTGATCATAGAATCACATTTAATCACCATTCCTATGCATTTTCAACCAATAAGTTTGACCTCAAAGTCGTCATGGACAAAAAAATGACTTTATCTCCTCTATGTTGTAGCATTTGTGAATTCATAAACACCTTCCTCCATTGGTTGAGGTTGCTTTCTCTTCTTACCTCTATTGTATCTACATATTTCATTGTCATATCAATTTCCACCCACTTTCCTCTCTATGATTTAGTATTTCTATGTCATCCATGTCCTCTCTTCATGGCCTCCTCTGGATCCTGTAGTACACAACAATGACAATAGTCACATAACAGTTGTGCACCAAGAGAATATTGTTTAAATTATCTTGGTAATACACTCGCTTTTCATTAAGACACACTATGAAGAAAAAAATAGGACATTGCAACATTTTGCTCTAACAAAGTGTAAAAACATGTCAAAATATGTAATATATGCATGGATAAAGGAAATAGACAAATATATATGATAATACATGATGAATGATCTATCAATAATACATTAAATAAGGGTGGGTTAGTGGGATCGGAAAGATTACACAAAAAAATCCCAAACCCTAATCAAGATAATAGCAATGAAACATAGATAAGGGGTGCATCCAAGCCCCAATAAAGTATAAACGAATCATATCTACTTAAAAATGTTAGATTTATAACCTTAATGTAGAAGGATAAACTCTAAGGATGAAACCTGAGTGTGTTTAAGAATGTTTGGTTCATGAATTTATGTAAGGAAAAATAACATGCCTCACATAAATATCCCAAGTAAATTAATTAAATCAAAATGAATAAATAATATAACCTACCTAAGATAAAGAGTTGAGAGTAATAACACCAATAAAATAAATACTCAAAATTAAATAATAAAAATAATTGTATTTAGCTCTAGGTTCAATGAAGATATGACTATGCTAGACATTTCTAAGTGTTTTATTAGTGCAACAATAACTAGGACTATAAAAAACTATCTCAAAACTATAAAATTCATGATGCTTCATTCCAATACACTTCCATGGATATGGAATTGATCTCAGTGCATAAAAATATGAACCTACACGTAGAACTAAACCTTAACTATATATCTAATCTTCACTTAATTGGATGTCCATAATTTATTATCTTGATGTCTACAACCTATGTCTAAGAGGGGTCATGTCGATAGACATTATTGAGGATTTTGTTAGGCTAGGATATTTCTCCTTTAGTTAAAATCCTATTACTAATTTAATGATACAAATAAATGATTGAAGACAACAAGGAAGCATGCAATACACATAGGATGTTGATGCAATGTCAATATCACATGATAATGATTTAGTTCTCATAGATGATTTTTCATAATTCCCCAATAAGCCCTATATCTAAGATGATAGTAATGAATTAGGGTTTGGCCTTTTATACAAATCAATAACATGCAATTTGAAATATTTCACACTTTAGATGATTCATCTAGTTGTATAGGGTGAACATGGGCCCATTTAAATTTAAATATAAAAGTTAAGGGGTCATTTCTGAGATCACAAATTTAACCTCTATTAGTTTTGCACCCACAAAATTGACATGGGATAAGGAATAGATAAAATAGGGAACCATGATTTCTCCCTTGGAACATATGAATATGAAGTCAATTTAGGATCAATTTATTTATCAACTTCCAAGAATAATACATCATTTTGAAATGCTAGATGCTAAATCAGGTGCACTTTGTGCTACCTTTTGTGCCCCAAACAAATTACGTTTAGGGCTAAAATTTGGCACTAAATTTGGCATTAACTATGCTGACTATGGCACCATCTATTGAATAAAAAATTAAAAAATTAAAAAAATATGCATGAAGGAAGAGATGAGAGGAGAAATTTGCCACACGAAGGAAGAGAGGAGAAAAAAGGGAAAAACGTCGTGCAAAGGAAGAGAGGAGGGCACCCTCTGAAGGATTAGCTACAAGAAAGTAGATGAGAAATTTGATTTAGTTTGCAACAACATAGGTAAGGTTACAATTTGTTCTTTTTGTTCCCAAAAATATTTTTGTTTGCATTAAATGGAGAGGATTGTGAAGAAAGGGTTGGGATTATTATTTTTTTTACAAGTGAATTGTTCAAGTCTCATGTGGTTGCAAAGGAGGAGGGTAAAATTGTATACATTGCATTATTTCCTCTGTATCCGAGAGTAGTGAATGTTTTTGAAACCCCAATCCCCTAGTTCACTTATCATTCCCATCCCAAGCTTTCATATTTTAGTTTGATTTCTCGAACCTTCCTTCCATACCCTTTTTTTGAAGAAAACTTTCTTTCATACCACAAAATGAAATTTTCATACCACAAACTAGATGAAAACTTTCATACCTGACACTGTGTACTTCGTTTGCCTCCACAAACTGGACAAAAATAATTTTCCCTAGGT
>VDFB02270651.1:331055826-331077143 GCA_007258455.2 Sequoia sempervirens
GAGATGGATTTTGATGTTTTGAAAGATGGATGAAAGAGGTTTGATTTTTTTTGATCCTTTAGGTGAACCTAAAAAAGACACTTTGTGTTTTCCTAGACCTAGGTATTGAAGAGCATGCATATGCTTCCTAAAGACCTTTGTAACCAAGGAATGATTTGAACATTTTGGATTTCCAATCAATGATTTGTGCTTTTTGGGATTTGGAGTCTTCAACACACATGAAGGTTCATTTTGCTTAGCCTTCCTTAATGGATTTATTTTACCAAAAACACTCTCTTTGATTAAAGTTTCAAACTAATATGTCCAATGTCTTAATTTCTTTAAACCCCACAAGATATTTTATGTGGAAATTCAATGAACTTAAGGCAAGGGTTTTCCTATTGTTTACTCAAGAAGACAAATTGAGGTATAATCCAATGCTTAGGAACCTCTAAGGACATGAATCCCAAGGGAAAGCAATAGCATATGGATTGATTCAATGATATTTGTCTTCAAGAGGGTTTGAAATTTTGAGAATCATGTTGAATGTTTGTTTGCAAAATGTTTTCGAATACAACACTGTGTTTTCAAATGAAGAACAATTACAAGCCCTATGGATGTGTAAGACAATATTTATTGGATTCCCACTTGGACAAGTCCAGCTACGCTTATCTCTAGCGGATGGTTAGATGCTTGACCCCACTGGCTCCCCTCCACGACTCATTAACATTAATCGGGGTAGCCAAGCATCAACACCCATGAAACTCCCATGGCATGCTTTCCATCTCTACTAGAAGACCGTAAGAGTGTGGGTTGGCTTCAGAACGACCATTCTTGCACCAACAAATAGATTAAGAATTTTGGAAAATTCTAGCACATGGGTTCTAGTAAGGACTTTCCGTTCGTGGAGATTGACCCATACGGCAAGAGTCCCCTTTCGGATCCATCTTGTCGGAGCCAACTGCGTGATAATGGTGTTTAACCAAAACCCACATTTATATCCTGGCTGCAAATACTCTTGGCTTTAAAGTGTTACCGGTTGAGTCATCACTTGGGTGAGTACTTTTTCGCCAAGGCAGGCCCTCTAAGATAAACAAAAGCGAGCAAAGACACAATCGTAACTCGATCGATCTTTGATGGCACAAAGAAAGAGAATGTACGCGAAAATGCCCCTACTCACACTCGCACAAGATGTTCAATTTTTAAGCCCAAATTGAAGTGTTTCAAAGCAATAAAATGTATTTTGAATGTTTCTCTTGCACCCTAGATCGCACGAAGCGCAAGGGGAGAGGATACGCACTCAAAAGACAAAATCACACAATTCAAACACTTGTTCATTTTATAGCCTTCAAAGCAATTGTGAGTTTGTTTTAAGCACCAAATGAAATATGAAGATTGTTTGTCCAATTTTTAACCCAAAACGAACTCTAGTAAGTGTCTAAGCTTGAATTTTAGCCTTTTGTGAATGGAGAAAATCAAATTGTTCTTTTTAGACCCAAATGAAAATTAGTGTTCTAAAACGAAAAGATTAAACAACTTCGTGAAGTAGTGTTGATCAAACACTTAAAGTGTTTAAAAACACATTGGGTTTTCAAAAAAAAATTCTCCTCCTTTTGTTTTCGTTTGCTAGCCTCCTTCTTGTTGATTTTTCGCTTTCCTTGTACCTTTTTGCCTTCGTTGTTCATTTGTACCTATAACAAAAAGATGATTATATGAAAATTGAGTTTGATTAAATTTGCTTCTCAAGCATTTTAAGTAAAAACAATTTCAAGTGATAAAGCATTTAATAAAGATCTTGATTTTCAATAAAAGTAAAGTTTAAAGTAATTATGATTCAAGACAACCAAGAAGAGAAAAAGTCTCCCTTACCAATAATCCACTCTTGCCAAAATTAAAATGAAATATAAAGAACATCCAATATATTCTTAGATAGTGAGATGATAGGAATAAGTAATCAATTCTTTAATGTCAGCAAGATTTCAGAAAAAAGAACAATGGACTATTTTAGGTCCCCTTCATTATTTCAAACAGTCCACGATGGATTTTGTCAAAAGAAACAAATATCTTCATACCTGCATGAACACTAAAGTCAGCATAATGCATAAAATACGAAAGATGACAGTAGTATAACGTGTCTGAAAAGACTTAAAAAACCTTGGCTGCAAAGTCAATTTACTCAAATCAATCAGAATTTAGTTGGCAGATATCTATTTGTTCATTTACATTCTACTGAAGCAAGTGATTCATAGAAATAAATATGTCAGAAATAACTTAATTGCACCCAACTGATTATGAGCGACCTGTTTGACATTATTCCCAAAAAGAGATGTTATTAAGAATCTTTCAATACCCTGCAATCAGCCTCTCATTAAATCTTAGACCACGCTGATTCAAAAAATAGTTGAGATGCTGTCACAAGTGTCTTGTATGCACTGTGTTCATCCGTCCCTGTGCATGTAGTATTTATACCAACGCATTTCCTGCATTTTTGTATTTATAAAGTCGACCAACATTTTGCAACTGCCTCCCTTCTTGTCAGGCACGAATGTACATAAATGATAGTCTATCCTAATTAATGTGACGGGAGTTGCATTTGAAATCTATTCTCAGAGATGATAGGATACAATAGCTGACAATTTTAACATAACATCATCATGTTAGTCCCTTGCAAAACATTAGATTTGAAATCCCTATGAAATATTTGACTATGATGAAACATGCAAATTGGATAAACAAAGATAATCAAATGTAAGCATATAAAAGCATAGTCAAAACTTTATTCCATAGTGGATTGGTGTCACATGTGCTAGTGACCCTTTCCCAATCCTTGATCAAAGCTTAAGATGAAAATGCTATAAAGATGGTAGAGTGATGATGAACAAAATCAGTTCTCCAATGGAGAGTGACTTTGCATGAGTGATTGTGGAGGAATTTGCTTGAGGATGAAGCCTTTATTTAAAGATTTTCAAAATGCTAAGTGTTGAAAATGGACCAATGTGGGACTAAGATCAAGCCAATAAGATAAGGCCACTTGTCAAGTGGTGATTGGTTGATGGTTGTGCAAGATTTGGGAAGAGTGCCCATGAGAGGGAAAATTTGAATTCAAAATTTCCAATAAATGTTGAGTTTGACTTTGAAGGGGACATGTAAGAGGCATGTAAGGCCTCATAAATGCTTGTTGGGTTATGTCACTTGGAAATTCAAACTTGGAGAATATTCTTCCTCTATGCCAAGTTGAAAATAAATAATTTTGATAAATCAATTAAATGCAATTTCATGTGCAAGTGGCCAAATCTAGAGAATGCAAGTGGGTGAGATTAGCATTAGATCAGGATTAGATTAAGTAGATGATGATTATTCTGATTTAATGGTGCTTAGATGATTTTGACTTTTAGGACTTTAAATACTTGATTTATTTAATTCAGAAAAGGATGAAGTATGATTTGGATTTGAATTAAATAAAGTCCTGATTTATTTAATTAAGGGGATGATGCAAGATGAAGGTTGAATGATTTATGAGAGATGAAATGGTATTATTTGATTAAACCTTTGGATTGGCCTGATTTACCTGATGAATGGATTTGTTGCGTTTGATCAATTCAATGAGCGATGAATATGAATAATGCTAATTTGTCATGTCTACATCTGGTAATGGTAGGTATAATGGTGCCTGAGCCTATTGAGAGTACACTTGTTTTTTTTGGGGAGCCTGAGGATAGTTTAGTTGTTGTTGAGGATGCAAGTAAAAAGGCATGGGAAGCGCCTCATTCATTGGTTGTCTTGGATGCGAGACTAAAGGCAGATGAGGCACCTGGTTCATAAGAGGTGTCTAATGAGAAAATGCTTGGTTGATCCCTTGGACCTACATCGCATGAGCCACTAGACCCAAAGAAGGCAGCAAACCAAAAATGTTCTATCCCAAATCATTTTTGGCAATGACTGCTTCTGAATAGGCATCCACCAACCTTGTGAGCAGCGTGCACATTCTTTTTACCAATGTCGACATGAGATTATCTAATATTGCATAATAAACTAGCAGGGCAACAAAATCGTTGAGCACATGTGGAGCTTGAATCCTCATGTAAGTGCGATGGAAATGATCAATGAAAGATTTAATTGGTTCATTTATTTCCCTGCGGACAGACATAAACTGTCATTACAGCTTTGAAGGCCTGATCGAAATTTTGTATTTTTGTAGGAATGCATTCATCATAAGGTCCCATGAAGTAATAGACCCCCTCAACAAATTAATATACCGATAAAAATCTTCTTCCCCTAGAGAGTATGGAAAGAGCCAACACACTACATCCTCATGATCGACTTGCATATCCTTGATTGATGTTTCAAATATCTTAATGTGCTCCTTTGTCATCCTTTGGGGATCAAGAAGATTAAACTTCATGTAGAAACTGTCTGGATTCTTGGGCATGTCATGGTAAGCATTGAAGTGCAACGGAGAATTATTTTGTGCCAACCAAGCCATGGGGGAGGCAGAGGTGGTATTTGATATTGAACAGTGTGTTGGAGCTGCACAGGGGTAGTGGTAGTCAGAACTACACTTTGGACTTGGAGGACAAGGGAAGCGGTTACTCTCCAACTGCCAAAAGAATGAGGTCCAAAGGCAGTTTGGAGTGGCTCAGTCGGGGGTGGATGAAAGGTGGAGGAAGGTGAAGATGGAAGGGAAGTGGAAGAGATGGAGGAAGAGGAAGAGGCGGCATCCTCTCCCTTGGTTCATTTAGCCCTTGTGGGGGGCTGCAACTCTTGAAATTCCCCTTTGTTTGGTGTTGACCTTAAAATTCTCTAAAATATTTTAAGGGAGAATGATCCAATTTGATCCAGTTTAACACAGCCCTCCTAGCGCCAGTTTTGTTGATGGGTGTTTTGTGCGAATTCTCAACACAAGTAGTGCATAGGTGCACTACCTCTCTTGAAAGGTAGAAATTTGCAAGAAAATTACCAATTACCACCCTAAGGTCTCTCGAGTTTCTAGTCATGGCATACATGGAATTTCTTAGCTGATGTATGATGTGATTTTATTGGTAATCATAGGGCAGACTTACATGGTTGGATGTGAGATGAATCTTGAAATGGAGTTCCTAAGATGGGAAGTTAGAGTGCAACTTTTTGTAGGTTTGAAAAATAGTCATAAACTCCAATCTTATCTTGAGATTTGGCTTTACAATGTGCAATGAACCTTAGCACAGGTCACTTATTAAAATAAAAGGAAAAAGCAAGGAAAAGAAGAGGTTTTTGGATCTGAAAATAACTATGAATAGTGATCATGGAGGGTTCTACTATGGACAACTTCCTTAAAACATAATTTCACTTACCCAGAAAACTCACAATATCATGAAACTTGTGCTAGCTTCTAAGGATTACAACTATTCTACCATTCATCCACCATAAACATGCATGAACAAAAGATAAAATTTTGGAGCAGCTTTTAGTTTATGCCAAGACTAACTCTGCATAGCTATCTACCAGCAATAAACAACAAAAAGTATGGACAAGAAAGGCATCAACACAGCAGAAATATTCATAATCACCAAAAAACATTACTAAATCTATCAAAGCAATCTAAAACCATGAATAACAATAAGGTAAATATAACTAAATCAGCTAAGTATGGGAGATAATTCATGAAACATGCAAAGAAACTCATAAATCCACCAAAGTCAATGCATTTCTATTAACATTTCTACAACATGTCTTTACAACAACTCAACTCTCTTCAAAATGAGAGGAGACCCCCCTATTTATAGTGTTCAAAAAGTAAAATGAATGGCCAAGATTGATTTGCATTGTGTGGCCAAGATTCACTACAAACTAGGGTTTCACCTACTCCCAAATATATTACAATTTAAAATACATCTCTTGTATTTTCCCTATTTTGTCCTCTAGTGTCAGCACTGTAGCATTTTTTCTTCTAGTTGATTTCCTTTGCTATAGCTATTCTATGAGGAACTTGTCATCAATTATTGGGTTTCCCTCCTATTTCTTCAAGGCAGCATATTCCAAGAACTTCAAGAGTAATGGTTGGAGCTTATTACCTTCCATAATTTTGGATTGTAGCACTTGGTAACTCCATTGCTTGGACTAGTCGGTGAGCTTTTCCCAATCTTCGTCGTGTTTGGCAGTGTGGTCTTTGAATCATTCAGATTGGGTGAGGGCTCAGGCAGCAAAACTCATGAAATATTTGGTGATATCACCCAACATTCCATCTTCCAACTTCTTATGGAAATGCAGCTTTACCTTTTCTAGATCAATTTGAATGATGGGCATATCATATCCTGTCATTAGTTTCAAATACTGAATGCAATCTTCCCTAACATCCTTGGCCCAATCAACATCTGGATCCACCTTGTAAAGTACCTCCTCCAATCTCTCCTTTCAGTGTTTGAAGTCCAACATCCACATATCCACTAGCCAATGATCATCCTCCTTGAAGGCAAGATCCTTTTCCCAAGTTTTTTGTGGCAACTTAAGGATGGCCTCAATTTTCAAGTGAGTAGATGCATACATCCCTCGGAAGTCAGTGCAAAATTTCATTATGCCCTCAAGATACTTTTGTACCTCCAAGAACTTTTGTGTTGTCCTAACAGCATGACTGATGCCCATGTTTCCAACATATAAGACCTGTCGAAACCAATCCTCTATGGTCTTAGCTAATTTCCTCCTTTTCTCGAGCTTATCGATTTTCTCTTTAGATAGAAGTTGTGGTGGAGTTGAGGATGTGGTAGGAAGCTCTTCTACTGATGACCATTGTTGAATGGAGGTTGTCAAATCAGCCACTTGTGCCATGAGTTCTTCCTTGGAAATCCTATCCTATTGTATCAAGTGCACCACCATGGCAACAGAATCTTGAAGGTGATCTACTTTCTGCTCTCTAGTGGTTTTCCCCATATCGATAGTGTAGACGTTGTAGCTTATCCCTTCTTTTCCCACCACCAGCGTGGCTACTTGCACGGTCCTAGATCCGGAAGCATCCATTGTCAGCTTGGATCTAACTTTGGACCTCTTATCTTTCTTAGTGCTAATCTAAGCTCGAGCTAAGATGGCCTCCAACCTGGCTCTTGGATCCCTTGGAGCAGAGGTTTCTCTAATTGCTTTTCTAGCCACTCAGGCATCTAGGACTTCTCCCTAGGTGAATCCCAGTCACCTTCCTCTTCATCCCTTCTAACTTCAATCTCTTTATCCTTGGGAGCTTCTTTCTCCATTCTTGTGTCTTCTTCTTCTTCATGGGAGTCCCGGATGAACACCATGTGTTTAATGTCAATAGAAATTTATAGGAGAAAATTTGGATGGTCCGAGTCCCAGAGGTAGAACCTCCCTGGCAGGATGGTTGCCTTGAACGTAAAACAGGGTAGGGCGGCCCACAAGGTTTCAACTGCCCTAGGATTTAGTCAAATCGCGGAGTCCAACATAGAGAATAGATTATTTTGGCGCATGGGCCAGAATTCGTTTTCAAATTAGGAGGCATTGGGACCATCTTTGAGGCATTTAGAGTCAAGAGGATGGATAGCTATTTGGAGTTTTCCATTTGGAATAGACATGGTGAGGTGGCATTCTGAGGGCGGAGTTCTGCCAGCCAAGACCTGTGGGTTTGGAGGGCAGTCAATTTTGGACATTGACCTTCTAGGCGTTTAGGTCGAATAGGGCAGAAATCCGCTAAAGGATTCTCCTTTCTAAATGGTGGGCAGAAATCCGCTAAAGGATTCTCCTTTCTAAATGGTGGGCAGTAAGCAGAAGTCCATTGGAGGAAGTTTGAGGACATGGGTCTAGTAGAGGGCTTGACCCTTATGTTTCCTTTGTTCACTTAGTGGGTTTCATTAGCAACCAAAGGATTCGGCCCTGGAGGCTGGGGGGATGGGTGTGGTTCTCCCTTTTGCATGGCTAAGATGGGACGGAGTCCCGATGGTGGAAGTCTAATGGAGGTGACCCGTAATGGGTTGAGAATTTGAGTTTCATTGTTTCATTCATGGAGCTATGGTACAATCGAGGCCCGGAGGACTTGAAGGAGCCACTAGAAAGCCGTGAGGAATAGTGATGCTATCACAGAGGTCCGCACGGCGGGACCCGAAGGGCTTTAGGTATGTTTGTTTCAAGTTCAGAGGCAATGCGGCAAATAGATGAATGGGGTCCAAAGGTCATCTGAATAGAGCCAAAATGTTGTGTGTAAAGGCAAATAATGGGCGGCGTCCCAGGGATAGAATATCGTGGGAATGGACCCAGCAGATGTGAAGGACTTCATTTTAGTTCGACAACGACGTTATGTGCCAAGGGGTCCATGGGCTATGAATTCCCTGGCCGAAGAACAACACCAAGAAGGTGAGGTTTGGGAAGTGCTTAAGGGTGATTTATGAGGGTTTCTTATAATCTTGTTACATGGGTTTTAAGCACCTTCTTTTTCTCTATCTAATGTATACATTTTTCATCCTTTTATTCATCATTTCACCACAAAATCAAAGAAAAACAAAAGAAGGTGGACGACCAACCTACCGGTAGACCCCGATGAATGAAGTTGATGAATCAGCCAATAAATGCAAGGGACCGGCGTTGAGAGGCTTTGGGCTCGAGGGCGGCACACGGAGATTGCTCTAGATCACTCTAAGCTTTCCTAATTAACTGACAAGTGAAAATGACAGGTCAAGTTTTCCTATTTATAGATTTTAAGGCATTAAATGCCATCAATAAATGAGTGTATAGCGGTCAAAAAGTTGGTGAGCTTCGATTAGAAAATGACCAAGGAAGGGTTGGATCCTGATGGGCAGAAAGCAGCTAGCCGATTATTGTTTCAAATGTTTGGTGAAAAATAACAATGGCAAAGGGTCTGGAACCCGATAAGTGGAACGCTGCCACCAAACGACCATTAGAAACTGTGAACACGATAGGGAAATCTGAGAGGGGTGATCCACCTAGGTGGGCCCCGAGGGTCAAACAGATGCCAGGACTTTATTGAAAATATGGGGAAAGGAAATCCAAGGGGCGGATCCCAGGCCGCAGAAGGACGGGACTTCGGTCGTTTGGACATGACAAATTCCATAGGGAAACCTACCAAGGAACTCAACTTAGAAAATTTGAGGGGGGTGAAACACGGTTGACTTGATATGATACTTTGAGGCTCACTAACCATTTGGGGCATCAAAACTGGGGCACGCAAAATGAGTCGATGACAAAAATGACCCGGCTAGGCGAAGGAAAGAGAGGGTCCCCGTTCTGAGCGGGGTGTGTGTGCTAAGGGCACGACAATTATAACTTGTCTCTTGAAATACAAAGGTTTTTGAGACCAAAAGAGAAGGATACCAAGAAAAAGGTGAACCATAATAGGGGAGATTGATACACATTCTCTGATTGCACTATTATTAGAATATATGAGTTCGAAGGAGCCCCACACTTGCTACCAAGGATAGTTCCAAATAGATTGGCTTATTTAGAGATTGTAAGACAATTGGCCAAGTCAAATGCAATACATCTTAAGGGGTATAGTAAGCAATCCATTATGCCTAGTACTTTATGTTTTGGAGATTTTACAATCGTTGCTAGTGAAGGATATGAGGAAATTGATAGAAAATTGGCACACTACAATTTTCCATTAGGAAATGAAAGAAAGAAATTTGACAAAGAAAATTTTATCAATAAAGCAAAATTGTCACAAGGGTTATCTAGATATGAACATCTATTCTCGATTGATGATGTGATAAGGAATTGTGATGAGGCTTCAACAAAACAAAGAATGACCATATATAACAAGATTATGCTTGTTGAGCCATGGAAGAAAGAAAGCAACCCATCATACTCAAAAGCATTCAATGAGGTGCAAGACCCTTTAGAGAGAGCTTAGCAGCTCATCACTCATGTGGATGAAATTATTAAGGATGTTCCCCCAATAGTCTTTGAAACACCTGAGATGACTTACTCAAGAATGCAAGTTGGGGATTTGGAGCCCCTTAGTTACATACCCTCACAGCCCACTCCTGAGGTAAGTTTCTATATGGATACAACCATGAGTGAGGAAGGGGATGAAGTGGAAAGTGATACAAAAGATAATGAAGTTGAAAAAATAAGTGCACCTGTGGTCACACAATATGAGCCACTCTAGGAACATAACATAGTCAAATTTGAAACATCAAAAGAACTCTCTGATGATGTGAGGGTCAGGTTCGGACAAGATTTTATCTCTACTAGTGATTTTGTTAAAACTCCAGAGTTTAAGTCATTTGTTTATGAACATAAAGGTAGAATGTTCAGAAAGAGAATGAAAGATATCACTCCTGAACAAGAGGTAGTTGCCTTAGAGGAACTAAGAAAGGAGGTAGATAAGGAGTTCGAGTCTATCACCCCCGAAAGAGGAAGAGAACTTCTTCAAGAGGATGGGGTTTTATTCTTACTAGGATGGTACATTAGCTCTTCCATAGTGTTTGATAGCTTCAAAAAAATCAAAGATAAAATGATGCACCTAACTGAAGAAGCCAATGACAAAATGTATTTAGGGTCAGGGTACAATCTGGATGAGGCCACCTTACTAATTTCGGTATTATATCCTCAAGACAAAATACTTGTTATTATCAATAATCCAAGACAAATGTTTGGACACCTCTTCGTCCACAAGGTGGAGGATACTAATCCCATTGAGACAGCAGAGTTAAACATAAATGTGGAAAAGTTCAATAAGGCACAAATTGAGAAATTAGTAAGGGAAAATGATAAACTAAAGAAAGAAGTAGCTAGTCACAGAGACAGAATATCCTCCTCATCTTCATTAGAACTATATTCCCCATGGCTAGAAAAAGATAAGAGGGTATTGGATGTAATTGCAGATGTCATCTATTGGAAACATTTCCATGAGAAGGCTCAAAAGAAATGTAATGAACTAGAAATAAAAATAAAGACCACCAAGTACAATGTTGTATCTGAAATAGTCTAGGTAAGATTCAACAGGATGATGGATCCTGCTAATGAATATTGGGAATTATTCAAACAAACACACTCATCTCTCTTAGAAAATGAGAGATTGCAATAAAGGATAATAGAAAAGAAAGAGGAGCTTATCAATGAGAAAGGTATGAAGGATCAAGTACTGTAGGCATATAATAAGTTGGTGGAGTCACACAATAGATATCACAATAGAATTAAGGTAGACCTTGATTATTTTGATTATCCCCCAACACTCTTTGATAGCCTTGGTAATCCTATAGAACGAAGTGATTAAAAGGATGAGTTATCCATGTTTCTACCTCTTGCATTAGAACAGATAAATAATGAAGAAATGGTATTGCAGAATACACACAAACAACTTGAGAAAATAATGTACATGGAATATTACAAGAAAGATACAATCAAAAATGTGGAAACTCATGTTGAAGAAGATTACATCAATCATCTATCATCCATCACATTGTTTATTAGTCAGACTAGAGATACATTAAGCATAGAGGGGCAGTCATTGAAGCAGAAGGACTAGACAATTTGATACTTCATCATGGAGAGGATACCTTGCCAGATCCAGAAAGGTCATGGGGTATCCATGTTGAATAACAGAGCAAGTATTATGAGTTGTTTAGATTCCTAATCCTTTTTTTACAATTTGTTAAAGAATTATGAAAAGATGCATCATTTTGTAAGAGGCTTGAAGCTTGTAGCTTCCCATACAAAAGGGGAAACCAAAGCCTCATTTTATGATATACCATTACCATTAGGAAAATAGAGTAGATCTCATATCCTTCCATCCATTTCATATCAAAAGACTTCTTTTATTAATGCATATCATTTAAAGCAATATAATGGAGAAGACTACCTATATTTTGTGATCTATTTTTAGTGTTCAATTGTTGTGTTATTAATGTGTATCGTTTAAAGCAATATAATGGAAAATTTTGCTCATAATTGGTAATATATTTTGGTGTTCAATTGTTGTGTTAAATTTCATGTTTATCTATTATTGTGTTGTCTCCAAAGTGGTTTCTTCAAGTTATTCAAATTCATAAGATTTACAAGGGGTTAGGGTTTAAGGGATTAAGGGTCAAAAAGATAAGGGATTTGGGGCTTAGGGGATGGGTAGTTTAATGGTTAATGGCTTAGGGATTATGGTTGATATTATGCAATCTCTATATAAACTTTGATAAAAAATAATAAAGGTATCAGTGGAAGGGTGTACCAAAACTCTGTTGGTGTAACTTTTGAGCTTATGAATGAAATAAAACATCTTATTATTAGAGATTCTCCATGACTGTGTTATCATTTTTCATTTTTCTTATGTTTTCCATACTTATTTCTTCTTATATTTCAATAAATATCAGTTATTGAGCCTCAATATTGTGCTTATGTGAATGAATATGCTAATACTGTAAAGAATTTACTGTGGTTTTTTTCAGTTACATGTTCAAAATTATGTTTAACAAAAAATGGAAACTATTTAAAAATAATAAAGTTAACAAAGTTTCTTATTTAAATAATTGTGAGTTACGTGCATTAATATTTTATTAACTTTTGTGTCTTCACAAACATATGTTGATACAAAATGAATGGAAGAAGCATCCAAGTAATCCTATTTTTTTCTGCCAACAATTCATACCAAAGATTGAACAATTTAAGGATATTTGAATAGGTAATTTTTATCGACACAAATAATGTTACTGAAGCATTTCAAAGTTTAGGCCATTAGAATCATCCTTTTTAAAACATAGATTGCAAATAATTCTGAAAATTTAGAAGTCTTGGTCATTAACATTATTGTCTGCTACAATGCCATCCAGTGTATCATTATCAATGTTCATATTTTCTTTCAAGTATTTAATATTATCTTCATCCTCATCTTGATCTGCATCATCTTCATCATCATTGAAATTTTACTATAGACCATCTATATTGTTACCATATGTATTTGGATCATCATTTTCTATACCATCCATAGTGGTGTCTTCCATAACATCATCTAACTCTAGATTGTTGTCTTCTTGTGTCTGAACATAACAATCTTCAACATCATCATGGATCTCAATTTCTTCGATGTTCTCTAATACATCTCTCAAAAATTTTGTTGTCCATCATTGTTTTGTTCAATATCCACTAATGCATCATCAAATACATGCCTTAATCTTGGATCATAATGTATGAAAAATATCTATTTCGGGTCCAAAATATGTTATAACAATTTTATTGATTAATAAACACATGTATATATTCACAATAAACTATGAATTAATAGATTAATGATCACTACTGCTTCTTGTTTGAGTTAAAGAAATACCTACTCACAATAAATTGGTAGAACATAAGGCTCCCTATCCTCCAGTAGGAACCATGAGGAATCTATAGAAAACAATCCACTATGGTTATCATGTCTTCGTGTCCTCTCAAATGCTTCATACCATCTACACTTAAAAATACAACATTTAAAAGAGCGGTAATCCAACTCAATAATTTCTTGTATTTTCCCAACATATTGTAGATTCCCTTCAATTATATTCGTATCTTTTGAGCTTGATCAAATGGATTTCTTGAAGTCAACCATGATGCCACAATCGAAGGATCATCTCTTTACATCTACACTTTCTACATGATAATGTCGACCATATGCCCACATTGTTGGATATTTCTTCACCTGTGAAAGACCATTTATTTAAGTGAAAACAAATATAATGATGAATATTAAAATAGTTAATAGTGTCAAAACTATAAGGAAACAACATTTTGTAAAATTCTAATTGTACCTTTCTTTCACATCCTGTAGATATGTTGATTTCATCTTCTATTATGTTTGAATCTATATCTGCATCTTCTATTAGATTTCAAATTTGTTCAGTAACCCATTCTAGTGTGCAATATTTTACCCATTCCCCAAGAAGATCAGTGGGAAATGGGGTATTCCTTGTGTTCAATCTCTTAAATTGTCTCTTTGCTTCTAACACTTCTCTCTTTTTATCATACAGATCAATCCATTTGTTCATAAAGTCCATGTGGTACAAAATGAACTTGTCAAGTATAACACTTTTGTCTACACCTATTACATGTCAACATGTTTATTTCAAACTCCAAATTTCATGCTTTTAATTTGACAAATAAATTTCAGAACTTAAATTAATGATTGCAAGAAAAACAACCACACTAATAATGAATTTACTTACTAATTTCTACTTGAACACCATTATATTGTGATTTTTCTCCATCAATAATATCTTATGCTCATTCCTCATCCCAGAAGCATGGCCCATCTTCAAAATCCTTACCAAGGAATTTAGACAGAAAGAAAAATGTTTCACTCAATACATACCCTTTAGGCATGCAACCCTCTAGATGTGCCTTTTTTCAGACATATCTTTTTACAGTTTTCATATACCTCTCAAAGAAAAACATCCACCTCATTGATATGACACCCTCCAATTCAATTTCATAGACAAGGTGTATAAGTAAATGGACTTGTAGGTCCATGAAACTTGTAGGGAGCTCCTTCTCAAATACACATACAATTTCTGCAATTTCCTTCTTCCATTTTGGCACTTCACATTCGTGGATCTCCTTGGAGGTTACCCACCTAATATAAGAATAGTAAATTAGTATGAACCTTTAGTCAAAAATTAAAATGCAATATAATATCTCTATGTCTCTCACACATGAACATTTCATATAACCACATACCTTGTAAATGCTGACAATTGACTTATGGCATTCCTTAAGTCAAGTGTAAGACAAGAATCCCCCCTAATTTCCAATGGCATGATATGCTATCAAACACATTTATAAAATGGTCATTAGTATTTTTTTCTCACACAACAAAATATCAAAATATATTTAGTACTTAATCAATGTTACTAGTAAATGTTAAATGGTGATATATAATACCTTCAAAAAATTATAAAAATCATGTGTTTTAAATCCTGTGATATGTCCATCAACTGTAAAATCTTTAGCCAATGATGCCCCATAGCCAGGAGGTGTCCTTATTGAATGGATGACATTTTTTAGTTGGTCTAGCTCCTTTTCTTTCAAAATCCATAGAGCTTCTACATATGTTTCATTTTCCCTATTTTTCCACAAATTTTTTCTATCAAATTTGGTACACGAAAGAGAAATATCTCTCCTCGAAGACAAGGTGTCCTCTTTTCCTGATACATGTTGAAATATATAATATCAAACATTTTTGAAGATGTGCATAGGATCTAATAGGTGAGATATTAATAGATCCTTCCAGTAAGGGAGCTCATAAAATATGGATTTCCTTTTCATTCCTTCTGGCATATTAACTATTGGAAACAAGCAACACTAAGAGGGGGGGTGAATCAGTGTTCTCCAAAAATTAACTTTATCATTTTGTTCTTTAACCCACTTAAAACATTCAACCAAGAGAAATATGCTTGAACAGAAAGCAAAAAACCACAACACCATAACACAAGGATTTTTATGTAGAAACCATGTTAGGGGAAAAACCACAGTGGATGGCCAATCCACAATATGATATGAGTATACTTAAAAGAAGATTACAAAATGGGAATTCACTTGCATTCAAGCACACTACCTAGAGCTCACTACTCAAAATAGAAAGGCAGACTTCCTTACAAATATTTGGATTAAATCCAAGAGAATGAACTCAGAGAGTAGCATCTACAAATGCTTGATTACAATTTTGGTTAGGCTCAGTAGTCGATCTTCTATCCTTTTGACTGATTCTACACTTTTGATATGCTCTGCTCTAGCTCGCATCACAAAAAATTTATTGCACAAGTGAAACTGTGCATAATCACTTAATCACCCTTCCGATATTTGCAACACACATCGACACACCTTCTTTAGACACCAAAAAGATATAATTTATCATCTATATATATTTGTAACTAAGAATTTAATCGCTACAAGTTGGCTTGAATAAAACTTAGAAATATTTACAACTGTCGGCTCAAATCATGAACAATCTTCAATGCGCATCTACAATGGTCGACCACAAATTAGCTCAGACCCAAAAAAAATGCTCGAACACAAAAAAAATTGAATAAACACTCCTCGAATATCCATAACATGATATATCAACTATTTCAGCCACAAAACACTAATGAACAGAAAGATAATGAACCGGATCTCCAAAATTGCACACAACTTGATACGAGGCACTGAGAATTTTGGATAACACAAGACATACATTGATAAACCTCCCATGAGATAGACAATTCAAAATAACAATTGAAAATCTACATGAGAATCGATGAGCTCAAAACTATCGGATGCTCTGTTCTTCCTGACTATCTTCAATTTGACTATCGGTAGGAGAAAATGATGATGTACAGATCCAATCACCAACTAGGGTTGACATCAATGACAACACCAAAAAACATTTGCAGTGTCTCTTTCCAATAATCTCCCCCTTTGGCATTTATGGCAACACTTAGTGAAAAATGACTAAGTGTCAGATCGGTACCAACATGAAAAAATTCAAAAAGAATCTTCAGTCTCAGCTCAGAAATGCAAATCCCTCTAAGATGAATATACATTTTTCACTATAAAACTCTTCCCCTTTGACATCAATGGCAAAATTGGGGAAACAAATTTTCAAAATTGTACAAGCATGATCTAGTAACTTACACAAATTTGAAAATATCTACAAAGTCTCTCTTCAACACGCTCAAATTTGTGTCCCAAACCCTTTTGAAACTCTCCAAAATTGATATGTGACCACAAAATAAATAACATTGAGTTTCTGTAGTCTCAAGATTTATTGGGTCACTAACTGCCATAGCATCTTTGGAATCCTTTAATGCATTCACCATTATTTCAATCTTTGGACCAATTAGTCCTCTGAATTCACATGCTCTTCCTACAATCTTGTCATTTTCATGCTTCAAGCTCCTTATTTTATCAAGTAGAGATATCACTTGACCTTCTTGCTTACCAACATCACCAGCTAACAAATCAAAAGCATCAAAAATGGTAGCCAATTGTTTTTCAAGATCCTTCACCCTCTTATCATTTCCTTTAGTGAATTTGGACAAAACTAAACATGACTTATAGGCCTTTCCACCTTCAGATATAGAATCTTGAATATTCTTCATATAGGTGGCTAACAGAGTTTTATCCTTATCAATCACTTCTTTCAACCAACTAAATCTTTTTCCATCAAACTCCTTCTACACTTTAACCATGGCTGATTTCTCAAGAGACTCGAAATGAGTACTTACAAAATTTATGAGCTTTTTCAGTTCACCGAAAGAGGAACTGAACGGATCCTTAACATGAGTTGGCATAATTTTCTCCAGAACTCGAGATGCAAGACTTAATAATTCACAATGAGACTTCAGAATCTTCTCACTAGCCTTTGCTTGTGCAATTGATGAGACCTTCATTATTTGAATTGGGGACAAGATGGATAGATTGATCGGGCATTCAACCAATTCAAAATAAAATTCTTCTTGTTCCTCCAGAAATTTCTTCACTTCCTCAACAGTATCTCTTGCTTCCACTCGGATTTCCTTAACTTGAACCTTTTCTTCAATTTTTGGTTCTTTAGTAACTATTTCTTGATTTCCTTTAGGAGCTTCAACTTCTTCATTTTGCATCTCTTTTCCTTTAGCTAAGACAACCTTAGGAACTTCAATTTCCATATGTTTTTTTTTATTACTCACATTAGGAGGAATCTAAATATCCTCAGTATCTACATTCACCTCCTCATTTACCAGAATAGATGCAACATCTTTAGCATTCGCTTCTTCAACATTGATCTTGTTCTTTGACAGAAATGCTTCTAGGATTTTCTTGGTTTCATCAGCAACAACACTAGTTTCACCAATCATAAGTTTGTTCACCCTTGTCTTTCTTTTGAATTCCTTCTTGGCTTTGTCCAAGAGTCAATTCATCTCCTCAATAGACATTTTTTGACATAATTCTGCAAGAATTCTCTTTCTCAAATTATATTCTTTTGTCCTAGCACTTATTCTTCTCATCTCCAAAAGATCATACAAACTCTTAGGTAAACTAGGCATAATTTCAACAAGAACTTTATTGAAAATATTCAGATGTTTTATTGTTACCTCTTCAAGAATTCTTTCACCTGATTCATCAAACATTTCATACCATTCATAGAGGGGCTTGATACTTCCATCCATAACAACAACATTCTCAACTTCTTCAACTGTCATACCTGGTTTGTCATTTTTTGTCTTTTTCTTTGCCTTTTCTTCCTCATAGGAAGATTTTCTTTTGTTTATCTTGGTAATCTGAGTGTTGATAGCCTTCATTTCTTTCACAACTTCATTTGACTCAGTATCCTCATCTTCTAAGATGGCTTCATAGTTTCTTGTACTCTTGTTCTTCTTCCACTTACCGGAAGCCTTATTTGGCTTGGCTGCAAGAGCAGATAGGGATGGTGAACTCCTTGATGATCTAGTATGAGTAGAGAATACTGTCAGACTAGTAGATTCGGTTCTTACTGGCTCTTTTCCTACTTCAGCTTCATCTCTTTTCCTTCTTGCTTCTCTCAATGCTTCTACAGGTAAGCCCATGCTCTCTGCAAATACTTCTACTTCTTTTCTCACCTTTTAGACTATAATTGGTCTCTTCAATTGATCATGGACTTGCATATTTTTCTCTGCATATGTTCCAAACCTCTCTTCTATCAGATCCAAAGGTGTACTTAACAAGTGTTCTGTATACATCTTCAATATGTTCTCCTTGACTTCATATCCCATAGGCATAATCCATATCGTTCTGGGATCAACAACTTTCATATGGCATTGATCAATATCTACCATGAAATAGATTGTATCTTTGTACTTTTCTATAATTAAAGTAGGTATTTTTTCTCTTGCATGCATCATATTCTGAATTTTTTTGAAGTACCCCTAGAGGGAAGTATTTTTGGTCTGACTATCACCAATTCCAAACAATATATCTCTTATTTGAACAGCTACAGGGTCATTACTTTTCCAATGAACTTTTCCAACACCCAGAACCTCACTCATGAAATAGAAGAACAAGCACAGTAGAAAATTACCATATTTAAAGGAGTTCTTCTTGTCTTTATTAATCTTACCTAGACTCTCCATCAGCTGACTTCTAAGCAGCTCACACAAGTAATAATCTGCATTTTCTTTTACCATTTGATAAGAAGTATAAATGGTTGTACCAGATACTAAATTATCCCAGATGGAGTGGTAGATCTTGTAGCCAATAACCATCAATGTAAATTTCACATCCACTTCAACAATATCTTCAATTTTCATTTCCCTTCTATCATATTGTGCACTTGTTGCATCAGTAACCTTCTGATTCTTCACAAATTTCAAGATTGGAAAACCACTAGAGGAATTTAGACTTGTGACAGTGCTTATAGCCTCTTTTGTTCTCTTGAAAGGTATATTCAACCACATAAACTCGGCATGAACAATGCTCAAAATATATCACACCCATTTGCTTTCTCAAATATGGGGAATTTCACAAACTGTATGAACTTCTCCTCTTTTAGGGTTTTGTATTCCAGGTTAAAAGTGAAGTCATCTCCAATTATATGGTTGGAATACAAATTCAGCATTTGTGAGCTTCCTAACTCTTCAATGTTGGCATGAGTGTAAGCCCTAATGTCTTTAGTGTGCAAGAATCTATACAATACAAACAAAAATGCACCTAGGGGCTCAGTCTCAACAAAATTAAAAGGATGCCACTTGAAATTTGGACGGGGTCTATCCTTGACTTCAACTACCAATGGAGTGGCCATTTTTACAAACTCACAAATTCAATATTTTTTTCCTATAAATACCTTTTCGTCGGATCAGAGTTTTGATCGTTGAAACTTCCTTCACACTTGAATCTCACTGCAACTCTGCAAAGTTCACTCCAGGGCTCTCCAAACTTCTTTTCTCCAAAATGAAAAGTGAAAAATGAAAGATAAAAATGAGTTTTTATTATTCACACAATTACCCCTTTTTTGCAATAAATGATTTTCCCTAATTCATCTGGTTACCCTATTTCCATGTATTGAGATAGATAATTCTTTTGCGGATCTCCTTTACAGTAAAATGATTTCTCCAATTGTTTGAACAACATTTGAAAGGAATCTATGCACTTATTGGACTTATCCACATTTCGGTGTCAGTTACCGACAAGGGGTTAAAATATTTTCTTGATAGCTCCCCCTAGGCCAAAGGCCTAAAACTAATTCCTGGAGGAATTTCCAGAAGCAGATTTTGGTGTTGGAACATTTCCTTCAACAGAGGGATTCTTCTTCACCCATTTCTTAGACATTTTCCTCTTGATCAAATCAGTAGTGACTTTACCTTTTCCTTTAACATCCTGCTGCATGTTTTGTTTTACCGAACCTCTTCTGCTCCAACAAAATCTAGCAGTGTGTCCAAATTTGTTGCAATTGTAACACATAACATTTCTCTTTTCATACCAACTTTTCCATGGATTTTTTCTTGATTTGCATTAGTTAGCAATATGCCCAAGTCTATTGCATACATAGCATATGTCATCTCTATGAAAGTTCATCACATTTATGTATTCATTTGACTTATGAGCATGACCAAACTTATTACAATTAAAGCACTGAACTGAGAATGATGATCCACTTGTATTCATCCTGCTTCTACACTAAGAAGCCATATGACCAAATTTATTTAAAGTAAAATAGTAGCATTACATCTCTGAGCATTTGGTTGTCTTACCAAATTCCTTCTAGCTTCATTCATCTGATTTCCTTGCTTGAATCTCCCTTGTCTAGATTTCCTTTGTCTAGATCCGAAATTTTCTCCTTCTTCATATCCAAGACCTCGCTTGTCACCATCAATCCTCTAACCTTTAATTAGTTCATCAAGCTTGGCTAAGCTTGCTTTGAATTTCTCCTTGTACTCATTTGCCACAGTAAATTCATTTCTGAGATCATCGAGTTGTTTTTCAAGCACTTCCTCATTGTTTTTAGATTGTTCTAGTTCATTGTCCAATCAACTACATTTTTTATATTTTTCTTTCAAGGATTGAGCAAGCTTGTCTTCATTCTTCTTCCTATCTTCAATCTCCTTGGTCATTTTCATCATGATAGATTTTATCCCACGCTTCAAGGTAGCATTTTCTCTAAAAAACTTTTCACATTCTTCTATTTTATTTTTCAAGGCATGACTCATTTTTTCATCTTCTATGCTTCTATTCTTTTGCTTAAGCTGGTCACACAATTCCTTTATTTTCTCCCTTGATTCATTGATTTTGTCTTTCAATGACTGAATGGATTTCTTTGCATTCTCAATATTTTCCTGCAGTTCCCGATTCTCAGATTTAGACTGGTCAAGATCATCCAAGGCCACCAAAAGTTGTTCTTGAAGACTGCTTGTATCCATTGAAAATACTTTCCAAGATCTCTCCAATTT
>VDFB02270651.1:331077243-331155204 GCA_007258455.2 Sequoia sempervirens
TTAGTTTTTTTCAAAGATTTATAGTGTACACCCACTCCAACCCACTCCCACCCTCTCCCACCCTCTCTCTGACCCTCTCCCACTCTCTCTCACCCTTTTCCACCCACTTCCACCCTCTCTCACCCTCTCCCACCCTCTCACACTCTCTCCCACCATCTCCCACCCTTCCACTCTCTCCCACCCTCTATGCCACTCTCCTAGTCTCTCCCACTCTCTCCCACCCTCTCCCATGCTCTCTAACTCTCTATGACTCTCCCACCCTCTCTCAATAATGTTTCAATGTTTATTTGTCAATTTAAAAGATGTGCCAATAATGTTGCAATCACTAATGATTAATTTTTTCTTGATGGTTAAAATAGATTGGTAAGTAAATTTATCTATAATAAGTAAATTTATCATTGATTTTTTATTGATAAGTAAATCAATATTTCATAAATTTATTATAATTCTTATTAAATTTTTCTTAATTATATTAAATTGTTAAAAAAATTAAGTTGCTTATAAATAATTTTATGTGTTTTTTATAATTAACTTGATATTGTGTATAAAAGGTTTAAGTTATGAATGTTATAATATAAAAAAAAAATTTGTTTTCAATGTTTATTTGTTAGTTTGATGTGAGAATAATGTTTTCCTAGTAATGATTAAATTTTTCTTGATTGGTTAAGTGATATTGTGAAATTATTCTATGTTAATTTAATGTTATGAATGCTATATAATATAAAGAAAAATATTTCTACTATATTTTTAATGCATCTTTATATTTTATAAACAAACATCTAAAATAAAAATGTGATTGTAAAAAAATACAACTTAATGAGTGAACATACATTTAAAGTTAAAAGTGAAATTATAAAACAAATTGTAAATTTATTTTATTTTTCTTCTATAAATATAATTTTTTTATTTGTCATCCGCCTAGTAATGCCCACTTCTCCTTTTAATGAATGTTTTATTTTGTAGGGGTTGATTTAGTGCTTCCATTGATCTATTTCCTGTAGATATCAACGATGCCCACCATCCAGTGATCGAGAATTGAAGAATCGTGAAATCATAGGCAGACGCCACGTGTCCTATCCGGGGGATCAAATTTGCGCTATCGCTGACCAACTACCATTTGATCTGAGTCGTTCCCTGCCATCCCACGATGGTTCTTGGGTTGATTGCGAAATCACAGCGGGTGCCACGTGTCTCATCCGATGAAGCCTAAAGAGTAAAGGAAACACTAGCCGGCTTTAAATGTATTAAGGGGCGGATTACTAAAGTGTTCTCGAGACGCACATGTTCTAAATCAACGGATATGTTATAATCTCGCTGGAAAAGTTGCTCGAAGGTTAACGCCATGACTGGCAACTGTGTTAAAGGAACGAGATCATTGATGCTCAGGATCAACAGTTGCCCGCCATCGTGCAATCAGAAGTTTCAGGATTGCGATATCGCAGAAAACTACCACGTGGACTTCCTTCATAGTGTATGGTAAGGTGGGCCCCTTATCATCATGTTGGCAATTGTGTCAGCTTGTTTTGAAGGTGGCTGTCGATGATTTTATTTTGTAGAGGGTTGAATTAGCGCTGTCGTTGATCTATTTCCTACAGATCAACGATGCCCACCATCCCACGATTAGGAATTATAGGATCATGATATCACGTGCGCTTGCCACGTGTCTCATCCAATGAGGTATAAAGAGTGAAGGAAGCATTAACTGGTTCTAAATGTGTTAAGGGGTGGATTACTAAAGTGATTGTGAGATGCACATGCTTTATTTCAACGCAGATGTTATAATTTTGAGGGAAAAGTTGCTCGACAGTTAATGGAAAGGACAATGACTATTTTTGAAGGAGCAAAATCTCTAATGAGAAGGATCAATGGTTACCTGCCATCCTCCGATGGTAAATTGAGGGATTGTGGTATCACGGGCAACCGCCACATGGTTTTCATTTGCAGTGTATGGCATGGTGGGCCCCTTATTGCCGTGTTGGTAATTATGTCAGCCTATTTTGAAGGTGGTCATCAATGAATTGATCAAACTGGAGGATCAACGATTCAAATTTAAATCTATATCAAATGTGGTTGGAGCCATTCATGCAGCCTGTGAATGAGCTTTAATGGTGGATGAGACATTTACTAGCAATATTTGATCGACATAAAATCAATTTTCTTGCCTCATTTGTATCACAAAGCATCCAATTATTTCATGAAAACAGTTTCAGAGCCGAAGGTGAAATTGCGAGCCGCTGCAGCCAGAATTTGGAGTTTATGCGAAAAGAGTCATAAGTTTATTTTCTGTGCCTCCTAGTCATTCTGCACCTAAATTTGGGAAAGGGGTTTTCTATGCTTGTCATTAAGCTTATTGAAATCTCTTGTTAAGGCTATAGTTTAATCATAAATTGTGAGGAATTGCAGTTTTTTACTCTATAGTTTCCTATCTCTGCTTAGTTCTAGCGAATTGAAGTGTAACATTGTAATGAAGCCCTAGTTTGTCCAAGATGGCACCAACCAAGCAGCACTCTGGCCACATTGAATATTTGAAAAGAAACTTGTATGATGATTTCCTGGATCAATTTCCATTATCAACGAATGATAGAAGGAAAGGTGTAGTGTTGATGTGAGGGAAAATCCTAGGGGAGGGGTTAGTGTGTAATTATTCCAACATTTCCGATGCTAGGGTTCCTCTCACAGGCTTAGAAATGTTCAGATTATGGTATGGACAGAGGAATTTTCCTCACCCTTTTTCAAATGGATGGATGTATGACAGGGGAAGCTGGTTGTACCAAATGTATTGCCTAATGTGGACTTACTTAGGGCAATGGCCGCTAGGTATGACCTTATTACATGGGTAATTAGGCATAATGATGGAGGGGTGCTACTAGAAATTAACAAAGACGATATCCAACAGATTTTTTATTTGAGTGAGCCGAGTGAAGACCTGGTTCTTATCAATCTTGAGGAAATGAAGTAGGAGTATGCAAAGCTAAAATATCTTTTTAGGGCTAAGCTGCTTCCACCTCATCTGGTCAGGGTAGGAGGTTCACAATTTCATATTATCCGTACTGACCAGGAACCTTTCAGATTGAATTGTTTTGCAAAACCTTTCCTGGCCACTTTCTATTCATTATGTCAGATTTTGGGTTTTAGTCTTGGTGTGGTAATGCCTATTGCGTACATGTTCATGGGGGTGCAAATACAACACCCTAACTTCTCTGTGACATATTACTCTGCTTCTTTCTTGGCTAAGAGGATACATGAAGGGTTGTCGAAGCTGCAGAAAAATGATACTGGTACTCAATTCTTTTGGTATTCTATGCTGATGCATATGTTTCTATTTAGGAATGCTGATTTATTTTCTGAGAAGATGAAATTAAGGCAATTAGTTGATGGAGAAAGGTTGCCAGTACAGATATGGGCTGCAGATTTATCCTATAATAAGGAAAGCACCAGTTATGTGCAATTTGATAATTTTTTTGCTTTTAGATTAAGGGCTAGATTAATGGTGAATCTACCTAGGATCCCTGAGGAATTGCATGATTTCCTCAGGCCAAAGGGGAGGAAGCCAAAGTTGAGGGTTTACCATAACTAGGGTGACATTATCCCATACCCAGTCATAACTGTCTTAAGAGTATATGGATTTCAAGGAGCCCCTCACATACTGCCATACAATGTGCCACCAAGAGTAGGGTTGCAGAATTTATGTGGCAGATAGGTTGTATTCATGAAGACAACCTCACTGGAAGGGGGAAAAGAACATTCTTCCCTGATTATATAGTGGTGTCTGACTTTGTATTTTCAAAGGGAAGTTGGACACATTTTGATAAATTCTTTGTTGATTACCATTTGAGATGTGGTCCAAGGTGAGAACATGATCCTGAGGGTTTCTTTGCTCCTTTTAGACAAAGAATAAAAGCTAGAAAATTTTCACATGTGTTCAACTTCCTTGAGGACTTGATTAGAAATGAATTTGATTTAAATAAGCAGGAGTTGAACAAGGAGAAATGGATATCTTATAGTAAGCTACTGGATGTTGTGCATGAAATTGATCTAAAGTATGATCCACTGTTGGAGTTCAGTCCATACCGTAAGAAAATTGATTTTCTAATGAAGAACTTCAAGGAGATTATGGACACCTTGAGAACTAAAAAGATAAATTTAAGGCTAAGTCTGGGTATGCAAGAACAAAGTGTTGGGCCAATTGAAACAAGGTCAGTATACCAGCCTATAGAAAAGCGACCCATCTATAGAAGGAAAAAGGATAGTAGCAGTGATGAGGAGGAAGCAGATAGGAAAGGGAGCCAAATAATGAAGGCGCCTCCACGACTAGGTCCAAAATTCAAAGTACCTGGGGTAGTTAAGATCATTGATTTAAAGTCATCACCAAAATATAGTCCCCAATCACCACCATTTGAGCTAAGCCCTAAGAGGTAGAGAGCTGATCACCCACATGAGGATCTGACAGATGAAATTATTGTTACTGATCAGGACATGCAGGTTGGTATGCTTTCCCCTCCTAGGTCAACTGAATTGGTTTTGTCCAATTTAGATATGAAAGGTAAAAGTGTGCAAGATGCAAGAATGGAAGCATGCAGGGAGTTTTTAGATGACAATACATTTGTGAAAACTTCTGTATTCTTGCAATTGGCATGGAGAATGAAATTTGAAGAGGATCAAGATAAATGCAGGGAGAGAAGGGAACTAAGGCCTGACAGGTCAGACTAGGAGAATGATGAAGAACTAAAAGTTGAATTGATGGAAGAGTTCAAGAACATCACTCCTGAAGAAGGAAGACAATTGGTGAGTCAAGCTGGTGTATTGATTTTTCCTGAGTGGGATATTGCAGATGCAGTAGTTTTTAATGCTATTATGAAGTCCAAGAATCATTTTCAAGATTCTGAGGAAGAGGTTAAGGCAGCATTGCAAAACTCTACCTTCAGTGAAGAATAAGAGACCTTGGCAATTTGGGCATTGGCTCCACAAGGGAGAAAACTAGATATTCTTGATATTAATCCAAATTTCAGAGGAGGATTAATAATAAAGAGAGCTTCAGAGACTTCAACCACCGAGGCCACTAATTTAACTGTAAATGTGGCCAAATTGGCCCAAAGGACTGCTGAAAGGGAGGAGGCTGAAAGGAAGAGCCTAATGGAGAAGTATAACATTTTGATTGAAGAATATAGTAAAATGCAACAGAGGAATGTTGAATTGCAAACTGAAGTGGAAAGGTTCAAATATAGACAGATTGGGGAAACATCAAATGCTCCAGGAACCAGTACATTACCTCCCACAGCAGGGTCAATGCCTCCTGCTTCTCCAAATGTTTCCACACCAGGGTCTCCCATTCAGAATCCTGCTCTCACCCCTCCTCTAGAACAAATTGATGAAGAAAGTAAGTGCTCTATTGATCCAACGAAGAGGAAGCTCATAAAAAAAATTGATGAATTACAGACATCATTAAGGATAACAGAGGACAGATTTCTTTCAAAGGAAAAGGAGATTGTTACTACTATTTTGGAGCACTTAAATGAAGGGGTAGATAGTAAATTGCAATCTGTACATTCTTTATATTCTTTGTTGTTGGAAGCAATAAAAAATATTGATAGGGATCAGGAGGTAGTGGTACAAATAATTAAAAATTGGATCCCTAGGGCCAATGATCTGGATATAATGAATAAAGCCTCAAGGTTTGATATAAATAATAGGCCCCAATCATTGAAGCCTACTCATGTGTTAGTAAAATCATTACAAGGTTTTCAAACCCTACCAGATGATTTGAGTAGGAAAATTAAAGAGTTGGTAAAAAATTTCAATGATTGGGGTAACACATTGTTACCTAATATAATTGATGAGCAGGGGAAAATTAGAACACTCCAACAATGGCATGATCAAGCAAATAAGGTCATCAATAATCAAATTAAATTAATTTGTGATGACTTAGATTATGATTTGTTGGTGAGTTGTATGGATAAGATTATTGGTACCAACTCATTTTTGGAGTCTTTTGAAAGAGATGTGAATCAGGTAGCGGTAAAGTATATGCCTTATAGTACAAAGGTAAATGAGGTGATTAATTTTAACTGGCCTACTGATGAAGAATAACAGAAGTGGGTAGTTAAGTATTTGAATGATGATGAGTAAAAGAGAGTGGACTATGGACAGGTGGAAAATCTGATGCTATAGTTACAACGGTCCCAGTTTTGTATTGATGAATTTCTCGGTATGGGTTTCTTGTGGTTTTTGAATCGCATCAACTTTCCTCAGTCGACATGATGAACATGAATATGCTCCAGGATGATTTCAGTTGTAACGATTTTTGGAATATCATCAAGTGCTCTAATCGGTTGGTGACGTGTGTGCTTTCTGGCCCAAAGCTAGTTTGCTCCTTCATTTTCCTATAAGAAGGATTTCAAGGCCAGAAGTACAGGTTAGCAAGTTAGATAATTTTGATCAAGTCTAGGCGAAGTTGCAGAGCTGATTGTAAAGATCAATGGTTTAAGAGAGAAATGCAATTTAGGTTCCGAGTCACTCTATGATAGGTTTTAAGTTCATGAGGATTTAATGTTGCATAAAAGTATTAGCATTTGAATCGAAATGATAATTTCAAGCTCGTCTCTCTCCATTATATGTGCATATCTAAACTTTGAATAAAATAACTAAGGGTTGTTTCATTCAGCTCACTGTTGTAGTGTGTATGATTCTATTTTAGCTTTAATTCAAGGAATTAATTAAAATGCTTGAATGGGATTATAAGCAGATATGTTTTGCATATCCGATGGTTTTAGAGAAATGCAATTTAGGTTTTGAGTCATTATGTAACAGGTTTTGAGTTCATAGAGATTTAATGTTGTATAACAGTACTAGCATTTGAGTTGAAATTAAAATTCGAGCTCATGTCTCTCCATTGTACATGCATATCTGAACTTTGAATGAAATAACTAAGGGTTGTTTTATCCATCTCACTGTTGTGGTGTGTATGATTCTATTTTAGCTTTAATTCAAGGAATTAATCAAAATGCTTGAATGGGATTATAGGCGATATGTGTTGTATAAGGATTTGATAAGTAGTCCTGGGTTAGAATGCATACTGATGAAATTGTAATGCAATATTGTCAGGGATCTTATATGTGATGTATTAAATCTGTTATAAACCTCTAGATGCTTATGAATTTGACTCCTGCAATGGATATATGGCACTGATCTAAGTTGTAATTATTAGTGTAGTTCATTATTTGTTTGTCTTTTCCTAGAGCTTGCTACAAATTCAAATCATTGACTATCTTATACAATGGATTGTGTTTAGTTATCTCACGCTCCAGATAGTTGATATTGTCTATGAACAACCAATTCTAGTTGATATTATCTTATCATGTTGAGCTATTAAGTGAGATCATCTGCTATTGTTAATGTTGTTTATAATAATGGTGTAGAGGTTGTAAACACATAAGGGATAACCCTCCGGTCTTGCAGAGCCCAAATGTAGGAGGCTTTTAAAGTCCTCGTCAGTTGATCCAAGTCCTTCAAGCTACCTTCATTGGAATTGGCAATTCCATAGGTAGATTAGAAGACAAACCTGGTTACATTGTAAAAGAACCAACATACACGTCAACCACTGAACAACCACCTCTACAACTGACTTTTTAATCTTTTATGATCACATGAAACATAAAACACACTAATTTCAAGGTTGTTAACATCACTATTGAAATGTTTTAATTTTTTGACCTTTCAAACATTAAAAAGTACATCATTAAATTAATTATGTAATGGCATAAAAATTAAAAACATCATGAATTAATTATGTAACCACATAAGTCAAATATAATTCTATCAAGAAATTAATATCAAATAGATAATATAATCACATAACTTATACATTTCAATGTCATTGATCTTCTTCTTCATCCAACTCTTTGTCTGTATCATCCGATCCAGATTCGACATTGTAAGGATTGGTCATATCATCATCATCGTCATCGATATCAGTTTTGATAATGTCATCATCCACACGGATATCATCTTCATGAACATTAACTCCTACATCATCAGGATCTAGTTCCTCCTCTTCCACATCTTCGCCAGGGACATCATCAACTAACTGTTGATCCTGATCATCATCTACATCACCTTCTAGTTCTTTGGTATCTTCTTCTTCCACCACATTATACTTTACTGGCCTTCCTCTTGGATCATATCTAACAACAAATGACCAACCCGGTTTACCTAGAACCTCTGAGTAAAATACCTGCTCACATAGGCTTGGAAGAACATAGGGCTCATTTCCAGCTCACTCGATCAACCTTGTATTAACCATGGTAAATTCATTATCATGTTCAATAACAGTTCTCTCAAGATCATTATCATTCAATCGTAGCCTATACCATAGGACGACGAACAAAATTAATCTGAAGGACTTAAAGTCACACTCAAGTATATCATCCAAAATCCCATAGTATCAATTTTCTGAGACTTCTGGATGTATGTCACTTCTAGATGAAACATTAGTCACTTGAAAGACTGTAGTTATACCATAATCACAAGTTTTCTTCATGTCATCCAACATTTTGATTCAAAATTTATAAACCATTGCACCACATAGCCTTGTGGTGTTTCACCTGCAATATGTCAAACATGTAAAAATTATTGCAATATCGTCATTGATAAACATATTTATTCTTGCCAAATGCATGCAAAGAAACAATCTCAAAATATATTTACATCAATATACTTGAAAATAATTAAATAATATATGATTAATATATTTATAATGCACTGCTATCTCTTAAACCATACGCTAAATCAATTCCTTTATGCAACATGGGAATCTCCACTATGATGAGCTTTAACCAATGAAGCCACACCTTCCCATGTTACACAGATTTTGACTTGGAGTCTCTCCTCGTGGTCTCCCTCCCCACCCCCTCCCTCTCTCTCAACCCCTCTCCTCACCACTCACCCTCATCTCCCCCCACCCTCCATCTCTCCCACCCTCCCTCTCTCTCCTGGAGTGCATCTCTCCCACTCCCTCCCTCTCTCACTCCCTCTCTCTATCTTGAGTCTATCCCTCATCTCCCAACCCCTATACCCTCTCTCTCTCTCAACTCCCTCTCTCTCACTCACTCACTCCTTCTATCTCTCTCCCCTCTACCCTCTATGCTTAACCCTTATACCCTCAATCCTCTACCCCATCTCCCACTCCATCCCTCTCTCTCTTGAGTCCTCCCTACTACCCTCTCCCTCTCTCAACCTCTCTCTCACCACTCACCCCTTCCATCTCTCCCCTCTCCCCCACCCCCAATTTTAACCCCTCAACCTCCTTAAACCTCTAATTCTATCTCTCTCCCATCTACCCCTACCCTTAACCCCTTATACTCCCTCTGTATCTCCTCCACCTCCTCCTTCTCTCTCTCTCTCTCTCCTTTGTAGCCCTCCCTCCTACCCACCTCCTCCCTCTCCTTAACTCCCTCTTCTCACCACCACTCCTATCTCTTCCCCTACCATCTACCCCCACCCTTAACCCTTATACCCCCATCCTCCATCCCTCTATATCCCCACTCCCCTCCTCTCCTCGCCTCCTCGCCTCCCTCCCACCCTCTCTCTCTCACTGACTCACTCCTCTTTCACTGACTCACTCTCTCTCACTGACTCACTCTCTCTCTCTCACTCACTCCTCTCTTAGTCACTCACTCTCCCGCACTCACTCCCTCTCTCTCACTCTCCCACTCTCTCTCACTCACTCACTCAATCCCCCAACCCTATACCCTCAATCCTCTACCCTCAACCTTAAACCCTCTACCCACTACCCTCTACCCTATAAACTTTAAACTCAACCCTAAACCATAAACCAACAATTAAACCCTAAACCCTTAAACCCCTGGGTACCCCACCCCTCAACCCTACCCCTCAACCTTCTTAATCCTCAAACCTTTAAACCAACTTAGTAAACTTCACCCTAATCCCACAACCCTCTTTGACCCTTTAATCCCTCAAACCCTATACACACTCTACCCTATACATTGACCCTCAACCCTAGAATCCCAACCATACGCCAACTCTCTACCCTTAGCCTTAAACCATCAACCCTTAAACCCTCTACCCACCACCACCCCTCTACCCCTATAAACCCTTAAACACCCAACCCTAGACCCTGCAACACCAACCCTTAAACCCTCTACCTCTACCCTTAATCCTCTACCTTCTACCTCAACCCTAATCTCAACCCTTAAACCCACTTAGTAAACTCTCACTCCTAATCCCTCAACCCTCTTGACCCTAATCCGGCCAACCCTTCAACCCTAATCCCTCAACCTCTATACCCCACCCTATACACACCACCCTCTCCTCAATCCTCTACCCTCAAACCCTCTACCCTATAAACCCTTAAACATTCAACCCTAAACCCTAAACCATCAACCCTTACACCCTCTACCCTCTACCCTCAATCCTCTACCCTCTACCCTCAACCCTAATCCCTCAACCCTTAAACCCTTAAACCCTTAAAACCACTTAGTAAACTCTCTACCCTAATCCCTCAACCCTCTTGACCCTTAAACCCTTAACCCTTAAACCCTAATCCCGCAACCCCTATACCCTCTACGCTATACATTGGACCCTCAACCATAATCCCACAACCCTATACCCTCAATCCTCTACCCCCAACCTTAAACCCTCTACCCTATACATTAAACACCCAACCCTCAATTCTCAACCCTCAACCCTCAACCCTTAATCCCTTAATCCTCAACCCTTAAACCCTAAACCCTTAACCCCAATCCTTCAACCATATGTACCCTCAACCCTATACCCTCAACCTAATACCCTAATCCCTCAACCCTATAGGTCGTTTGTAAGGAAAGCTAAAGGTACAAAACAAACTCTCCTAATATCAAAACCCAGGGAAGAATGTAGATATGTCTTTAAATTTTGCAATTACAGCTCATTAAGAGGGTTTGTTTCATACCTTTATCTTTCCTTACAAGTGGTATCAGAGCCTAGCCAGTTGTGTTATCCTTGTGGGTAGTTGGGTTTTTTGTGTCAATTTTGTTTAGCGGGAGTCTTGTAGAAGTCTGGTAATTTAAATTATAGATTGTGATGGCAATGGAAAGTACATCAGGAAAGATTGAAATTAAGAAATTCAATGGTAGCAATTTTGAGTTGTGGAAACTCAAAATGGAAGATCTATTAGTTGATCGTGATCTTTGTCTTGTTGTGTCTAGAACGAAACCTTCTGGCATGAAGCAAGAAGATTGGGACCTCACAAACAGAAAAGGAAAAGGGTTGATAAGACTTTGTTTGGCAGACTTTGTTCTCCTGAACATTCACGAAGAGAAATTTGCATCTTCTTTGTGGAAGAAGCTTGGAGACATTTATCAGGGAAAGTCCTTGGTGAATAATCTATTCTTAAGGAAGAAGTTATACTCCTTGAAAATGGAGGAAGGGGCATCTATGGCTAATCTAGGAAGGACACATTGGGATGCTATGAAAAAAGTGTTTAGATATCTAAAGGGAACTTCTAGTTATGCTTTGTGTTACCATGGAAATTTGGTTGAATCATAGAGGACTCTCAGCATTCATGGGTATGTGGATTCTGATTGGGTAGGGGACACTGACAGTAGAAGATCCACCAATGGATATATTTTCATGGTGAATGGTGGTGTAGTTAGTTGGATGAGCAAGTGATAAACTGTAGTCACTTTGTGCACTAAGGAGGCAGAATACATGGTAGCTACCCATGCATGTAAGGAAGCAATCTAGTTAAAATGTTTGTGTCCTGATATTGGGTTTGATGCAGGGAAGATTGCAATTTACTATAACAGTCAGAGTGCTATTTTTCTGGAGAAAAATCATACTTTCCATGCCAGGATGAAACATATTGATGTGCAGTATCACTTTGTACGAGATATGGTGGAGGATGGAAAGGTCTGTTTAGAAAAAGTGGATACTCTATAAAATTTTGTAGATGCATTAACGAAACCAATGAGCATAGACAAGTATAGGTGGTGTTCTAGTTCGATGGGCTTTGGGGCCCATGAATCTCAGTATTTTTTCAATGCTCTGAAGGGTTCAATGAGTTATTCTTCAAGAGGGAGATTGTTGAGAAAATGTGTCTCAAACTCACTAGTATAACCCTGGTTCTGTCACAAATCAGCTTAGAACTATATGTGTTCCTTTCAAGTTTGTACCGTCATACTGTAGGAGCCTTCAACTTGTCTAGCGATAGTGTGGTTACTGCCATCCTGCGAGAGTCTTCCAGCTATCAAGTGGTAGTGCGGTTACCACCATACTACAAGAGTCTTCAACCTGTCAAGCGGTAGTGTGGTAGAAGGGCCATGGGTGAACGAGTGTGTACTTGGTTGACTATTGAGCTGTACGTCGATTAGTGGAGGATGGTGCTAACTTGAAGATGGTCGTTCGATGACTAGGAAGTTTGACAGTTGCTCAACAAACGAAACTGAACTAAATCATTTGTACATAGAATGAATCGATCATGGTTGTTGCTATACATTGCAATGTACTGTAACTATTATTGGTTCGATTGGTTCGATGGTCGAATGATTAGTATGTGTTCTTCATTGTATGTTGTTGTAATATAGGGGGATTTGCTACTCATGAGTTCTCTTTATTCAAAGAGCCTCACGAGGAAAACATCCCTATACTACCTCAATGGAACAATGCGGAAGTTTTAGAATCCAAAAGAGGTCACGAAGATCTTCTGGACAAACTAACAAGCTCTTGGCCAAAGGACGTCAATGCAGAAAATAAATGATAGCGTGGCACACTATCATCTCAAAGGCGTGTTGGTGTCTCGTATGGACCAGAAATTGATTTTATCTCAGAAAATGCTTAAGTGGCTACTTCTACTGGAACTGCTAAGAAATGCAAGAAAGTGACAAAACTCAAATAGAGTGAAATAAAGCTAATAGAGATAAGGAGAAGAAAGGAAAGAAATACTTACAACCATGTAAGTGATGAAGCCTTCACCAAATGAATGTCTTGAAAATCCACGAGCATGATATCTAGAGAAAGTGTTGGGGCTGTATAGGGGTTTGCCTCAGTCAAACCCACGTTTTGGTGTTCCCACCTCCACGGGCAGCCAAGAAGATAGAGAGAAAGAGTGCGATGAACAAAGCGTGTGGTGAAAGAAAAAATTTCTCAAGAGTAGAACCCGCACCATGAATAAGCGTTTGATAAAAGAAAACCCTGCTCGAGGAGGAGAACCCGTATCACAAAAGAGGTGATAAAGGAAAACCCCACTCGGGGAGGAGAACCTGTATCACCAGGTAAGTATGCAAATAGTAGGGGATGTGGAATCCCAAGATGCTCACAAGCATATTAAGGCAAGGGAGATAAAGCTACAAAGAGTATTGTAATGGAAGCTTGAGAGAGCTTGGAGTTGCTACAACAAGCCTTTATGAAGCTATACAAGCAAAATTCGAAGTGTAGAAGGCTAAAATCAAATATGGAGTGAAGCTAGAAGTTGGCAGAATGAGGCTAGCTATGGAAGAAGTTCTTAGAGAGGCAAATGAGTTGAAGGGATGACTTAAAAAGAGAGAAAAGAAGCTTCTTTAGCCGTTTTCGGGCGTTACCAGCCGTTACCACTGACAAAACTCACTAACAAGTGGCAATCATGCACGAAAATGGTCATTTGAATGTTGAAACATTGTAGGATGCTAGCGCGGCACGCAGACATCTGCACGATGTGCTAGTGTCTGGACACATCACACTACAAAATGACAAAAACGAGAAAAGCACCAAGTCTAATGGAAAGCTGACACACAAGGGTAGTTGCTCAAAAGGGGTGTTGGAGCATCTTGAAAGGGAAAAGGCTGATGCAGGGGATAAATGAGCCTACTCAAGATGCTAAGGGAGTGGACACTAAAGCGGATGCAAATACATAGGTGAAATTGCAAGGGTGAAATTTTACTCTTATACAGTTCTATATGTATTGTAACAATGAGACATAATGAAGTGATCAGAATTTTTTTTGTACGAGGTTGATCAGGGAAATTTTTCTACTATGAGATTAATTATCTGAAAGGAGAGTCAGTAACTTGTATGTAATTCAATTACTATAATACAAGATATTTTTCTTTTGTGTGGTGGGTTTTTCTCCTGTAAGGGTTTTCCCATGTAAATCTAGTGTTCAAATGTGTATGTGTTTATTTCTCTATTCTGTTATTCCTTTCATGTGCATCATAATGAACTGTAATTGCAAAATTTAAAGACATATCTACATTATTCTTTGAGGTTTGACATTAGGAGAGTTTGTTCTGCACCTTTAGCTTTCCTTACATCGTCAACCCTATACCCTCTATTCTCAACCCTCTACCCTATACATTGGATCCTCAACCCTTATATATCTATGTCCCTCCCTCCTCATCTCTCCTTCTCTCTACCCATCCATCCCTCCCTCTCTACCCTAATCCCTCAACCCTAAACCCTAAACCCTTAAACCCTTAAACAATCAACCCTAACCCTAGACCCTAAACCCTCTACCCTCTTACCCTCTACCTCAACCCAATACCCTCTACCCTAAATCCTAATCCCTCAACCCTTCACCCTTAAATCCAAGAAAACTCCCTACCCTAATCCCTAAACCCTCAACCCTTAAACCCTCAACCCAACCCTTAAACCCTAATCCTCAACCCTACACCTCCACCCTATACATTGGACCCTCAACCCTTAATCCTCGAATTCTATAATTCTATACCCTCAATCCTCAACCCTCTACCTTAAACCCTCAACTCGCCTCAACCCTTAAACCCTCTACCCTCTACCCTCTACCCTCTACCCTAGTATACATTAAACCCTCAACCCTGTACCAACCTCAACCTCAACCCTTAAACCCTTAACCCTCAACCTCTATACCCTCTACCCTATACATTGGACCCTCAACCTAATCCTTTAACCATATACCCTCAAACCTATACCCTAAACCCTCTACCCTCAACCCTAAACCCTTAACCCTAAACCCTTTAACCCCAAACCCTTAAACCTTCTACTTTATACCCTCAACCCAATACTCTCTACCATCGACCCTAATCCCTCAACCCTATACCCTCTACCCCTATCACTTTCTCTCTATCTATACATATCACCTATCCCTCCCTCTCTCTCCTACCCTCTCTAATTGTCTCTATCTACCCTCTCCCTCTTTCTACATACCTCTCATTTAATCAATCCCTACCACCCTCTATCGGTCCCTCTATCTATCTCTCTCTATCTCCCTCCCACTCTCTCCCACTCCCTCTCTCTCCCTCTCTCTCATGTCTCTCCCTCCCACCGCCTCTCTCTATCAAGTCTCTCCCTCCCACCGCCTCTCTCTATCAAGTCTCTCCCTCTGGTAACCTACCTAGGTAACTCTCTCTCTCTCTCTCTCTCTCTCTCTCTCTCTCCCACCCTACCTATAAGTCCCTCTCACTACACACCCATCTATCTCTCCCTCTCTCAGGTTACTCCCTGCCACACCCTCTCCCTCTCTCAAGTCTCTTACTCAAACTCCCTCTCTTTCCTACTCCCTGTTTCACTCCCTCTTGATACCTATCTCTCAAGTCTATCCCTCTCACCCCCCTCATAATCTCAAGTCTATCCTTTTGACACCCACCATCCCCACCCCATACCCTAATTCCCATCTCTCTCTACCCTCTACCCTCAACCCTTAAACCCTAATCCCCAACCCCTATACCTCCTGCACCCGCAGTATTGGACCCTCAACCTTAATCCTTGACCAGCACTTACCTCAATCCTCTACCTCAACCCTCAACTGTCTCAACCTCAAACCCCCAACCTCAACCTCAACCTCAACCCCAAACCCTCGACCTTTAAACCCTCAAACCCTTTAAACCTCTACCTCTACTCCTACCCTATACATTAAACCCTCAACCCTCACCAACCCTCAACCTCAATCCTTAAACCCTAAACCCTCAACCCCTATACCTCTACCCTTTACATTGACCCTCAACCCATCCTTCAACCATATACCCCTCAAACCTATCAAACCCTCTACCCTAACCCTAAACCCTTAACCCTAAACCCTTTAACCCTAAACCATTGTAAACTCTACCCTATACCCTCAACCCAATACCAATTGACCCTAATCCCTTAACCTCAACCCTAAACCCTAATAATTAGAAACCTTGAACCCTATAGGTCCTCCACCCTAATCTCTCAAAACTATACCCTCAACCCCTATCACTTTCTCTATCTACACATATCCCTCCCTCCCTCCATCTCCCTACCCTCTTTTCTATGTGCCTCACGCTCAATCAACCCCACCCCATTATTGCTCTATATATCTCTCTCTATCTCCTCCCACTCTCTCCCACCCTCTCTCTCCTCTCTCTCATGCCTCCCTCCCACCTCCTCTCTCTCTCTCAAGTCTCCCTTTGACAACCTACCTAGGTAACTCTCTCTCTCTCTCTCTCTCTCTCTCTCTCTCTCTCTCTCTCTCTCCCCCCTCTCTATATATCCCTCCCACCCTACCTAGATAAGTCCCTCTCACTCCACCCCCTCTTTCTCTCCTCTATTAGGTCATTCCCTCCCACAACCTCTCCCTCTCTCAGGTCTCTCACTCACACTCCTCTCTCCCACTTTTTGACTCTCCCACTCCCTCTCACTACCTATCTCTCAAGTCTCTCCCTCTCATAGTCATTTCTAGGTCATTTAGTCCATGTTTGCATACAACAGTGTGTTTTCCAACACTTTGCATTTCTTAGGTTTAACATCAATAAGTCATCTTTCTTTTAGTTTATTGCATTTATACATTACATTTAGACATATTTCATTCATATTACATTAATCTTGAATGAGGACATTGCCCATTTTGGCCCATCTCTCTCTTTTTAGGTGAAAAATCCTAGAAGTGTTAGAGAGCATTAGGGTTCCAAAATCATTGTCCACACACCCTACCTACATAACTATTTCTCTCCCTCTCTCTCTCTCAATTATCTCTCTCCCACCTCTCTCTCTCTCTCTCTCTCTCTCTCTCTCTCTCTCACCCCAACTCAATCTACCTAGCTAAGTCCCTCTCACTCCAACCCCTTCTCTCCCACTCCCTCTCTCTTAAACTTTCACTTCTACCCCCTCTCCCTCTCTCCAGACTCTCTCTCTCTCTCCCCTCCCCCTCCCTCTCTCTCTCCCCCTCACCCTCCCTCTCCCTCTCCCTCTCCCTCTCCCACCCTACCTAGACAACTCTAGATCTCACTCTCTTAAAATTCTCCCTCCCTCTAAAGACATACATAAATACATACATACAAGCATAATACATATGTACATACAATCCTACATACATATAAGCATACATGTACATGCACATATATACAATCTTACATACAAGTAGGCATACATACAATAGACATGCATTTATACATACAGGCATACATACATACATACATACATACATACATACATGACATACAAGCATACATGTGCATACAAACATACAAATATATAAAAATACATTCAATATGCATTTAACATAAATCAATACATAATGCGAGCATGTTATACCGTGCTTGCGTTATGTCTTGCTAGACATGCTCCCCACAAATGAAAAAAAAATTGTCAAAACTGACATATAATGCTAGTGCGTTATAAAGCGCCCACGTTATATCTTTCTTTGGGAATCCCCAAGCCTTGGGATTGGTATTTGACTTGGAATACCAACCCAAAGGCTTGGAGGGCATTCCCAATGACCAAAGACGTGCTTTTGCAATTTCTACAATATTTCACATAATCGGGTTCGTGCTCACCGTCAGGATTACTTGTGGTTCAATATCAAACAAATCAAACATTTGGGTAATGTTAGGTTCTCTATTAGCTATCCAACAATGTAATTTTTTTCACTTTCTAGTTCAATGTTAAGCTCTTCATCCATAATTTCTTTTGTTTGTATGTCTCTATTTTGGAAAAAAACAATGTTTGGTGTTTTTTTCATTAAAAATTAACCGTTAATAAAAATTTCAAATAAATTACATTTTTAGAAACTAGACTCCATTCTACAATTTTTTTTTTTTAAAATCAATTAGTTTCCAAAATTTGTAGGGGTAACACCCAAAATTCTTTTTTCAGAAGTGTCCACTTCAAAAATTAGTAAAAATAAAATATTCATTAAAAAATTATCAAAAAAATCATGCATCAACTACATACTATTAGCTAACTTCTTACCATAGTGATTTTAAAAATACTAAAAAAAAATTCACCGTACGAGGGTCGTACAAGAGTTTCTATGTTATGTTTTTCTAACAAAAACAACACCAATTTATGTACGTCCCTCGTTTGAACCCCTTAATCTCAACCATTTTCAAAATAAATTAATAGTTTAGAAAGTAGACTCGGAGCACTTGAATCCTTCTTTTTGTTCCATCTCAAAATTTTGAGTGCAAGTATCCTCAATTTCACGTCCAAGGTCAACATTTCCTGATTTCAAAAAAAAGAGGCCACTTAAGCCCCCTTTTTGGGAACCATCTTGGTGCACTTACCCATTACATATCCCATTGGAAAATGAATGTCTCAAGTATGAACTACAAAGGGAAAGGATTAGGCCTTCATGTACAAGGTATCCTACAACCCCTTTATATCCAAGAAAATGCATATTATCATGGCCTTGGTTATACACCTCATGCTCAAGACATTAGTACCCATCGTAAGTCCAGATTCCATCAAAATAAACCTAAGTATCCTAGTCCATCAAACCTTCCATCTATCCTAGGTCCTTATCCTAGTCCATCAAACATTCCATCTATCTGTGGTCCTTATCATCCAAACCCCAGTTCATCAAACCTTCCATCCATATTGGGGACCTACATCCCTCCATCTCCTATTCATCAAGAAACACAAAGGCACACATCCTTGATGCCCATTCAAAATTCTACCTACATTAACCCATCCATAATACCTCTATATCATTCATCTCAATCCACATATCCCATTGCTCTTGGAAGCAATTTGGGTGCCAAATTTCAAAAGCTTCCATATCAAAATCCACATATATCAAAGGATCAACATATCTCCTCAAAGAGACATGCAAAAATAAAAGAAAATTTGATCCAAAGTCAAAAGAAAAAAATTCAAAGGCCACAAAGGCCCACAAGTCAAAAGAAAAAAATTCAAAGGCCACAAAGGCCCATAAATGAAAAAGAAAAAACATCAAAGGCCACAAAGGCCCATAAAGAAAAAAGAAAAATCTCAAAGGCCCACAAAGCAAAAATCAAAGTCAAAAGCTATGTGGATTCCTAAAATTCTCGTAGAAGCAATAAAATCTAAATTGGCATCCAAACTTGTTAATCCAAAAGCTTCTTCCAATCTTCCATCTAAAAACTTGTCACCTTCAACATCCATTTTTCCTCCATCACTCCACCACCCTTCAAGGTGTGTGCCAATGTTGATCTCTCCATCCTTTTCATCTATACATCGACAAACCTTCCCACCTCCTACCCATTACCCAATATCCATCCCCCATTATCCTCCTATAATCCAAACCTTTACTTAAGTCCTTACCTTCTTCCATCATGCCAACATTTATGAGTCTAATTCCCATTTTCCATAGTTTATTAGAGCACATATTCAAGGGATATTAGCTGTGAAACTTGATGCTTGAGTCCTTCCTCTGTATTCCTATCCACATCCTATCTTCCATATTCCTCTTGCACTCTACACTTGGGGGCAAGTTTCATCCATCCTATCATTCATATCCATTATCCTCTTTACATTCATCCTTTACCTTTCCACCTTTGATCTTGACAAGGCTAAGGATCTTCTTGAACATCATATATCTTATCCTATACACTTTATCCATATCTTCCATAACATATCCTTTATCTTATCCATTTTCCATCATTCTATCTATATACATCCTTTCTTCCCTTCCTTGGTCTTGATGAGGAATAGAGAAAAAATACTTAGGAATTTGTGTCCATATCTTATCTAGTTGATCTTGATCATCCTATTCATTAGCCTTATCCTTGCATTCTTCCATAAAAAATGTCCTAAAAAATCCCTAAAAATCAGAAAATGTCCTAAATAAATCCCTAAAAATCATAAAATGACCTGAAAAAAATCCAAAAAAAAAATCCCCAAAAATACAAAAAAAAATGGAAAAGGTCCTGAAAAAAGACAAAAAAAATCAAATAGCCAACAAAAATCCAAGCAATAAAATCAATCCATCCAATAACTTCTTCCAATTTCATCTAATCAATCCATCACCTCAAATCCATTCATCCATACATCAAATCATCTTGAATCATTCCAAGCAATAATCCAAATGTAAGTCATCATCAATTCATACCAATCAAGTCAATCAATCTTGTCAAATTATGATCTACTCACGCATCAATGGTATTAATCCCAATCTTGTTGTAAACCCAATCAATCAACCAATCAATCAGTCAATTAATCATCCTTGTGTTGATCTAGGGATATACCGTTCCCCGCAATGACAACACTATCATCATCATCAATCAATCAATCAATCAACAGTTTACAGCTTGACAAGAGCAATACCTTGTTTGTTTTTTAATCATTTGTGCATGCTTGCTTTCTTGCTTGTGTGTGTTATCGTTTTATCTTGTGTTTGTATCAAATCTGTATCATTCCAACTAGTATTCATATCTTGTGTATGTTGGAGTAGCTTTTTGCACTACTCTTTGCATCTAAGGTCATATCATACCTTTTGCGCATTAGGACTTTAATGGTATAAGTTTACTTCCTCATACATTTAGACAAGGTTGTATTATGTTGGGGCACAAGACACATCATCACCTTGGTCCTTATACCTTGGTGTATCATGTCTAGTGCTACATCAAACATCATGGTTGCTTACTTTCTTGCAACATAACATATCATTCATCTCCTTCATCCACTTCCTATCTTGCATCATTCATCTTATCCCTCCTTTATCATTTCATTTCATTTCGAGAGAATACCCATGTTTGTTCAACTCGCCTATCCTCTCAAGGGGGCATCATCACGCCATCATCATCCTATTCTTATATAATCATCATTCCATCCTTTTCCCCATCTCACCATCATCCTATCTTTCTATCATCATTCATTTTCCTCTATCCATACCTTAGCTTCTTTGAAATGATGTTACTCGACACAAATCTCATCATATCGAACATCATCTCAAAGAGGGGAAAAATGTAGACACCTAAAAATGTCCTCTTACAATACCTTGTCACAACATCACATCATTTAGACATCTTGTAGCATGTTTTTCCCTAGGTACCTATTAATAAGTATTTAACGAGCTCCCTTCAAGTGTATTTTCCTCTATGTATCGGCCCGTTCATCGCAGGGAATCAACTTAGCCTTTTATCAAAAGTCTACTTTTCCCCTCCACGTGTCTGCTCTATGCAACCCGAGGGTTTCCCTTCCTTTCACATCTCAGGAATCCCCACCATACTTCCACGTGTCGTGACTGCAGGCCATTTTTGGTCATTCCTTTTTGCTTCCTCATCGGGCTCCACTTGAGTGCCACATGCTCTCACTCCCAAATAATTTGGCAGGCCCCACAATTGTTGTCTACAGTGAACTCTTGCTACATGTCTACTCTTCTCAAATCTTTCAGCATGAAGATAAAATAACAATCGTGGGCAGAAAAATGTTGCCACACATCTCTTTTGCGCCCGACCGATGTCGTTTCCTCCACTATTGGATAGTGCTCTGCCCATTCAACATGTGTAGCCTTGGCGCAAGTCTTCAGCAGTGACAGATAAAAGTTCACATGGGCGGTGAAATGATGCCATGTGCCTAGTCGGCGGATCTCATATTTGGGTGATCAACCAGGTGAACCAAATGTTGCAATTAGTGACTGTGTGTCATAATCATTTGCACGGGATGGTGAAACTTGTTTGTTTAACCTTGCCAAGACCACCGCCATCATTTGCAGAAGATGCACCTGCGCCTCGAATGACTAGATGCTTGGTTTCGAATATTTTTTGTTGCAATGGCTTGGGGAATGTTCTTATTTCTGCATCATTTCCTGGGGATAGAAAAACATTTTCAATGGCTGCTCTCCGAAGCGGTGGGAGTTTTTTCTGCTATATATACTTTTCTCTGTTGTGAGAAAAGGGTCCAGAATTTTAAAAGGAACATTGGTTTTAGGAAAAGACGCCAAGCCTTTATTACTATTTTATTTTATTGCAAAAGACTTTCAGACTGTGCCAATTATTCAGCCTTTCTGTTCTTTCATGCTATTTGATTAAACTGTAAACTATGCTTTTATTGTCTGGACATTTCATTTGAGAACTTCTATATATATTGAATGCAATTTTGTTGATCTAGATCATGTCTAATGAATCTTCTTGGTAGGAGGAATGTATGCAATGTTATTTTATGTCAATGAATGGATTGTCTGTGCTATAATCTTCAGTTTCTGATTTTTTGGAATGCTACAAATACTAATCAGGCCCTTAGATCTATGATTTATTGTGCCTATCATTAAGTATTGGCACATCACCTTAGGTTAGACTTTATTTTATTATATTCATTTCCTTTTCCCTTTCCAAACCCCCATTATAGAAGAAGCCAACTTCTTTAACAACTCGAAGGTCACTTAGTTTAGCGCAAAAGGTCCCCCATAAATTGAGTTTCCCATAAGACATTGTTACCTTCTCAAATTTTGGCATCAATAGTTTGTTCTTTTTTTCTGGCACGCCCAGTGGGGCAGAGCTTAAATGAATTTTTGTCTTAGAAGGGTGTATGAGCCATCGGCCTATAACTAGATCCCAAACCCCAAGCAACCCCAGTTTACTAGTACCTCCACTAGGAACAGTGCAAGCCGCAAGTCAGTTGGTAACCGTTCCACTCTCGCCACCCATTCCTCTAACCATGTTGCCAGCCACCAACAAAAATTACGTGGCATGGGACGCTGAAAGTTCCCTAGAGGCCCCAGTAGCACCCGCTGTCTTAGGTGCTATCCCAGTTTCAGCTATGAATGCTATACCCAAGTTTACTGGAGATGGCTCAAGAACACCCGTAGAACATCTGCAAGATGTGGCGGACATGTGTCTAGTGCATAGGATCATAGTACAAAATGTAGCTCTAAGGCTTCTCACTGTGTCTTTTAAAGGCAAGGTGCTGGATTGGTACTGAACACTATCACCTAGCACTATTTACACTTGGGATGAGCTCGGAGATCCGTTCTATGAGAGGTTCTCAAATGGCAGAGATCGCTCTTCACTGTATTATCAACTATCTGTCATCAAACGAGCCCCCCAGGAGGCTCTGACGGACTTTAATGCCCAATTCCACACAAATTGGCAGAGGATCCCTGTTACTATATGCTCGACTCCTGAGTTGGCATTCATATTTTATCTGAAGTCCATCAATCCCGACATTTCTATGATAATCAAGTCTTTGGGAGGAGCTACTCTACCAGATGCTTACGGTGTCCCTGTCAAAGCCGAGAATCATTTGATAGATTGCGGAAAGTTTCCTCCTCGGCCTATTATGCGATATTTCCTTAAATATCGATTCCCAAACAATAAGTCGCGTCAACTAGCACGCCTGCAACTCCCCAGCCAATGTACACATATGCGACAGTTCCACAAAATGTAGCCTCTACATCTGGGTCTTCAAAAGATGAAATGAGCGATCTTAAAGAAATGTTGTGGACTATGGAAAATGACATAACCACCCTCAAGCAGAACCAATCAATGCCTTTGAAGCCTGCCTATCAAAACTATCAAGGCAGACGGTCCTCATATTAGCAGAATCAGTACTAAGGTGGTTCCCACACTAATTCACCAGCTCTAATGGTCAACCAAATGGTGTTGGTGCCTACTCCGCTGACGAGCACTTCACCAAGCTCGAGTAGCGAATTAACCGTGGGGCAAAATAACCTCATTAATGACATCAATCTGTGGTGCTTCCCTTGCAACGATGCGCATATGCCCTAGAATTGTCCGCATGGAAACTTACAACAAAAGGTGGCAGAACAACTCAGCCAAGGCACGATGCCACACCACAAGGGTTATGTATATCCCTCGCCACAAATGGAGAGTGTTGTTCTTTCCGCAAAAATGCAAGGAATGTCCCTAGAACAAGAATCCGACATCACTCATGATCACGCTCTTTTCTCATGGATGGAGGAAGAAGAAACAGGTTTTGCTAATGATACGTTCATATCCAAAACACCGCAAGTGCAATCTGATTATAACACACGCTCAAAGAGGAGATTTACCGGTGATTCAGTTGTTTCACATCTAGCCAGCCCGTAACTTAAAGGTTCTTCCGATCAGATTCCTGGCACTTCCACCGCCCCGCTACCATCTCAACCATGGAAGGAAATTATTATAACAAGAGCCAAGGAGCATAAACCTCTGAGTTTGTCACCTTTTAATGTGGTAGAAAAATTGAAGAAATCATCTACTAATGTGTCTCTATGGGACATTCTAGCTATCCCAGAGCAAAAAATGCTATTACAGAAGGCGCATCAAGAATGTAAGGAAAGCAGAGGTGCGGAAACACTTTCCTAATGTCAAAACCACAGGGAAGAATGCAGTGCAGGGCTTTTAATTTTTCAAATTACAATCTAATTAAGACACACATGAAATATTCACAGAAATAGAGCAAATACACAAAGACAATAAACAACAGATTTACGTGGGAAACCCTTACAGGAAAAAACCTACCACACCAAGCTGAATCACTTTGTATTACAGTAACAAAAACATTACATACAATTCAGAGATCCAGCTCTCTAGTTATTTTTCTGTAGCTTTTATTCATAGTTCATCAATTACAAACCAAAGCTCTCTTAACAACTCGAACAACTCATCATTTCTTCAAATCAGAATCGATCTACTTTAAATCTTATTCACATTCTGATTTTGTCTTCAGTGCATCCTTATCCCTCATTTCCAATCATAGATAGTTTCCTTTCGAGTAGATGATTTTTCCTTGCATGCAATTTTTTCCAGCATTGCAACTGTTACAAAAAACAACCGTCATCAGTTTGAAAAAAAAATTGCTTCCTCTGATTGGTCCAGCAGGATGCCACACAGGATGATCACACGGTCAACGGCGGTCACACTTTGTTGGCATATCGGTGAGACACTCACAGTGTCTCCCCGATGCCACAAAGTTCCTCTATCGATATCGGCTTTAAGTCTCTAGCAGTTGGCAAGACAACAGAGAAGTTATACCAAAACCATCGATGTCCATTTTGTTCCTATCGACAAAGGTTTCCCTTATCGGCGAGACACATATCGAATGCACAAGTCATAGTGATTAGACATTCCATTGGCAAGACATTTTGTCTTCACCAAGACCTAATGTCGAGTTCACAAGTCACACCGATGAGATTTCCATTCGGTGTGACATTTTCTTTTTAGAGAGACTCATATCAAAGTCTTCAGTCACAGCGATGAGATAGTCCTTTCGGCAAGACATACCAATCTCACCAAGACATTCTACCGACAACCTTGTGTTATTTTGAAACCTTTCACCTATCGGCAAGACCCCACAGTTTTAGTGAGACATCATACCGAAACAAAGCTTCCACCGAAAAAACACATTGTTGCCAAGACTTGTGTCTATCGCTATGACCTTTCTCCAAGCTCTCAAGTCTTACCAAGACTTACTATCGGCAAGACTCAAGAATTTCGCCAAGACTTCTCAGTGAAGTATTTTTGTCACCGCGAAGACCATGTGACATCTCCCATTGGCGTGACCTAACCAAGTCGCCAGGACTTCTTGGCGAAGTCTTTTGTCACCGTGAAGAACTCCCATCGGTGTGACCAAGCTGCATCATTGAGATATCTCCCCGCGACCACTGTGTTACCTCGATAGCTTTAAGCTATCGGTGAGACATCCACCAATCATTGGGACCTCTCCCCGACACCCGAGTTAGCCCAATAAGATCACACTTCCGCCTGAAGAAATCTAATCACCAAAAGGTCATGCCGAAAGCCCAAAGTCACAACGATAGACTTTGTTGGCAATACTTCAACCCTGTCACATCAATAGGATCATTTCAAGAGCATTAGAACTGATAGTCACCCAGACATGAACACTATCATAGCGACTTAGCCCTTCAGGAGTTTCATGTCAGTAAGGATTGAGGCACATATTCCAACAAGCTCCCACTTGACGAAGATCTTACTGACACCTCTAGAGCATAAACAAACTACTGAAAAACATGGGCTAAGAGGCACATCAAACTGGCACACCACATGAACTTGTCTGTGCTCACAGGCTCCATCAATGCATCTGCAACATTCTCCAAAGTATCCACTTTCTCGAAGGAGACCTTCCTATCCTCCACCATATCTCATACAAAATGATATTATACATCTATATGTTTCATCCTAGCATGGAAAGTAGGATTCTTTGCCAAACATATAGCACTCTGGCTGTCACAGTAGATAGTAATCTTTTATGCATCAAAGCCAATGTTAGAACAAAAACGTTTTAACTAGATTGCTTCTTTACAGGCATGTGTGGCTGCCATGTATTCTGCCTCTGTAGTAGACAAAGCGACTACAGCCTGCCGCTTGCTCATCCAACTCACTGCACCACCATTCATCATGAAAATATATCCACTGGTGGATCTTCTGTTGCCAATGTCCCCTGCCCAATTAGATTCCACATTACCTCGAATACTGAGAGTTCTCTATGATTCAACCAAGTTACCATGGTAACACAAAGCATAGTCTGAAGTGCCCTTCAGATATCTAAACACTCTCTTCACAGCATCCCAATGTGTTCTTCTAGGATTAGCCATAAACCGACTAAGAACTCCAAATGCTTGGGCAATGTTTGGCCTTGTACAAACCATTGAATACATAAGACTACCAACTGCACTTGCATAAGGCACACTGGTCATGTCCTCCATCTCAAAAGATGATTTTGGACAATCCTCAACAAATAGCTTTGTTCCCTGTGTAACTGGAACAACTAGCTGTTTGCACTCAGTCATACAAAATCTCTCTAGAACAGTCATGATATACTTACTCTGACTGAGCCAAAGTTTTCTATTCTTTCTGTCCCTAGTTATTTCCATTCCCAGAATATACCCTGCTACACCAAGATCTTTCATTTTGAACTTTGCAGACAATTAGGACTTAAGATCAGAAATGATTAGCTTACTATTGCCTATAAATAGCATATCATCAACATATAGAGCAATAATGATAATTTGATCACTTTCAGCTTTGTAATAAACATAGTGATCACATTTTGATCTTACAAATCCCAATGACAAGACAAAAGTGTCAAACTTTTGGTACCACATTCTAGGAGACTGTTTTAAACCATACAAAGATTTCTTTAACTTGTATACCAATCTTTCTTTACCTTTTTCCATGAAGTGCTCTGGCTGGGACATACAAATTTCTTCTTCAAGATCACCATGAAGAAACATTGTTTTCACATCCATCTGTTCAATCTCTAAATCATATGCTGATGCAAGTGACAAAAGAAATCTAATAGATGTTAGCTTAGCTACAGGAGAAAAGATTTCTCCATAGTCAATTCCCTCTACCTAGGAATAACCTTTTGCAACCAGCCTCGCTTTATATTTTTCTACACTGCCATCTAGACTTATTTTCTTTTTGAATATCCATTTGTAGCCTACAGATTTTCTGCCTTTAGGCAATGGAACCAAACTCCAGGTATCATTCTTTTCTAATGATGCCATTTCTTCATTCATTTGAATCAGACATTTTAAATGCCTCTTTCACAGTCCTAGGTTCATCAGTGCTAGAAATTAAAGCATAGGCACAAGTAGACTCTATTAAAGAAAACCCATACCTTTCAGGTTGCTTTCTTTCACGAGTGGACCTCCTCACAGGCTGAGGCTGAGGTGGTTCTTCATCATCTTCAGAACTTTCAGAACTACTTGAGCTCTCCTCAGTATCAGGTACATTTTGATTTTTCAATTCCTCTTTATCTGGTGTGAGGAATTGCTACTACATCCTTTTCATTTTCTAATTTCTTCTCTAACTGCAGATCCAATGTAAAGGTTTCAGCTCACGAAAGATAACACTTCTATTGTACAAAACCTTCTCAGTCTCAGGATTCCAAAGCTTGTATCCTTTTATTCCAGCGTTATAGCCAATAAAAATACACTTCACAACTTTTTTTTCCAACTTAGATCTTTTTTCAAATGGCACATATGCATATGCCTCATAGCCAAAGACACGAATATGTCTCAGAGAGGGCTTCTTTATAGACCATGCTTCCAAAGGTGTCTTCTCAACAAGAGCAGAGTTAGGAGAGCGATTTACCAAGTAACATGTTGTAGAGACTACTTCAGCCCAGAATTTCTCCTCCAAGCCAGCACTGCTTAGCATACTTCGTGCTCTTTCCATTATTGTCCTATTGAACCTTTCAGCAACTCCATTTTGTTGTGGAGTGTAAGGTGTAGTCTTGTGTCTTTTTATCCCATGATCTTTATAGTACCTTTCGAATTCATCTGAACAGAACTCACTGCCATTGTCAGTCCTTAAACATTTTATTTTTCTACCAGTCTGATTTTCTACAAGGTTTTTAAATTCCTTAAACCCTGTACACTTCTGATTTACTTTTCAAAAAATATACAAATGCTCTTCTTGAATAATCATCAATAAATGACACATAGTATATTGATTTAGACAGAGAAGGAACATTCAGGACCAAACACATCATAATGTATATAATCAAGTAAACTAGAAGTTTTGTGAGGATTGGAATAAAATGAAACACAGTGCTGCTTTCCATATATGCAATGTTCACAAAAATCAAATTCAAGGTTACAATCTTTAAGCCTTTCTACCAGGTTTTTATTTTTCAAGGTTTTTAAACCCTTTTCACCAATGTGGCCAAGCCTATCATGCCAGAGCATAGTCTTCTCTACTGGAAGTTTAATCTCCATGGAGTTTACACCATCAGGAACGTTTTCCTTCTTTTCTTCATGAGCAGCCTTAAGTGACTTTGCAGAGACACTATTGCATTGAATAGCTTGTGCATCTAGCTTGTATAGAGTACCAATTCGAGCACCCCTAGCCAACACCATAGAGCCTCTAGTCATCTTCCAGCCATTTCCAGAGAACGTGACCTGCACTCCGATATCATTCAGCTTACTTACAGAAAGTAGATTTTGAGCCAGACTTGGTATATGCATCACATCATTGATTCCCTTCACTCTTCCATCAGGGAATTGAATTCTGACTCTTCCACGACCAAAAATTTCCAAAGATGAATCAATTTCCAAGTACACCTTTCCACCATTGTATTCTTCATACTTTGTGAACCATTCTCTATGAGATGTCATGTGGAAAGATGCTCCAGAATCAATCAGTCAGACATCATCTGATGCCCGTGTAGCCAAAGTTGCAATGAAAGCGTCTACATCACTATGAGAAGAATCATTTCCAGAAGAGTTCTTCTTTTTCTCCTCCTTGCAATCCTTTCGGACATGACCAAGTTGCCCATAGTTCCAGTACTTCACCTTTGACTTCTTGCCAGGAGACTTTGATCTCCCTTTTGATTTCGATCTGGACTTCTTGTCCTTCTTCTTGCCTTTCTCCTTTGGTCTACCTCTAACAGCCAGAGCCTCCTTTGCCATCTCAGAAGATTTTCTTCTCATTTCTTCTGATAATAGAGAAGCAACAACATCTTCCATTTTGAATGTGGATGTTGTACTCCCTATAGCCATCACCAAATGATCCCAAGAATCAGGTAGAGAACATAGCAACAACATGCAATGATCTTCATCTTCAATCTTTACACCAACATATGTCAACTGAGCAATCAGCATGTTGAAATCATTTAAGTGATCAGCAACAGACCCTCCTTCCTGCATCCTCAAAGAGTACAACTTCTTCCTCAAGAACAACTTGTTCACCAAGGACTTGCCCTGATAAATGGATGCTAGTCTTTTCCACAAGGAAAAGGCAATCTTTTCTTCATGCACGTTCAGAAGAACAGAGTCTGCCAAACAGAGCCTTATCAGCCCCTTAGACTTTCTATCTGCCAGGTCCCAATCCTCTTGCTTCATGCCTTGAGGCATTGTTCCAGACATAGCAGTCCAAAGATCTCGATCAATTAACATATCTTCCATTTTGAGTTTCCATAGCTCAAAATTGCTTCCATTGAATTTCTCTATATCCATCCTTCTGGATGTGCTCGCCACCTTAATTTGTAATTAAACTAAAAGAACTCTACAAAACTCCCACTGGAAAAGGATTGACACAAAAAACCCAACCCACTCACAAGGACAACACAACTGGCCAGACTCTGATACCACTTGTAAGGAAAGCAGAGGTGCGGAAACACTTTCCTAATGTCAAAACCATAGGGAAGAATGCAGTGCAGGGCTTTTAATTTTTCAAATTACAATCTAATTAAGACACACATGAAAGATTCACAGAAATAGAGCAAATACACAAAGACAATAAACAACAGATTTACGTGGGAAACCCTTATAGGAAAAAACCCACCACACCAAGTTGAATCACTTTGTATTACAGTAACAAAAACATTACATACAATTCAGAGATCCAGCTCTCTGGTTATTTTTCTGTAGCTTTTATTCACAGTTCATCAGTTACAGACCAATGCTCTCTCAACAACTCGAACAACTCATCATTTCTTCAAATTAGAATCGATCTAATTTAAATCTTATTCACATTCTGATTTTGTCTTCAGTGCATCCTTATCTGCCATTGCCAATCATAGACAGTTTCCTTTCGAGCAACTTATTTTTCCTTGCATGCAGTTTTTTCCAGCATTGCAACTGTTACAAAAAACAATTGTCATCAGTTTGAAAAAAAAAACTGCTTCCTCTGATTGGTCCAGTAGGATGCCACACAGGATGATCACACGGTCAACGGTGGTCACACTTTGTTGGCATATTGGTGAGACACTCACAGTGTCTCCCTGATTCCACAAAGTTCCTCTATCGATATCGACTTTAAGTCTCTAGCAGTCGGCAAGACAATAAAGAAGTTATACCGAAACCATTGATGTCCATTTTGTTCCTATCGGCAAAGGTTTCCCTTATCGACGAGACTCATATCGAATGCACAAGTCATAGCGATCAGAAATTCCATCGGCAAGACATTTTGTCTCTGCCAAGACCTAATGTCGAGTTCACAAGTCACACTGATGAGATTTCCATTCGGCATGACATTCACTTTTCGGAGAGACTCATATCGAATTCTTCAGTCACAGCAATGAGATAGTCCTTTCGGCAAGACATACTGATCTCGCCAAGACATTATGCTGACAACCTTGTGTTATTCTGAAACCTTTCACCTATCGGCAAGACCCCACGGTTTTGGTGAGACGTCATACCAAAACAAAGCTTCCACCGAAAAAACACACTATCGCCAAGACTCGTGTCTATCGCCATGACCTTTCTCCGAGCTCCCTAAGTCTTACCGAAGACTTACTATCGACAAGACTCAAGACTTTCGCCAAGACTTCTTAGCGAAGTCTTTTTGTCACTGTGAAGACCATGTGACATCTCCCGTTGGCGTGACCTAACCAAGTCGTCGGGACTTCCCAGTGAAGTCTTTTGTCACCGCGAAGAACTCCCGTCGGTGTGACCAAGCTGCATCGTTGAGATATCTTCCCGTGACCACTGTGTTACCCCGATAGCTTTAAGCTATCGGTGAGACATCCACCAATCCCTGGGACCTCTCCCCGACACCCGAGTTAGCCTGATAAGATCACACTATCGCCCAAAGAAATCCAATCGCCAAAAGGTCATGCCAAAAGCACAAAGTCACAGCGATAGACTTTGTCGGCAAGACTTCAACCCTGTCACAGCGATAGGATCATTTCAAGAGCATCAGAACTGATAGTCGCCCAGACATGAACATTGTCACAGCGACTTAGCCCTTCAGGAGTTTCATGTTAGTAAGGATTGAGGCACATATTCCAACAAAGAAGAGGTCAGCACAATGCCAACAGAGCAGTTAGCCAATGCAGAGGTTGTTAATCAACTACCGCCGGCTAAAGTCCTTACGAACAATACAAAAGAATCCCCTATTGGAGTTAGAGATAATTTGAAGCCCCAACCCTTCTTCTTAACTCTCATTATAGGAAAGAAGTTATTGCACAATGCTATGATTGATTCTAGAGCTAGCACCATGGTTATGCCTAAACAGATAGTTGAAGCTTTACGACTCGGCTATGAACCTATGAAAAGGGGAGTATTGCAGCTTGATGGGAACAAATTTGAAACCATAGGTGTCATCAAGGCACTTCCTTTAACTCTATTTGCTTGCCCTAGTATCACAGTGCCACAAGATACTGTGATCATAGATTTTCCTCCCATGTTCGGTCTCTGTGTATACAGAGAATTTACTTCAAAAGTGGGCAGATACCTATCCTTGGATTGGTTACATTTGATTCTCAGAACCAAGCACAACACAAAAATGAAGATAGAATCAGAGGCTTTGCATTCTAAACATGTAGCAGATGAAGCCCTAATCAATTTTGAAGTCACACATACCTCTATCACCAAGCAAGAAATGTATTGCGTTGAATTACTAGAGGAAGAAAAGGTGAGCAAAGACCGGGATGACCAAGAGGATGCTCTGTTGAGTGAACACATGGATAGTGACCCTTTCAGAAATTATCATGCTACAGGATTGGGAACCTATGTAGTTTATGATGAAGACCAAGTGCTCCCGAAGGTTGCCAAATAGTTCAAAGGTGGCCAAGAAAATGAGCTATGTACATTGTACTTTTACGGAGCAAGAGGTAAAGTAGGTGTTGGAGTGAGGATATGATTAATATCCCCACAAGATGAAAAAATGCTAAGGTCTTTCTGCTTTCATTTCGCTTGTTCAAGCAATGAGGCTGAATATGAAGGATTAGTTCAAGGTTTAAGTCTTGCGGAGAAAATGGGAATTAAGCAATTAATGGTGTTCGGAGATTCTGAACTAGTATTCAACCAAGTCTAAGGGATTTCTGCGGCAAGGAATGTCCGCATGAGATCCTATCGACACCGAGTCTGGGACCTGGTTGAGAGTTTTGAAGCCTTCAACATCTAGACTATTCCCTGAGGACAAAATAGCGACGCAGACCGCATGGCCATGATTGGTGCTCAGTTTGATCTTGCCTCTGACCTTATACATAACAAACATTTTGTACGAGTACTAGTCTGACCGGCGATTCCTGACAATGATCAGAGTTGGTAGGTTTTTGAAAGTGATGAACACATCGCCTCGTTCATCCAACGGTCGGGGGAATTCGCTGATCAACTTCAACCAAAGATTGTCGAGGCTTATGAAGGGAAAATTATGCAGCTCAAATCCAACAAGCTTCTGAAAGGATTGGTTAATCTCAAAAAAAAAAATTATTGTGATGATGCAAGAAATGATAGACGGAAGTTCATAGTAGACAAAAGTGATTACGTAGACCTTCGGGTCTCAGATGGAAAAAATCTTCGAGTCAGGAAAGATGTCTCGCACCATGATAAAGAAAGACTCATCAATTTCTACAAGAAATATGGAGTAGTGGCCTCATTCTATGATGATCTGGAGGGATATGATCTTGATATCATTCAGCACACAATTGAGCTAACAGAAGGTGCAAAACCAGTCTGACAAAAGCAGAGGCTAGTAAAACCCAAAATTGAAGCGCTAATGGCGCAAGAGCTAACCAAGCTAATTGAGTCATGCATTGTCTTATCAATCAAGCATAGTACTTGGGCATCCAATCTGGTCCCGATCCAAAATAAGAATGGAGATATCCGCTTGTGTGTGGAATTCTGAGACCTAAACAAAGCATTCTTAAAGGACCATTATCTGTTGCCTTCTATGGAGTCAATCTTACAAATGGTAGCAAGATCAGAAATGTTTTCTCTGTTAAGGAGGATCAGCACAAGACCACATTCACTACAAAGTGGGGAACATTTGCATATGCTAAAATGCCTTTTGGTTTATCCAACGCAGGGGCAACATTCTAGCGAGCGATGGACATCGCGTTCAGTGAGCTAATCAATAAGTTTATTCTAATCTATTTAGATGATCTTACTGTGTTTTCTAAATCTAAGGATGATCATTTTGACCACTTAGAAATAGTTTTTCAAAAGTGCTAGGAGTTCGGGGTTTCCCTAAATCCACAAAAATGCATATTCGAAGTACGCAAGGCAAGCTGTTAGGACATGTGGTATCCAAGGAAGGAGTTTTGATCAACCTTGAATGGGTGAAAGCTATCAAGGAACTTCCCCTTCTAGTGAATAAGAAAGGCATTTAGTCCTTCCTGGGCAAGGTAAATTTTGTTAGCAAGATTATTTTTGACTTTGCGGGAATAATTAAGTCAATCAACCTGATCCTTAAAAAGGATCAAGCATTCAAGTGGACGACCGAAGCTCAGGAAGCCTTTGAAAAAATAAAGAATGCTATTTTCCGCAGCTCTGGTAATAGTTAATCTAGATTTATCTAAGGATTTTATAATGTATACATTCAATAGCAAGTCCAGTATTGCTACTGTCTTAACCCAAAAGGATGATGAAGGAAAGGGAGAACATCTAGTGGAATTCTACTCCTAGACCCTGAAGGAATATGAGACAAATTATAATTTTGTCGAAAGACAAGCCTATGCAATAGTGAAGGGACTTTAAAAGTTTTACCATCTAATTTCCTGCAACAAAGTGTTTGTTTATGTCACACATTCCAGCGTGCATGAATATATCATGGAGGGAGAAATCACAGAAAAAAGAGCTAATTGGATCACCAAGATCCTTGATTATGACATTGAGGTCAAACCCACTAAAACTGTTAGAGGAAGAGGATTGTGCGAATACATGGTGCAGAACGAGGAGATACCTGTTGAAGGAGAGTAACCGGAGCTTGTTCTAATAAATGAGCCAGAATCAAAGGGTTGTTGGCTGACAAATAGAATGAGGTTTATGCAAACAGGAAAGTATTCACCAGGTCTCTCCTCCCAAAAGAGGAGATACTACCGGCTACAAAATTGTGGATATGCGCTAGTGGAGGGGGTCCTTTTCAAAAGGAATTTCAATGGTCTCCTCCTGCGATGTGTTACTACAGAGAAAGAGAAGAGAATCCTTGAAACATTCCACAACAACGCTGTTGGAGGACACTTCTCCGCTAAGACCACTGCCATCAAAATCATGTGCGCAAGTTACTATTGGCCTACACTTTTCAACGACTCCCACTCTTTGGTAAAAATCTTGCAAAAAATGCCAGTTCTTTACTGACAGAAGGAAGAATTCCGCAATGCCACTCAAACCTATAGTGGCAGACAAACCGTTTGCACAATGGGGCCTGGACTTCATCAGGATGATTAATCCCACTTCTAGAGTTGGGCACAAGTGGATTCTAACCGCCACAAATTACTTCATGAGATGGACAGAGATCGTTTCACTTAAAAATGCAACAGAGACAGAGATAGTGGATTTCCTCGAAGAGCTGGTGACAAGGTTTGGTCCTCTGAAGACTATCATTTCCAATAATTCCAGAACTTTCCTAGGCACAAAGGTATGTCACTTTGCATTAAAAAATGGCATATTCCTTAAGACATCATCAAATTATTATCAGAGGGGAAATGGCCTAGCGGAGTCAACGAACAAGAACCTAGTCCGACTCCTTAAAAGTATTGGTTCAGAACACTAGAGATAATGGCATAAAAACCTTCGAATAGTGCTTTGGGCAAACTGCATAACTCCTAAGCAAGTCCTTAAGACTTCACCTTATGAGTTGATATACGAGAAAGAGGCATTGTTGCCTATATCTATGGAGATTCTAGCGCTCCAACTGTTGAAATCTCTCGAGATAGAAAAAAATGGCGCCATGGAGGTTCGACTTGCCGAACTATTAGAAGTACAAGAAAAAAGGGAGAATTCCCTAATAGCCATGACAAACCGCCAACACGTGGTCAAGCGATGGTTTGACAAGAAGGCTTCTGACCAAGGCCTAAAGTGCGGAGACTTAGTACTGAAATATGATAAAATGGTTGCTAAGCCAAGTCAGCATGGTAAATTTGATAGCTTATGGGAGGGCCCCTTTAAAATCATTCGGTGCAGGGAGCATAATGCTTTCGAGTTAGAAAGTATGGAATAGGAACCCTTAGGAATCTCAGTCAATGGGATTCTTCTTAAGCTATTCCATTAAATGTCGAGTTCTATTTTTGTACATATGTGAATTATGTTTTTCTATTTCCCTTTCTGTTGGCTGGTCTTTTTTGAAATTGATTCATGTTTCTGCGGAAATAATCCATAATTACAGAGGGTAGAGCAACGGGGTTGTTTTACATATAAAACACACCCATGTGTAAAGAAAATGAACACATATGCTAATAAAAGATCCCATACAATAGAAATGCAAAATGGAAGAAAGAGCCATGGATTTTTATAAAAATATATGTCAATTTATATATATTCTTTTATTTTTTACATTGCAAAATGGCCAAGAAAGCCATAATCCAAAAAGTATACAACTATACGAGCTATTCTTTCATATATACTATATTTATAGCCTTTTTCAGGCTTATATACAAAACTATAAAGCAGGTGGCGTATTCAACAACAGAAAACAAAGAAACTGGGGGGCATTTTATCCAGGAGTGGGGAGGCATTTTATCCAAGAGCATGGGAGGCAGTAATTGATGCATCTATGGCAGTTTCTACCACTTCATCTACGACAACGTCGACCGCATCTTCATCGGTAGGTTCTTCAGCAACAGAAGCAGAGTCATTTGGCACAACTGCCATTGGCGGGGGGAACACCAGGTTCCTGAATTCGGTATACCAATCAACGTCATAGAATGGTATTACATTGTAGCTATGGGACAAAAAGTACAAAGCCTGGGTAACCCTTTGTCGATGCTCATCATGTGTCTGAAGGCGGAATCCACTGAGAAACGACAGCCATACAACTATTGCTTCTTCCTCAATGTAGTGACGGTGGTCACTAGCTGTTGGCATGCCTACCCTATATGTAGTGTGAGCGACAATCTCACCTAGGCCATTTAGGTACCTTTTTGGAAAGAAATTCTTGACCAGCTTCAGCGTTAGGGGCCTAGGGATACCAATGTCTAACATTGATGCTACAAAATGTGAGCAGATCTATATCAGTATTCACACAATATTTGTCCTCATACTCTATACAATCCCTACCCAGAACCTATTTTATGGCTACCAAAACCAAGGAGTGTTTATTCTTGGTCATTCTCTTCAATCACCTAGTGGAAATCTCCCTCAGAAAAGTTCTCTATGACTTATAAGAGGTTAACCTAACAGGAGTAACCATGATACTGACACTATACTTCTACCTTCTAACCAACACTGAAACTTACCTACCACCTAGCCACTGAGAAAAATTGCTTAGAACTATGCCAATGATCTATTGTTAGAACTACTCAAATGCTAAGTGTGATTTCCTCACTACTTAGCGGCCTATTTCTAGAAAAAATGAGAAGACTCATGCTAATCCATTTTGAGAAAACCTGATGATAATCAAGTGCCAACTTGAAAGGAATGCCTACGTTTGCTCAGATTTATGGACCAGTTGCATCTGTAGAGGTATAGTTCAATGTGTGCTAGGTTAAAATCACCATTTAATTAGCTTTAAAAAGGTGGCACTCATCGGTAGTAAGTTGCACAGTCGTAGGCTATTGTGTCATCCCACAAGCGTTTCCCAGAGCCCAAGACAATATCCATATATTTTCAGGTCATGATCATTTGCTTTGGCTTAATCATTCCGTCCAAGATATTAATTGCCAGCACAACACATACTAACGCAAGGTTAGAATGCAAATTGTCGGCTCAAGTTTCAAGGGAATCATAGCATATCACACGATTTCCAAATGCAATAATGAATTATTTCTGCCTCAAAATGGCAAGTAATTCATTTTGCACAAACCAAGAAATTAAAAGTACATGCTGAATTAAATGCAAAAATCATGCTTTCCTCTACCACTTTGACAAAAGATAGCCAAATATTGCATGAAAAGGTTTAATGTTCAAATTCTTTTCAAAAACGCCAAGGCTCAAGGTGCAGAGAATTTTTTTTAAGCATATCGAGAGCTGGATAAAATTTACAGAGTCCAAAACCTGCAAAAGTTTTCATCTGAAGAAAAATGTCGGAGAGTTCATCACAACAAATGCAGGAGGAGATTGGCTAGGAGTTCTTTACAATAATATGGTTGTCAAAAGATGTGAATATCTATGAGGATTTAGCATATGCTATGCCTAGTATACCAAGCAAGCCGAACAGGGTGTATACGATAGAGCTGAGCAGGCCCAAAGACTGTAGAAACAAGAAAAGGGTTGAGGAGAAATGGGATAATATTTATGACCCACGACTCACAAAAAACCTTAAATCCTTAAGAGAAGCAGCCTGTGCAAGATTGAAGGCACCTAAGGTAGACACACCGACAACAAAGAAGGTTTGGTACAATGGTCTTCCACAATACATGGTCCCGCTGGTACATTACTGCTCGAAGTTAGTTGATGCTACCATTCAGCGTTATAATCCTAGCACCCACTACATCAAGGGCTGAAACTTAAGAGTTCAAATCAACCCACAGGCCATTTGGCATATGCTATGCATCCTGGACCCAAGTAAAAGAAGAGAGAAAATTGAGTCCTTTTTCCCTGGTAAAGGAGAAAAAACGTGGAAGGCGATGAAAAAGAACTCATATTTCTTGATGGAGGAGATTGGTAAGAAAGGAGTCCCAGATGCTAAACTGCCAAGTATCTTGTTGCCACACGGTTCATTTCACGAGGATATGTAGGATTTCATGTCAATGCTAGCTTTTGTGTGTGGTCGAGACTCCCATGAGATGGTGGAAACTTTTCAACTGGGACTGACCTTCCAATTCCGCAAACGACACGATACCTTCTGGTATGATTTTGCCGAGTTCATGGTGGATGAAATGATACGGAAAATAAAAAATTACCCAGCAGAGGGAAAGTTTAGATTTCTCTCCTTCCTGGTTCACATGGTCCTCCATCAAAACCCTGATTTCTTCGACAGGTATTTTGAATTATCAATTTTTGATGAATAGGGGAAGATGAAGCTAGTATCCACGTGGACCCCCTTTCTTTCCATGTCATATGATTATTATGCATTTTCATATTATTTTATAACTATGGTCTTGCAAGATTTACGAGGAGGAGGTGACATAATCTAGCTCGACAAGGATCAAACCAGATATATGCAGAGTTTCACTCCCACTTGTGACTGGTTCTTAGGAACAGATTTCATAATTTTCCAGATGCGGGGTTTCACTGGTCAACCCTTTCTTCTCTCATCCTGCATCACAGATAGGGTGCTCACCCTTGAAATGTATAGACAAGTGTGTATCATTGATTTTATCTTCTGCAGTAGCAAAAGTGTCAAGAGAAAAGGATTCTTTGCTTGTCCGAAGAATTTCAAAACGGTGACTTTGTTAAAGAAACAATCGGATCAGTTATTGTAGGATAAACTGGCTCATTTAGGGTTGGTTTTGGTAAGTGACAAATGGGATTACAACCCTTTCAATGACCTGCCAGAGCCACACATGAAAGTTACTCATGTTCCTCGACCTTATTGGGAAAAGAGACATAACTCGCAGATAGACAAAGATGAAAATTTTGTTGAACTAGCATGTATTCCCACACAAGATAATAGAGGGCCATGGCACAAGTTCTACGTTGTTGTGGCGATGGTCAAAGATAATGTCCACATGGAATGCACCATGTACAACAAGTTGCAGAAGGATGAGGAATGGACTAATAAAAAGATAGAATCTTTCTGGAAGTATCTCCAAGAGACAAGGAAATTGGATGCCCCTTATGAGAGCTTGAAGGAGGACAAGGAATTTGAAAAATGATGGGATGATGACCACCCCAGCCCAGACTCTAGCATCAATAAGAGCGATGACCTAGAGAATGATTCTGAAGAGCAGGAAGAGGAAGCAACAAATTTTGCGTCCTCCGCGCTGAAGGAGAAAGGCTCCGGACAACCTGCCTATGTAGCCACGAATGTGTGTTTTAATGTATCAAGGGCTTCACATGCACTCACTTGGGCCACTAAGGCAGCCAGGGTCCCACAACAGCAAACGAAAATAATTGTCGAAGCTCGGGAGACCCCGCCTGCAAAATGGCAGTGTATAGAGACCATTATTGAAGAAGGTTCACAAGAACCCACCAGAAGATAGGTGCTTGCAGCTAGCCAAGAGCTTGAGGCCTAGGAAGAGTCGATAACAATTCAGGAGCAGCCATCGACCAGTCAACAGGTAAAATTCGCTCCTTCTTCCCTTGCTTCTCATTCCTTGGTATCTGCCCCTGCCTCAGCGGCAATCCCTGCCATGAGTACTGGCCCTTTGTTTCCCACTTTTAAGGTTTCACCCAATTCTCATAGACAACTCCACCTCGCTTTACTCCTCTATGAACCCTTACACCAGCTATTGCCGCTTAGGCTCTCCTTGCCTCCCTTTCTTAAGGTGTGCCCTCTGCGGGCACCCCTACTTCCGCTATTGTTGTCGATCCTCTTCCATCACAATAGGCTAACTCCGCAATGACAACTCCTTCACCATTCCAGCCTATGAGTCCTTCCGCCGATTCACCAATTGAGTCGTGGCAAGTGGATAGCCCTTCTGCTGATCCTCAAACCAAGCTTTGGAATGTGCCCCATTTCTTCTCGCAAACTGTCACTCTCCAGAAAAAGAAAATGCCCACGCCTATTAGGGTTACCTATCCATATGCCCTACCTTCTAGTGCTCCTTTTGTAGGCAGACTAGTTTCGTCGCTAGCTAAATTTATGGTGCAGATTGACTGAGAAAAGGAAGCAAGTGCAAGTAGAATGCAAAAGTGCAAGGCAAAGGATAATAGTGCTTCTGTTGATCCAAAAATATAGACTCTTTATGATGAGACCCGGCAAGAACTGTAGTTTGCAACCATGTACTCGAGAGTAACCAAGCCTCAGGGGGAGATGCACCCAAAAGACTATGAAATATATGCGGTAGGGCTTGACATGAAGGTGGCCCGACCACAAGATAAGGTTGAGATTATGGAGGAAACACAATGGGTGGTCACCTCTGACTTCCTTAAAACTAGTCGCCAGCTAAAGAAAAAGGATGAGCAGCTTAAAGCAATAAGGGAGAGAGTTAGTTTTTTGGAGAAAAAAGAGAAATCCTGGGAGGCGTATGTTACATGTATGATAGAAAAGGCGCTGGCAGCAGAGAATGAAAAGAACAAACTTCAGGGTGAGCTTGTGAAGATTCAGACTACCGACCCTGCCATGGTAAAAGAGTTGCATGCTAAGAATTAGGAGGCGAAGTAGAATTTGTAGCTAAAGAATGAAGAGCTAGAGTGACTTCACCTTGAGTATAGTCAAGGAATGGCATAGAGGAATGAGGCTTTGGAGCACCAACAAGCTCAATATGAGTAGAAAATACAAGAAAAAGAGGCTAAATTTGAGGGCCTAAAATCTCAATTAGAACAAGAGCTCCAAGAGACAAAGTCCTCTTTGGACATGCACTTAGCAAATCATTCCCGAGCTGAGGAGAATTGGAATAAATAAATGAGCAGCTTTGCAGAGCAACTGGTGTCTGAGAAAAAGAAAAGGGGCAAAGTTGGTTGAGGCCATTAACTCAAAAGATGTAGAGACCGCTTCTCTTAAAAGCTCTCTCTTGTCTTCTCCTACACAGCCGGACATTATTCTGTTGGTTAGGCAGTTGTACATCTCTCACTGGGAAAAGATTAAGAATTTTTTCCTAGCACTGTAGCCTACCCTCTGATTCATCACTAAGGCATCAAAGCTAAGCCAGGAGGCTCATGATATGATTGAGCAATTCCCATAGTTTATCTTGGAAAAAGTTCTGGAAGCAAAAGATCTGCTCACCGAGCTATACTCAGTCTTTGATGAAAACCTCGCCAGGGTAGGAATTGAAGATCAGAATGCTGCTGCTCAGATGGAAAATAAGTTTATCCATTTCCACTCTACCTTCCAGTGCACTAAAGCAACCACAACTACTCTGAGCAAGACACTGGACAACATACGGGAGAGTTTCTCCAAGTTAAACAGGATGGGTTTGCTGTCCTCATTCCTTGAAAATGGCTCTATTGCTATGGCTGAGCAGATTACAGAAAGAATAGAAGAGAAGGAAAATGATTTGGATGCTTTCAGGAATTTTAGTCATCCTCCCACCACAGCCGACATTGAGGGAGTTATACATCCGCTTGCACAGCTATTGTTTCATTGTGAAGCAGGGGTCGGTTTACCTAATGCACTGCCTCATAAAGAAACTATTGATCTAAGTGGAGCATAGGATAATTTGCGCAACATGGTAAGGCCATCTAAGGATGAATGGTCACCTCTGCAGGAAGCTCTTTCCAATCTCTGACTCTGTTATCTAATGAAATGGCACTCTGGTCTATAAACCAGAGAAATTTTGGGTTCTTCGTTCCTAAAGCGAAACGCCCTTGGTAGTCGCCAAAAGTTGTTAATAAGTATTTAACGAGCTCCCTTCGGATGAATTTTCCTCTATGTATCGGCCTGTGCATCACAGGGAATCAACTTAGCCTTTTATCAAAAGTCTGTGTTTCCCCTCCACGTGTCTGCTCTGCGCAACCCGAGGGTTTCCCTTCCTTTCGCATCTCAGGAATCCCCACCATACTTCCACGTGTCGTGACTGTGGGCTATTTTTGGTCATTCCTTTTTGCTTCCTCATCGGGCTCCGCTCGAGTGCCACATCCTCTCACTCCCAAAGAATTTGGCAGGCCCCACAATTGTTGTCTATGGTGTACTCTTGCTACGTGTCTACTCCTCGCAAATCTTTCAGCATGAAGTTAAAATAACGACCGTGGGCATCAAAATGTTGTCACACGTCTCTTTTTCCCCCGACTGATATCATTTCCTCCACTATTGGATAGTGCTCTGCCCATTCAACACATGTAGCCTTGGTGCAAGTCTTCAACAACAAGAGATAAAGGTTCACACAGGCAGCGAAATGCTGCCACGTGCCTAGTCGGCGGATCTTGTATTTGGGCGATCAACTAGGTGAACCAAATACTATGATTGGCCACTGTGTGTCATAATCATTTGCACGGGATGGTGAAACTTGTTTGTTTAACCTTTTCGGGACCACCACCATCATTTGTAGAAGATGCACCTGCACCTGGAATGACCAGATGCTTGGTTTCGAATCTTTTTTGTTGCAACGGCTTGGGGAATGTTCTTATTTCTGCATCATTTTCTGGGGATAGAAAAATATTTTCAGTGGCTGCTCTCCGAAGTGGTGGGAGTTTTTTCTGCTATATATAATTTTCTCTGTTGTGAGAAAAGGGTCCAAAATTTTAAAAGGAACACTGGTTTTAGGAAAAGACACCAGGCCTTTATTACTATTTTATTTTATTACAAAATACTTTTAGACTGTACCAATTGTTCGACCTTTCTGTTCTTTCATGCTATTTGATTAAACTGTAAACTGTGCTTTTATTGTCTAGACATTTCATTAGAGAACTTCTATATATATTGAATGCAAGTTTGCTGATCTAGATCATGTCTAATGACTCTTCTTGGTAGTAGGAATGTATGAAATGTTATTTTATGTCAATGAATGGATTGTTTGTGCTATAATCTTCAGTTTATGATTTTCTAGAATGCTACAAATACCAATCAGGCCCTTAGATCTATGATTTATCGTGCCTATCATTAATTCTTGGCGCATCGCCTTAGGTTAGACTTTATTTTATTATATCCATTTCATTTTCCCTTTCCAAACCCCCATTATAGAATAAGCGGGCTTCTTAAAAAACTCGTAGGTCACTCAGTTTAGAGCAAAAAGTCCCCCATAAACTAAGTTTCCCATAAGACACTGTTACCTTGTCAAATTTTGGCGTCAACAGTACCCATGTCATCATCTAATTAGTTAAATAAATCTTAGTTAAATTTGACTAATTTCATTTATTCCCTATTTATCCATTATCTATTCTTCTATAATTAAATAAATATTTATTTATTTAATTATTCATGACCATTTATCCTCTCTAATTAAATAATTATTTTAATTGTTTAATTAGACATTTATCCCTTCTTCTAGAATTAAATAAATATTTATTTAATTAATTATTCTTGACCATTTATCCTCTCTAATTAAATAATTATTTTATTGTTTAATTAGTCATTTATCTATTCTCCTATAATTAAATAAATTTGTATTTATTTAATTATCTTTTTCACCTTTGTCTATAATTAAATAATGATTTTACATTATTTAATTATCTTTCCACATCATCCCTATCTTTTATTAGATAATTTTTTATCATTATTTAATAAGTTTATCATTTCATTATCCTTCTCATCTTTTTAGGATTTATTTCTTTTAAAACAATAAATCAAAATCTTTTTTATCTTTTTAAAATCTTATCTCATCTAGTTGTATTTCCTCTTTTGTCAAAAATGAAATCTTATCTTTGTCCACATCAAGGCTCTATAAATATGGCCTCTCACAAGCCATTTTGGGGGGAGGAGCTTTGGAGTATCCTTACTTTGTCAAATTATCTCTACAATATTTCATCATATTTCATCCATCATCCTCCATCTTTGAACCTCCACTATATCGTTATGTTTCTAAAGTGAGCAACCAACATTCCACGACCAAACTCTTTGAAATCTTGCATTCTCATGCGAAGTTGAGAAGAACAATGGAGTGAATCCCTGTTAATATGCATGTGTGTTTAGATTAGATATTTGTTTTGCATGTGTGTGTGTTTTGTAGTAACTTCATTGAGGATGGTGAAAATATGAATCTTAATCTAATAAGATTTAAGATTTTTCCTCTATCTACAATATTAATATTACATCTTAAATTTAAATCTATAATGATTTTTATATATTAATATTTCTTGTTGTAAGAAATAGATAGTCATTTCTTAAGCATAAATAATGGATATTTGTTATGCAACTTTAAGTAATAAATGTCCATTTCATATCGGATATCCATTTTTACCTTTAAAAAACATATATTTGTTTCTATCAAATATTCGATAATAAAGTATATCCATTTTGCTTTGTTATTGCTTTGGTATTTGGTTTGGAGGTGACCAACCTAAAAAAGTCAACATCCCCCAACATGTTTACAAGGGCTACAAGAGTTTTTCAAACTTCACCCTTCATGCTGACAGCTTTTTTTTCATCCAATTTTGATGAAATGAAAAGGGTTTATTCAACAAATTAACAACATTCTATCGATATAAGATATGCTTTATTTTTAATTTAATAGGTAACCATTATTAATTTTCTACATGAACTATATGTAAAGTCATGATTGATAGGCTAATTAAAAAAATTACAACTTTTAAAAGGTTATACATTTTTTTAATCCAAAAGATGTGTCACACACCATGATTCACAAATTATAGTTAAAAAATGAATTTCTTATTTTTTTTACCAACTTAGGGTGGTCGGACAAATGGTTTTTAATATTTTTTAAAATTTCTTCTAGAAAATCCATAACTAATTATTTACTTGCATTAAAATTACAAAAAATATGTGTCACATCCGAGCATGTGTCCTCTACTTATATTGAAAGGTTCAAAAAAGATATTTATTTTTTATCACCATTAAGGTGGCTAGACAAACGTGCCTACTTTTTTTTTTTTCTTAAAAATTTAGTACTACTGCATTGAAATTTCAAATTTTCACCAAATAGATTTACATTTTTCTAAAAAAAGGACTAGTAGCTTAGAAACTACATTTAATTTTCTATAACTTTTGTTCTTACATATTTTCCAAATTATGTTAATAACCTATTAAAAATTTTATGTCAAGTTTCCTAACTCTGTTTTTCTGAATTTTCATTCCACTTAAGGGCCTAGTTTGGACCCCATGATCCTGCATTGACCCATATAGCATATATTATAATATTAATATTATATATTATTATAATATATTATAATATAATATAATATATATATATATAATATATTGGGGTTCACCCCATAGTGTGACGGTAAAGTCACAGGGCCTGTTGATAGGGCATGATAGGTTCGACCCACACCATTTCCCATCACACAAAGGATGAATGAAGAGTGGCTCAATTTACAAGGTGATAGTCAGAGGTGTGTGCTTGCCAAGGTGGTTGACTAAGACATCACTCATGATTCTCTGCCAACTTCGAGGTGACCTGGTGTGATGGTTCATTGGCCGCATCACTGGGTGGAGGTGATAGAAAAGAACAGAGGTCAAGTCCAGAGGCTGGAGTGACTGGCAGGTGCTACAGTGGCAGATATGTGCCACGAAGTAGGCAGGTGCAAGTGTGGGCATAGTAGAATGGAGAAATAAGGAGAGTTTCTTGGAGTGATAAGGTAGCGAAGCGATAAGGGGTCAGGAGAGATAAGGTGTCAGAGCGAGAAGGTTGGAGGTAAGATGGTCTCACTCAGCCCATTGGAGAGATAAGGAGTTGGAGGGATAAGGAGATCAATTCGAAGTGCTAAGGTGGAGGCGCTCGAGCGTGCAAGGAGGAAGTGGAGGGATCCATGAAAGGAGGTAGGCAAGAGGAGTGACGGAGGGAGGTCCAATGAGGAAGAAGTAGAGAGACGAGAGGAAGGAAGGAAGAAAGGAGACATCTGCAGGAGGAAAATCAAGGAGGTACTAATACCTTAGCATGTACTCAGGGATGGGGTCCCCCATTGTGACCCCACTGGTTCATAGCTCCAGTCAAAAGTATTTACTGACCAAATATATATATATATATATATAATATTTATTTTTTATATGATTTCATTGGAAACAGATATTCGTTTAGCTTTGGTTCTTACCATGGAAACATGTACATTTTATCCATCCCTAGTAAAAATCAAAGCAAAATTTTGTGTTTTTGGGAAAATGAAAAACACCTTCTTTATCATATTACCACTTTTTGGACCCCCGTGATCCTACACAAACCCAATGGTTGTAAAGCTTGGTGAACCTGAATCTCTGACATGGAAGGGATGTGAAACAATCCTATAGCCCTAAAAAATTCAACATCCATTTGACTAAGATGAGCCATTTGTTCTAGTACTCGAGGTTTTCACTCCCTTAACAAGATAGGATTGAGTACAAACTATAATCATAGTGCCCACAACGTCAATTTGCCAAAAAAAGAAAAAAATCGAACTCTACACAAATCCTTGAATCAAAAGCAAGATTTTTTACAAAAGCGTCATTTTATAACAATCAAAAGCATGCTCTTTTTTCTTAAAGAGTCGCTTTACCATTTCAAAAGTGAACTCTTTTGCAAAAGTATCGCTTGTCCATAACCAAAAGAGAATCAATTTTTAAAAGCGACATGCTTTTACAAAAGCGTCACAATGCAATCAAATGCATCTCCTCGATGTTCAAAAGCATTGATTCTAAATCGACATGATTGAAGACAGGCCCACAATAATGGGTTACACTTTTTGGCCAAACTTGACATTGAAAGCAACATTTTGAGAAAAATCTTCACATTCTGACACCTATAGTAGGTAAACTATTATGAATTTGAAGTTGATCCAAACTGGTGATTTGTGAGGTTTTTTCTGTAGATTTTAAATGTAATTTTTAAAAAAATTAAATTAAATTGTAGGTTTTTTTTGCATCTCCTTTGATAACTAGTTTTAAATAGTAAATAATATTTTTTTAAAGTGATGTGTACTTTCAATCGCATAACTTTTTTTCTACAAAGGATAAAATTATGATTCTTTTGAATTTAGGTTGTTAACACTAATATCTAGTGCTTACATTTCGTTTCATAACATTTTGCTGAATATTTTTCTTTTAATTAATTTTTGAAGTCAAACCAATTGCAATTTAGACATAGGTGGACTTTCAATCGCATAACTCTTTTTGTATGTATTAATTTTTTGTTTTTTTTTTAATGAGGACATAAATACATAGTGTGCACATATTTTTCAAAAATAATTCCACTAGTTTACTATTTTTTCACAATGATTTTTCATCGAACTTGATGTTCAATGAAAAACCTATGTTCAATAAAACTAAAAAATAAAATCAAAATATATCAAATTTATAGTTGTTGGGAAGCTCGTTTTGAGGACTACGTGGTTCTCCAACTTGGTTTATCTATTTGACTCCATTTGCACCTCTAAATCAAGCTTTGAAAGTCAAAAAATGCATTGATTTTGTAATTAAAGGAACAAAGTAAAAAAAAGGTGTTCATTCGAACCCTCCTTCTAATGAAGGAGGTTCATTCAAACCCCCTTCATTAGAAGGGGGGTTCAAATGAACACCCCCTATATGGCACAAGTGGGGGTTCATTCAAAGGGGAGGTTCATTAGAAGGGGGGTTCATTCAAACCCCCTTCATTAGAAGGAGTAAGCCATTTTAATTTTTTTTTATGGGAATTTCTAATTTTTCTTCGTGCAAAAAAATTGTAACCCACTATTATGAGTTTACCATCTGGAGCATTTATGATATCTAGAACTATGTGTAAGCAAGAAAGGGTTAAATACGTACCGAGAGATCTACTCTGATAGGCTAATGGAATTAACAAACATGGTCTATGCAGTGTGTAGCTTGAGGAATGAGTGTCATCTCTGCAATAGCTCAACAACAAAAACTCACTTTGGACTCTAAAAACAATGAACTCTGAGAATGCAAATGAGGTGAAAATGAACCCTAAGGGCTTATATATAAGCCTTGAAACCCTATATTTCATCCCTCTCACCCCCTTCATTCCATTTCTACCTTCACTAATCCTCCTGATCAATTTCCTCATCATCTAGGGCCTAGTTTTTTCTTCTTTTCTTCACCAAACCTATCCTGTCATCCTATTTCGAGCCTTAACCTAAAAATTATTTTTTTCCAGCTAACCTCTCAAGGGGGCAACCTACCATCCTCTTATCATTCCTTCATTCACTAGGGCATAATGAGACATCAAAGAAATTCTATTTTTTTTCCAAATCAACATGTTTAAATTGAAATAATGCAACGAGTACATTATCTCAAAAATGGGAAAAATATAGACACCTAAAATTGTTTGAATGTATCACACATTCCTAATTCATCATTTTTCATCATTTTCCTCATTATCTCCTAATTCATCAATTTTAATTAAATAATTTCCAATTATTTGATTAAATTAATAAATTTCCTCTATTAATTGAATAATTAATATTATTTGATTAATTCATTATTTTCATCATTTTATCTCTAATTCACTTTAATTAAATAATTTCAATTATTTTATTAATCACTAATTTTTTTCAAACTCACCCGATTAAATGATTTTTAATTATTTAATTAAAAAATTTAATTTCCTTTCACCTCACATGATTAAATAATTTTTATAATTATTTAATTAAGTAATTTTTCTCTCACAATTAAATAATTTTCTTAATTATTTAATTAGCTAATTTTCCTCCAACTTGTACATGGCATATTCTATTTTCAAAAATAGAATACTCTTCAAAATATCTTCCCTCCAAAAAAATATCCTAAAATATCTTCATTAAATTAGGGGATGGAGTTCAATTAACTGTTCACCTCTTATTCAATCTCCACCATTGATCTCTTGATCTAATCACCACCATTGATCTTCATCCTCCTATCTTGATGATTGATCAAATCTTCGTGAAATCTATAAAATATCCCTTCATCATCACAAAATTCATTCATAATTTTCATGAGCAATTCATTTTTATTGTGAGTCTTTTGAGCATTCAATCTTTGATCATTAAGCTTTTTCTAATTAGGTTTATGCAATTATGTGAGCAATCCAACATATCAAGAGCTTACATCAACAATAGAGTACTAGGTTTGCATGGTTTCTTTTGAAGTAATTTGATTTTAATTTGAATTGTATTTTTTATTTGGGTTTGTTTCATTTAAAGCATTGCATTCAACTTCATGAGTTAATGGATTTAATTTGATGTTTCAATTTTAGGTGTTTGGTATTTTATAACCCTAATTGCTTAACTAGTTATTTTATTCATTACCCATTATTCCCATTATACACCTACCATGTAGGATGCCACTTCATTGACAGGTCTCACAAAGTGATATGACAACTTAGGAAGTTAGAACTTAGGGAATAAATAAATTATACATCAAATGACAAATAAATTAATGCTAGGACTCAAAGGTTAAGACACCTTAATCCCAAAAAGAATGATGATCTATTTTTTTGTTATATCATTTATTAAAGTTTAATTTTTTGGTATGATTGATCTTTATTTGACCCCTAATAATTTTAATGGATTGGATCATTTACTTGTGGTAGTTTAACCAAATGATAACTTCTAATTTACATATACGATCCCTCATAATATTTAGTCTAACATATAAAAATAAAAATCTAATCCAAATATTTTTTTATACATAAAATAAAGTATATTTATCTATATACCATTATTCTCCCTTTGATTAAGTATATTAATCATTTTAATTTAGTTAAAATAATAATTTTAGAAAAAAAAAAAAAAAAATCACACTAGAAACTAAAGAGTTTCAAATGTTTAGTAATTAAGGTAAAATTATGATTTATACTATAAATTAGATGTCCATCCTTTGTTTCCCTAAAAAGAATTATAATTTGAAAATAAATGTAAGAGCATGTAGATATTTGATCTCAAAAAAGTTTAATTTTTAAGTAGTGATTTTATCTCTTGATCACCCTAGTGAAGTCAACATTTCTATCATGATCTTCTACATGTTCTTGCTTGAGATTCCATGGATATTCTTTCTTCTATGTTAATACTTATGCATTAGCAATTAAAAAAAAAAGAATTAACGATTTTATCAAGTTAAACTATTTATTTATATAATTAATATAAATAGAAAGTAGATATAATACCCATGACAATCACTAGCAATTCACCGCCGAAAAATTCATTACCAACAATTCACCGCAGGAAAATTCACCGTCATGACAAATTCACCTCAAGGAAAATTCACCACCATCAATTCACTGCCACGGAAAATTAATTGCAAACTTTTAATGCGATGAAGCAATTACTAGTGGTGAATCTTCCCTGAGGTGAATTTGTCATGGCAGTTCCCATTGTTGGCGATGTTAATTTCTTATAACCCAGCAACAGATTAATTGCTCAACAAATTCACAAAATATAATCAAATATCTTATTTATAACAATTAATACAACTGGGTTAATTAACAACTAATAACAGCAAAAGCAAAAATAACAAGAAGCTAATCACAAAAAGACAATAACACAAAATTACCCAGGAAACCCCAATGTGGGGAAAAACCTGCAAATGTTAGATCTTCTATTCAGCCTAACAGCTAACTTTTCTTTCAAAAATACAATATGAGTTTGCTACAACAATCTTACATTTATAGAGCCTAGCTGCTTTACTTAGCGTGCAAGAAAAGAATCTTTCCTTGCTTTCTTTGGCTTTAATTACACATAAAATCACTCTTGGATTTATCTTATCCTCACAAACTCGAAAACATTCTATTAAGAATAAAAAACTATTGTTGCTGAAAATCCAACTCGAATTGCTTTAAAGCATATCTAACTCGAGTTGCTTTAAAGTTATTTAAAGCATATCCAACTCGAGTTGCTTTAAAAAAACTCCACATCCCACCTTTCGAGCTACAAAAATCAACACTCCCTCTTAGCGAGGAAGGTGTTCTGCACCACACCCAACTTGTCCTTGAAGAATTCAAACTTGCTCTTCATCAAGGCCTTCGTCAAGATATCTATTATCTATTCATCCATAGGAATGTAATTGAGCTTCACTATTCCCTTCTCCACACAATCTCTGATGAAGTGGTACTTGATCTCAATGTGCTTTGACTTGTCTTGAAACGCTAGATTCTCAAAGAGTTTGATACAACTCTGATTATCACAGTAAATGACTGTAGGATCCAACTCCTGATCAAAGAGCCCAGCTAGAAGTTTTTGAAGTCAGATAGCCTCACATGTAGCCATATTGGCTGCCATATACTTGGCCTCTACAGAACTCAACACAACTGACTTATGTTTCCTACAAGAGACCGCTATCCCAAACTAAACACCCTCTCCTCTTATATATCCACCTAACTCATCGTAAACCCCTTGAGCTTCACTCCATCCTGTTGAACATACTTCAGCCCATAATCAAATGTGCCTCGAGATATCTCAAAACATGTTTCGCAGCTATCCAATGCACACGTTTAGGTTCCACCATAAACTGACTAAGTGAGTTCACTGCAAAACAAATGTCTGGCCTGGTGTTGACCAGATACATAAGAGAGCCTATCAACTATCTGTATAAAGTCAGGTCCACTACCTCTGATCTAGAAGCATCAATCTTCTTCCAATTGGTCACAAGTGGCATTGACATAGGCTTACAGTTTTCCATCCTGAATCGCTTCAAGATATCAATTAAGTACTTCCCTTGTCCAAGGAAGATCTCTCCCTCTTTCTGCCACAATTCCAATCCCAGAAAGTAGTGCATCAACCCCAAGTCCTTCATCTCAAACTCTCCTGCAAGATCCCACTTGCAGTGTGCTATGAGCTCCTCTGACCCTGTGAGAAATAGGTCATCAACGTATAACACCAATATGAGAAGTTCGCGCTTCACCTGAACATAGTATAGGTTCGAATCCACCTCACTCTTGATGAAGCCCACACTCTACAAGTAACTGTCAATACATGAATACCACGCCCCGGGAGCCTGCTTGAGTCCATACAATACTCTTTTCAACCTGCATACATGAGAATCCCTCCCATGTGCTTCAAATCCTTCTGGATGCTCTATGTAAATCTCTTCCTCAATCACTCCGTTGAGGAAGGCCATTTTTATGTCCATCTGGTGAATCCTCCAACCCATTTGTGCTGCTACAGAAATGATAGCTACTCTCTTATGGATGAGTACCTGGCTACTGGAGCGAAAGTCTCGTCATAGTCGACTAGTCCTTCCTTCTGAGAAAACCCCTTAGCCACAAACCGGGCTTTGAACTTCTCCACACTACCATCTACAACATGCTTAATCTTATGCAACCATCTCGAGCCCACCACAGACTTATCTCCTGGTCGTGGTACTACCTCCCACACACTATTCTTCATTATGGAAGAATACTCTTCCACCATGGCATCTCTCCACACTTGGTGCTTGGATGCCTCCTAAAAGCTGGAAGGCTCTACTTCAATTAATTCACTCATAAGTGCCACATACTCAGAATAACGTCTGGGATCCCTTCTCTGTCTAACTGAATCTTGAGGATCACCTACATATTCTTGAGCCTCTCTCAGTGCCTGCTCTACTGCTCTGTTTCTCCTCTTCTCAGTAATAGGATTCTGAGGTTGAGGAATTATTTGTTCCTCCTTATGATCACCCTGCTCGGCTTGCTTGCTCTGCTCTCCAGCTTGGGTGACTGAAGTTTGAGGAATTTGTGTTACCTCAGCCATGGGTGATTGCTCCCCCTCATTCATCAAGTTGCTAGACTTCTGAAGTGCCATCTCTTCCTCGAACTTCACATCTCTACGAACCATTGTTTTCCTAAGAGCAGGAATGTAAACTCGATAAGCCTTAGAAGTTTCATTGTACCCAACAAGGATACCCTTCTCTATAGTAGGTTCCAACTTGGTTCTCTTCTCAACAGGAATGTGACAATACACAAGGCAACCAAAGATGCGAATGTGCCCCAAATCTAGTTTCTTACCAATGAACGCCTCTTATGGAGTCAACTTGCCCAACACTTTGTGAGGGCTCCTATTCTGCAAATACACAGTTGTATTGCAAGCTTCTGCCCATAAGAACCAAGGCAGATCCTGATCATGAAGCATGGCCTTGGCTGCTCCAACTATAGCCATTTTCTTACGTTCAACAACCCCATTCTGCTGAGGTTTGTACGGAACTGTCAACTCTTTCTTGATACCTTCCCGAGCACATAAATCTTTGAAGGCATTCAAGGTATACTCGCCTCCATTATCAGACCTCAGTATCTTGATCTACTTCCCAGTTTGTTTCTCCACGAGAGCCTTAAACTCTTTGAACCTACTGAAGACCTCATATTTATTCTTCAAAAAATATATCCATGTCTTCCTTGAGAAGTCATCAATGAAAGCAACAAAATACTCATATCCATTCAAGGATATTGTTGACATGGTCCCACACACATCTGAGTGTACAAGATCCAAAATCCCTTCGGATCTAGTGTCGCTACTTGGAAAATTGGTCTTGGCATATTTCCCAAGAGCACAACCCTTGCACACCTCATGCTTTTTTGTCTTCATCTCAAGCAGCCCCGTCACTATTTCCTTAAGAATATTAAGTGCTCCATGGTGAAGGTGAGCCATCCTCCTGTGCCACAATTCTCCTATCCTTTTACAGCTACTAACCAATGCATGTGTTGGCTCAAACTGTAACCGAAACAAGCTGCCATGCCTGACTCCAATCACTTTTGCAACCTTGGAATCTTTGGGATGAATATAGACTTTTCCCCTCTTAAAGGTCACGATGTAACCCTTGTCTTCCAAAGCAGAAACTAAGATTAAATTCTTTGTCATGCCAAGGACATACAACACATCCTCCACTAACAAGGGTTTGCCAAACTCCCTCTGAAACTTGACAGTGCCAATACCAGTTGCATGGTACTTGGCATTGTCTCTAAGCTCAATGTAGAAATCCAGCTTCTTCTCCTCCAACTTGGTGAAACATTCTCTGACTCTCGTCATGTGGCGAGAAGCCCCACTGTCAATATACCATACCCTGTTGGCAATTGAACTTGAGAGACAGGTAATGAGTGAAAACTCATTCTCAAATCGTGATGCAAACTCTTCCACCTCTGCTGTAGTAGCAACTTGCTTCTTATGCTTGTCCTTATTTTTCTTATTTGGACATTGACTGGCATAGTGACCCATTTGATGGTAGAAAAAACATTTTATCTTGCTTAGATCTTTCTTCTTCCCACTCTTGAAAGAAGAACCTTTTGATTGCTCTTTATTGGACTTCTTCTTACCCTTGCTTGCAAGAGCAATATTTTCTTCATCTTGACCCTTCTTTGTTTGATCTCCTTGATGAGCACCTTCACAGATCTCCTCTTGAACAAAATCATCCCAAAGTCTTGCCCAATCAGGTAGCTGATCTCTGCTGACAACACACTTGACAAACACTTCCTAGTGCTTTAAAAAACCATTCAAGGCTATACACACCAACTCATCGTCATCAATCGTCTCTCCAACAACAACAAGCTCATCCCTGACTTGTGTCAGCTTGGACAAGTAAGAGGTCACACTCTCACCTTTGGACATCTTGGTATTATGCAATTTGTCCTTGAGCATCATCTTATGACTCTGATAGTCGCTCCGATAAAGTTTTGTGAGTGCATCCCACATCTCCTTGGCGGTGTCTTTCCCCGATAAATGAGGAATTAAATGATCTCTTACTCCATCCAGGATAATCCTCTGAGCCTTGGCCTCTTTGACTTCATGCGAATCTAAGGCAACATGATCATTTGTTGGTGGTGTCACTTGTGTACTAGCATAGATCCATAGCCTGTTCTCCTTGAGAACAGATGTAATCTGAACCTTCCACTACAAGAAGTTAGACGCACCCTCAAGCATGTCCTCGTATCGAACGCTGGTTGCCATAGCCACAAAAAGAACTAGAGATGAAAATCTAATTTTTTTTCTTGAAATCTGCGTCACAAATCTTGGCTTCGTATTTAGAGTTTAGTGCTCTAAAACCATGTTAATTTCTTATAACCCAACAATAGATTAATTGCTCAACAAATTCACATAATATAATCAAATATCTGATTTATAACAATTAATACAACTGGGTTAATTAACAGCTAATAACAGCGGAAGCAAAAATTACAAGAATTCAATCACAAAAAGACAATAACACAGAATTACCTAGGAAACCCCAATGTAGGGAAAAACCTGCAAATGTTGGATCTTCTATTCAGCCTAACAGCTAACTTTTCTTTCAAAAATACAATATGAATTTTCTATATAGCAATCTTACATTTATAGAGCCTAGCTGCTTTACTTAGCGTGCAAGAAAAGAATCTTTCCTTCTTTCTTTGGCTTTACTTACACATAAAATCACTCTTGGACTTATCTTATCCTCACAAACTCGAAAACATTCTATTAAAGAATAAAAAACTATTGTTGCTAAAAATCCAACTCGAATTGCTTTAAAGCATATCTAACTCGAGTTTATTTAAAGTGATTTAAAGCATATCCAATTCGAGTTGCTTTAAAACAACTCCACATCCCACCCAGGGCTTAAATTTGACGGCTGACCTTGCCTGTCAACAAATTTTTTAATGACAGTTATCTATTCAAAGGTGCCCTTAAAACATTATGATATACCTTAGTGTAAGTATTATTATATATAAATGAAATATATATATATCATTATAATTCTATATAAATTTTGACAGTCTATCCAAAATCTCTCCTTTCATCTGATATAATCTTCTAAAAAATTTGATTGTATTTTACAGCAAAAAACTCTAAATACGGTCATACGACCATCAAATTTAAGCCCTGATCCCACCTTTTGAGCTACAAAAATCAATAGGCGATGAATTTTTTGGCAGTGAATTTTCCTAGAGCCAATACCCATAATATATTTATTAGTAATTAAAAATATACATTTACATTAATTTTAGGGAAAAAGGTCTTAAAAATTAAACAATTGAAACAATACTACAAAATAAAGAAATTTCAAATGCTTTGCAATGAAAGTAAAGCTATGAATTATGCAAAACTTAGCTAGATTTTTATCCTTTATTTCTTTAAAAATATTTATAACTTAAAAAATAATGTAAGAATATGTAGAGATTTTATCTTCAAAAAAGTTTGTCTTTTTTAAATCGGGATTTTATTTCTTGATTCTATGCATGTTCTTGTATGAGATTCCATGGATTTTCTTTTATGCCATATTTATGCATTAGCAATATAAATAAAAAAAATTAGCAATACTATCAAGTTAAACAAGTAGATATAATAATCATAATATATTTATTTATAATTTAAAAATATGTAATTACATTAATTTTAGAGAGAAATTTCTTTAAAAATGAACAATCAAAACAATACAATAAAATAAATAATTTAAAATGATTTGTAATGAAAGTAAGCTATGCTTTATACAATAAGATATATGTTTATTCTTTGTTTCATTAGAAAGAAAATATAACTTAAAAAGGAATGGGAGAACATGCAAGGATTTGATTTCTAAAAAAAAATAGCTTTTAAAAGTAATGATATTATCTGGTTGATTCATGAGAAAAAATATTATAACTTAAAAAGGAATAGAAGAGAATGTAAATATTTGATTTCTAAAAAAAAGTTAGCTTTGTAAAGTAGTGATATTATTGATTGATATTAATTTTTTTATCTATTGCTATAATTGTTGAACGGTCAGATTTTTCTCAATCATCTTGCATCATTCTAACATATTTTGAACCGATCACATCACAAAATTCATATAAGAAACACCTTCCACATTAAAAATAAATAAATTTGTATATATTTAGCTGATAGACTACATATAGTGTGAGATTTGAGCTCAAAACAAGTCTCATGCCTACAAATCACTATTGAGTGGTTGGAAAACAAGTTTTAAAAGTCTCCAAAATCTCACTTATCACATAAAAGCCAAATAAATATTGATTTGACAATTGGATGCAGGGCTTAAATTTAAATTTGACGGTCGACCCTACCTGTCAAGTAATTTTTTTGTGATGATCATTTATTTGAAGTTGCCTTTCAAATATTAAAGTTTATCTATTTTAAGAAAAATATATGTAGATTGAAAAACCATATATAGAAATAATTACATAGAAATTTTGGCAGTTTAACTAAAATTTTGCCTTTCAAGTGATACAGTCTTCCTATAATTTTAATTGTATTTTACAGCTAAAATGACTAAATACGGTCATACGACCATCAAATTTAAGCCCTAATTGGATGGGAACATTCTATTTTCATTTGTAGTATTTTTGTCAATTTGATGGCAACTTTCTTTTTTCATTTGCATTGCTTTATGTTTTAAATTTATATGCAAATATTTCACAATCATATAATACTTAATTTCTTTAATGAAAAAATTTAGATTTTGTCTAAGTTTATTTCATTCTATTATTTAGCACTTATGATTAATTATTTAATTCAACCACATGCAATTAGAATTTACAGTACATCCATACACAAAAGATGTACAAACACAGACTCTTTAACATGTTAACATACATAATTTTCTATCCATGTAAACCTTGAACCTCCTTAAAGTGCAGGTGCTAATTTTTAAACAGAAATTTAAAATCTGACATACGTAAGTATACAAATTTTGTCGTGAATTTTCTATTTGTAAAATCGAAGTCGTAGAATTCCTTTTAACATCAAATAAGGGTTTCGAAGAAATCTCCCCAACCCTTGGGAATCCCGTTTAGCTACATCTAGAGCACACCTTGATTCGAGGAAGGCTGTATGTCCGACAACTCACATCGATTATCGGTGTGATTGTGACCATTCCGTGTGTGAACGTGTCTTCCATGCTTCTACCAATGGTATTAACTTTTCCACAAAAAAATCATCAGCGTTTCCACAGAAATTTCATCGACTTTTCCACGCAAAAATTTCATCGAATTTTCCACTCAATTGCTCGTACGCGGACTAGGTACATCCTTTTTCTTCAGAAACTCATGTGGCTTCGCCTTACAATGCTTCGTCTACGGCCCTCTCGTAACAGAGTGAGGTTTATTCGTTTTTTCTCTGTTCATATCAACCCAGTTCCATGGCAGCCATATTTAATGATTCCAGAAATGTCTTCCGCAAGATTTCATCGCCATCTTTATCTGCAACTAGATCATCCTTGAAGCCGCCTCAAGTAATCATTAGTTACCATAAAAGCGACACAGAAAAGCTTGCTACTTATATCTCCGACATCCTTGATTTCATGGGCCTGCAAATTTTCATGCTAACAGAAGTCACTGACCCCGGCAATCACATAACAAGGGAAGTAGAAATTGCAATAGGCAATGCTTCACTCCATATTGCGATATTGTCGTTGAACTATACCCTATCTCCGTGCTGTTTGACGGGGCTTTCCTTTATGGTCCGTAGTGGCACCCCCATCATTCCTATATTCTATCATATTCACCCCCTCGATCTGCAATCGGTGGCTCAAGGGAAAGGAATCTATGCCAATTCATTTTGCGAGCATGATGGCAGATATCCCCAACAAAAGCTGGAGGAGTGGAAAACTGCGATGTACAAACTTTCATATTATCCTGGGTACACGCTTCAGCATGATGAGTAAGTATTTAAATTTTATAATGAGTTGTAGGGTTTCATAATCTTAGATTTCATGAATTTTCGTTATTTATTTATGTGATATTACTATCACGATTCAATCATGAGTTTTTACGAGTCAAATTCATTGATTTATGTTTCACGAGTAGTGGTTCACAAGAACCCATCTCTCAGGATAGTGAATGGTCTATTTGGCACTCATTAATGCATCTAGGTGATGCTAGAGAGGTGAAGCACTGGCCTTCCTGGGAGATCATCCATCCCAATACTACTCCAGCTCAAGCGCACTTAACCACAAAGTTTTCCCAAAGATTAAGCCCACTTAGCTTGCAATCCCATTTGTAAAACCTCCAGTGAAAACTACACAGTTGAATCCTGATAGCAATATCACAATTTGACATGCTGTGAAAAATACCTCCTACTTAAGTTATTTGTTTATTTATTTATTTATGGTATACTTGTTACGGTTGATTAAGGTTGATTGATATTTTCTTGCATTTCAAATTAGTGAGGAGAGGAAGGTGATGAAAAGCATAGTGAATTCTGTAATAAAATTGAAGGAGGAGGTACGAATAGAGGTAACCAAAAATCCTGTTGAACTCGAAGATGTAGTTCAAGACTTTGAGAGAACCATACTTGAACCTTGCCGGAGCCTAAATATAAAAATTGTAGGGATCGTGGGCAATGAAGCATCCGGCAAAACAATTCTGGCAATGGAGCTATACAGGCGAAAATGCTTCTCTGTGGAACGGTCCAGCTTTCTTTTCAACATAAAGGATGCTCATGCCAAACACCTAATACAGAAATCACAAAGAAAACTCCTGAAGGACCTTCGTCTCGAAGATACACCATGTTAAGTCTAGAGCAAGGCAGGAATGTCCTGTCAAGTTGCTTGAAACACGTCCCCGCACTCATTGTCCTGGATAACGTGGATAATAAGGATCAACTTGACAATTTACTGCCAGCAAAGGAAACACTTGCAAAAAGTAGTCTGATCATAGTCACATCAAGTAGATCGGACGTCCTTACCTGCTGGGGTATCTCTTTCCTCTATAAAATGGGAATGCCGAATATAGAAGATTCCAAAGAGCGTTTCCCCGGACACTCTCTTTCGCATCTTCTACCACGGGATAGATTTGAAGGTCTGGTTGGAAACTTCAGAAATGCTTGGAGTGGGCTACCTGGACAGCTTTACGGCAAATCTAAACATCACTGCGGGAATCAGTTTCAGAAGTTAACCAGAATATTGCCCCAGGAAACTAGACTGAATCTCAAAACAGGGCACGATTTGCTAACCCAAGAAGCTGTATTGGATATAGCTTGTTTTCTAATAGGTGAAAAGAAAAGCGTGGCCATTGCCTTATGGGATGGATCCGGGTGGAGTGGTGAGGACATACTGGAAACCCTTGTGAATAAGGGTTATGTTGAGCTGGACCACCAGAATCGAATAAGAATGCATGATGAACTTCGAGATTTGGGAAGGGACGTAGCGGCTAAACATTCTCCCTATCGTCTTTGGTTACCGGGGCAGATTACAAGCATTCAAACACGTTCCCAGGTGAGTTTAAGATTTCTTGTTTTTGTCTGTGATGTTACAGAAAACTTGCTTATCATCGTGATGTTACAGGAAAGTTTATTAAACTCTTGTCTTTTGCCATTCAGAAAATGCAACTGATTCGAGGCATAATGGCCGCCACAACTGAATTTGCATCATGCTCAGCTCATCAAGAGTTCCCTAAATGTTCCTCTCCTTACCAGCCGCCTTTTCAAGAGTGCATGGAGCTGATGCCGAATTCTCGGATGGAATCGTCTCTAAGGCTTCTTGTTGTTACAGGAAATGATTTCACTGAAGAATTTGCCCGGCTATCAAAAGGTCTTGTGTGGCTTCGTTGGTTTAACTTCAAACACACAAATCTTCCACCATGGCTATCAATGAAAGAGCTAAGAGTCTTGGAGCTTTATGGCGCTTCCAGCTTAAATGAATTATGGAAAGATGATGAGCATGTAAGCATCCTGCTTTCTTTTTATTTAAAAACTATACTTAAAACTTTATTTTCCGTCTAACTAAATTTAATTCTGAATTGGTTACAGCCTCCTTTGCAGTTGAGAGAACTGGTCATCACTGCTAGCTGGGGCAGTTGTTTCCAAAGATTTCCGAGTTCAATATCTCATCTAAAGCATTTGAAAAAGATAGCCTTGATAGGTTATCTTGGAGAGGAGTTCATTATGAAAACACTGCCAGAGGAGTTTTGTGATCTCCAGTCGCTGGAATACCTGGAGCTACGTTTTTGCAAGCTGCTGTCGTCACTACCGACCCGTTTCGGGTCGTTAACAAACCTTCGGCATATAGATCTGTGTTCGTGCCAGGAGTTAGGAATGCTGCCAGATTCTTTTAAGAAACTGGGACGCATAGAGTATCTGGATTTATCAGGTTGTCGGAAGCTCACGGTTATGCCAGACATTTTGGAGAATACGACAAAGCTGCAGAAACTAAACTTTTCAGGATGCAGGAAATTGTTTGAGTTGCCTTGTCATGCAACATATCAGGCGGGCATGCGAGAGCTGCATCTGCAAGATACAAGGCTAAGGGATATGCCAAATACCATCGGTCAGCTCAGCAAACTGGAAACGCTTAGCATTGGAAGTCCACTGTTGACAAGCTTGAAAGCTTCTCTTGGCGACTTATGCAGTCTAACTTGTCTGTCAATCATCGATTGCTGTAGCTTGGAAAGTTTACCAGAGTCTTTGGGGTGCTTAAATTATTTACAGAATTTAACCCTAGAGAACCTGCAAGAAGTGACGTCTTTACCAGAAACACTTTGGCAATTGAGTAATCTTCAGAATTTGGAGATTTCTGGATGCCCAATCTGTGAATTGAATTTAGGGGACAGAAAGACTTCTTCCTTACCTAATCTCAAGGTACTGAATATAAGTGAAACATCTTTGTTCAGGATATCAATTTCTCAAGAGTGTTGCCCCAGCCTTGAGACTCTCCAACTCAGGCAAAATGACAATTTAGAAGAGATCGAGACTTTACCAACGACAGTCAAAAGCTTAGAATGGTCCGAATGTACAAATCTGAAAAAGATAAATGGTACCTATTTGCGGTCCGGCGATGATGCAAACTGACTCCTCAAACTCAGGAAGCAGGTCAAACTGATTCCTTAGAATCAGGGGGCCTGTTGGAACAGTGTTTTCAAAGTTTAGAAGGTTTCTTAACGACTCAGTCTTTTGGAGAACAGCAGTTACGTGCGTGCTAAAACCAGAAAGTTGAGTTAGATAAAGGAGACAGTGTCTTGTGGGTAGAATTAGAAAATTAAATGGAACATTTCTAAGGATTTAGAAGGCAAGGGTGAGGGGATGGATTCGTTGTGCATAGTTGAATCGTGATTTATGTAACACCCTTTTTATCTGTAAATATAATTCACTGCTGTGTATTTTTCTTGCATGCTGGTCACGGTGGATGGTTTCTTTCCTCCCTGACTTGCTACGCTTTGTTTACGAACATGTAATTCATTTTTATGTTTATATAAGACTGCATCAGTCCACCCTGATTACCTCTTTCTTACTTCATAATCTAGCTTCATATTTGGATCCACAACCATATCCTGAGTCTCAAAATAGAACTGCAACTCTCTTCTCTATTGACCATGTATCAACATTCAATTGATATCCTTCATCCCTTTGAAGAAATTATCTCAAATTCAGGGAGCACAACTACAAGTTAGTACTTCATGGGCCAATACAAAATGAGCTCAACTCAACAACAATATTCAACTCAAGCAGCAACATGTAACAATACCCATGCCAACAAACTACCATAAAAAAGAACATCCAGTCAATGGTGAGGATAAGTATTCATCTTGCGAGCAAAAGCTATTTTCAGAAAAAGAAAGAAAGTTAAGAATTAGTCGAGGGAAATAGCTGTTAGAATAGGGAAAGATAAAATCTCTTCGAGAGTTAGCAGACCTTTGAATGTGATTTTCTAAGAGTTTCAAAGAGAAGAGCTAGATGAATGGGATGAAGATGAAGAGATAGTTGAGTTGGATGGAGTTGTTGAGTTGTGTTACATTGAAGGAGAAGACATTGAAGATTACAATGGAAAAAGAGAAGAGTTGGAAGATTGCAATGAGAAGGAATGCAACCTATCACAAAAAGAGGCCCAAAATGTTGTAGCAATGGAAGCAATTTACATTAGAAAGGAAGTTGCAGTAAAGATGGATATCTTTGAGAGCCCCATATGTGATGAAGTCTTATTGATTTTAGAAAACGCAACCAACCAGAAGCAACTAGAAGAATACCTAGAGAATCCCATGATTAATGAAAAGAGTGAAGAAATGGATCATCTCTTTCTCCATAATCCCATGATAAATGAAAAGAGTGAAAAAATGGATCCTCTTTCTTGGAGAAGAAATGAGCATGATTGAGGGAGAGAGCAGAGACATGTTTATTTATGGTATAAAGGAGGACAATGTAAGAAATAGTTGTCTTGTGAACAATAACATGTAGAGCTAGGAAACAAAGGCCTCCTCAAAAAAGATGAAATGAACATCATGTCTAAATGGCCTAATGCAAAGAATGAGGAAGCTCACATGGCAGTTTTTGTTTTGTATGACATAAAAACACAACAAAAAGTGGTATGAATGGTGCAAAGAACAATGATGATTACAATGGAGCAAGAAGCCTTCAAGGAGCCAGGAAAAGAGAAAAGAGAACCAATTGACAAGGAGGAGAATCTTTGTTTCAATAAGAAGCTAGAAACAAAAGAAGAAAAGATGTGAAGAGTTGCAAAATATTTAATCTATTGGAAGGGAAAATCATGACCTTACTTTTTGGGTGAAAATGATGGTTCTACCTTCTAGCCCAAACTTTTAGATCTAGATGTTTGATGCAGTAACATCCTAACATAAAAAGCAATTTGTATCACAAAAAAAGAAGAAAATATAATAGTGTAAGATAATAATAAACATTGTTCATTGTTGATTAGAGGATAGTTATGTTTGATTAGGTAGAAATTATTTTTGGATCATTATGTATAAATATAACTTCATCATTTGTTATTCAATACAAAAGTTTTATTTTTGGTGTGTCTATGCATTTCGATGTATAGATGATCTATAGATCATCATAATATTTATTTGATTTATAAATCATTGATACCTTCATTTGGTATTAGAGCTCCAGGAAGGAGAAACGCATGAAGTTGTTCCTTGTTGACACAACAAGGTTTGGAGAATCCAATCTATAAGGAAAGTTGACAGAGATAGAAAGTTTTTGTCACTAGAAAAGTCAATTGCATTTTTCCTAAAGAGATCACAGTTTTGAAATACAATAAATGTGAGAGAATCCAGTTTAAAGAGATTGCAGTTTTATTTGAAGGAGAAAGATCAAAGAGAAGAATGCATCGCAGGTTTTGTTCTGGAAGGAACTACCACAAAGAGGTTGGTTGTAAGGAGGAATTTAAAGAGTAAGGTTGTTTCTTTTCTATTATTGAGCAAACTATTTTTCTTGTTGATGGTATTTCAAAATTGAAATTGCAAAGGGATGTGTATTGTTGAAATTTTGCAAGAAGATTATCAAATTTTTGAGATTTAAAGGGGATTAATCTGTAAATATTTTTTTGAGAGGGCAAATATTGTGGGTACATCAGGACTATTGATTCCTATTTGTGATGGGACAAATTTTGCTTATTGGAATACAAGAATGCAATTTTTTTTTTGATTAGATAAGCAGGGAAGTACCTTGATCCCTTGGTTACAGCAACAAACAAAAACGAAACAGAGAGAGGTGGGAAACAACACCACTATCAAACCAAAAAAAAACAGCAGTATTAGCACGCAAGCCAACATTTAAAATAGTAACCATAGTCCAACCAGTACTAATAAAAAACAATAATTTTTACCAGCATATTTAGTTCTACGTAAACCATTAATTAAGTCGACAGTGTCCCAGGTGGTAATGCAAACTTTGTTAAAATCTATAGGTCTGTGGAATATTGTTAGTAGGGGTTATGAAAAACCTGAGGATGGTAATGTATTAACTAATCAACAAAAAACAAGAATTAGAGAAAAATGATCAAAAAGACAATGAAGCTTTGTTTTCCATGGTTGGACTAAGCATATTGGCATCCACCATCACTATATTTGTGAGTTGGTCAAACAAGGCATGGTTGAACTTATATATTGCCCCACTATTGCACAAATTGCAGATATTTTCACAAAGCCCCTTGCTTGTGATCATTTTCAAACACTTCCGCATTTACTTGGTGTTCTTCCCAATGTTCATTATGGGGGAGAAATGGGATAACTAATGAACATTTTTGTTTGTTTGTTTGTTTGTTGTTTTCTTACAATGTTCATTATGGGGGAGAATATAAGATAATAATAAACATTGTTCGTTGTTGATTAGAAAACAGTTATGTTTAGTTGTTGTTAGAGGACAGTTATGTCTGCTAGGTAGAAATTAGTTTTGGATCATTATGTATAAATATATCTTCTCCATTTTCTGTTCAATACAAAAGTTTTAGTTTTGGTGCTTCTCTGCATTTGTGTGTCTGTATTCCAATGTGTAGATAATCTGTAGATCATCATCATATTTGTTTGATTTGTAAATCATTGATACCTTCAAATAGTTTAGTAGTTAAGTTTGTTAGTATATTAGGTTTGTTAAATTAGTTTTGAATCAGGAGGTCCAAAATTTTGAAAATAAGAGGAGAATGATGCAAACCAAACTCCCCAAACTCAGAAAGCAGGACAAACCGATTACTTAGAATCAGGAGGCCTGTTGAACCGTGTTTTCTAAGTTTAGAAGCTTTCTTAACGACTCAGTCTTTTGGAGAACAAGGATTACGAGCCTGCTAAAAACAGAAATTTATGAGTTAGATAAGGAGACGGTGTCTTGTGGGTAGAATTAGAAAATTAAATGGAACATATGTAAGCATTTAGATGGCAGGGGCGAGGGGATGGATTCGCTGTGCATCAGTGAATCGTGACTCATGTAAGACCCTTCTTACCTGTAAATATAATTCACTGCTGTTTATTTTTCTTGCATGCTGGTCACGGTGGATGTTTTCTTTTCTCCCTGACTTGCTGTGCTTTGTTTACGAACATGTAATTCATTTTTATGTTTGTATGAGCCTCTGCATCAGGCGAACCTTAAAATTTGGAAATCTGGATGTGTGACTTAGAGCTGTCAGGCTTTGAAGATTTTATCGTCTGGGCCGAAATATTGTTCACATGTGGTGAGCGTGGAGCTAATCATGATTGAGCTAGCCATCTATTACGCCTGGCCATCTGATGATAATCTGAGCACTCGCATGGAGTTTATGGAAATTTTGAGTGCACAGTTTAAAATTTTGATTATAATCATTGTTATCCATGATACCACATCACTTTGAGGCTTTCTGTCAAATCATTCACCTGCCTTGTCTAAGCTTTGACATTTTGTAGTGCATTTATAGCACAAAGGAAGTTGTATCATTAATACCCATGATTGCTTTCACAAAGGCAGAGTTTGCAACTCCTCTGACTTGCACCTTCGCTGCACATTCAAGCCCATATCAATGCACAGATCACAAATATAATCTCAGGCTATGAATTACCAAAAAAAAATCACATTTTATCAAAACAGGGCAAGTCCAATGAAGGGTTTGTTGAAGGTAAATTAGGCTTCATATGATATCTGAGCTAAGGGTTTAAGGAATTCTAGCATTGATCCAATTTTAAATCACTTCCCCATACTATTGCAGTCCATAATTGAAGAGTAAGAAATTTTACAATGTAAAATGAACCCATACATTTCAGGCTCGCCCATATCTAGAAAGTCTCTCAAATGTGAACCCATGAATTACATTTGAGAGTGAAATATATCTATAAAATCTGTCAAACATATTGCATATTTCTCCTATACAGATTAAAGTCAGCCTATTACCTGATTGAAGCTTTACACGTTAAAGAACAAGATATAATTTGTATTAAAAAAGATACAAAGTGAACAAGATCATCGGTATTAACAATTTATGTCCAGGCATGAGAGTCTCATTGTGAATGGTGAAAATGCTGAGGAATGTGTGCTTGAAAGACCATTATTGCCTGCAATGGCCAATGATACATTCATTGTCTCAGATGTAAGCAGGTAGTGCCTTCATCTCCACAGATCTCATTCTTATCATTTTGATTCTTTTGTGCCCAGTGAACAGAGGAAATCTGTGTCCTGCCATAGAAACATATGATTAAAGTTAGCTAATTGTTGTTATATTTGTTTACTGTTTATTAAATTTGGTGATAGATTTAAGGTTTTGTTTGAGAGGTAAAATTTTGTAAAAAAAAAATATATTCTAATTATTTGGTAACATATTCATTCAATTCATTCTTGCCTACATTTCAACAAGCTTAATCAAAATACACCTCTTTACCAAGGATTAGATTTGATCATAATACAGTTATATTTTAGGATTTTTTTCTAAAAAATACAATCAATTTTTTAAAACAAAATTACATCACATAAAAGAGAAGATTTCAAACAAACTATCAAAATTTGAATAAGATTATTATGATATATTTAATTTATATATGATATTATTTATAATTTGATAATATTTGAATGAAAACTTCAAATGAAAAAAATTCCTTCCTTGACAAATAGTGTCAATCATCAAATTTAGGCCTTGCTCTTCACCAACAAATAGCCTTTCATTGCATGAACTTATTAACTTGCAAATAGGCACAGATACTTTAAAAGTGATGTAAACATATAGACTCAATGTCAAGTGCCTCCTCATAGCATCATAATTCATACATGGGGACACATATACCAAACTCTTTTTTTGTGACGTCCCATGAACCTCACTCTTTTTATAATTTTTTTAATAATTAAAATTCTTCTTTTAAATTTATAAAAAAAATCCTACCCATTATTGAAATATATATGTGTGTGTGTGTGTGTATGTGTATTAATATATGTATACATATGTATTAATATATATAAATATATGTGTGTATTAATACATGTAATGTTGATCTCATACCAATTTGGAATGTAAATATATTGACACCAAAACAACAACACAATAAGCACTAGTGTTCTAATACCAACACAAATTGAAGCACATTTTGACAGCAAGAAAATAAGATAGAACAAAGATTTCCATAAATGAAATACTTTCATTAACTCAAAAGATATTACATATATTATTTGGCATTATTAGATTTCTGATCATCCAGATCGCTCAAAGTGCAATAGAGATCATACGTCTGATATGCTGAACACCAGACTATTACACTTATGGACTCTAGACAAGGCTTAAGACTCAATCTCTAAGACTCTATACAAACTTGGAATCAACCCCAAATACCAACTTTGAATGCATCAAATGAGCTCTTGGGGCCTTATTTATAGGCTTCAAATGACCTGGAGATCCGGTCACCAAAACCTTTTACCTATTCTACTACATCATTTCTCTAGAAAATGCAAGGAGGATTATCTTGCCACATGGCAGACATTGTCAATCCTTGATTTTCTCAACAACCTTTATTTATTTGACCATATTATGGAGAGGACTAAAATATCTACTAGAATATTCTCTATAGATATTGTTTATCTTTACTTTTTGGATAGTGGACAAAATATTTTTTACATGTGGGAATCTTTTGTACAAGATGATCTTTTTATTACAAGGGTCCACCATGTGAGTAATCTTTTTGGTACAATATTTTTCTAACTTCACATGGGTTTTTTCTAGAAATTTCCCCACCTTTTGAATTTTTGTCCATATTTTACTTTTTACTTTCTCCATAATATTTTATTCTATTATGATCTTATCCTAGACATACTATTTATTTACAATATTTATTTTCACTTTTATGACACCCTGAAGTGAGAACGGCCCACTTAACACCCATAAGTGGCTACAGGGATCTTGCTTTTTAAAATAGGGTTGCATCCTATTGTCAGATCTTAACATGGTTGACATCACGGCACAGACAAGCCCTTGTACTAGCTAAAAAGGGATAGGACTTTGTAACCTGTCTAGCAATTCTTTATACGCATTATCCCAATCTTGAGATTGTGGATTGAACAAATACATTATTCTTTAAACCTCTTCTGAATATTCTATGTCAAATTCAATTCTTGCTGCAAGAAGTGTAGGTCTTAATTTAATCTCCATTTCTTCAATCTTCACTTCTAGTAACCATTCCCTGCATAGTGCATAAAACTCAACTCGTGGAAAATCATAACCACTATTAGGAAAATGAGTTAAATATTGCTCCATGCATTCACTTAAAGTATAAAGCAGGTTTATTTTAATTAACTCTAAAAATTCTCTCATGTCAGGATGGAAGTAGATGCTGACCATATCAGTATACTCCTCCACAACAAATTGATTGAAAGTAATGCTTCTGATGAACCCATATTTGATACATTTTAGCAAATTCATTTTACTTTTATTTGACCACCTCATCCCAAATAATTATGTGATATTAATATCAATGGATAATGGGCTTCTGATATAGAAAATTAATGGTGCTTCTTCTAAACCAAACTGTTGAAGGAATGCTAGTCCTGCATCAAGATCCAGAATTCCTTTTTCATGATTTTCTGTAATAGATCCTCTTAGCTCTGTTAGCCACTTATCTAGAAAATAATATTCTAGTAATAATTCAATTATCTCAGTTGGGAGGAAGGGAAGAGACATCTCAGAATTTTCTAGATTATACATATATGTGCCATCTGAGCAAATCCAATCTGGATCTTTCAATTTTATTCCTCCATTATAAATAGTTGTTGCTAATTCTTTGGTCAATGCATCTGCCAATGGATTATTTTCTCCTTTAATCCATTCTATATCAAAATCATAAGCCAAAAATCCAAAATACCATCTTGTAATTATTCCCTAAGTTATGTCTTTATTTGGATTTTTCTTCAAGAGGCTTCTCATAGCCTGGTTATCAATTCTTACAGTAAACTTCACTGGCTTGAGAAATATCTTGACTTTTTCAATACCTTTTTTTACCTCTAATATATCCTTTTCAAAAATGTGGTATCTACTCTAAGTATCTGTAAATGTTCATGACTGATATCAGAAGATATTTCTTTTACCATTTTCTTCTTCCTGTATTAGCACATCAGACCATGTTGTATCAGAAGCATCAGTGTATAAATATAGTGGTAAACCTGGAGTTGGTATTTGTAATGATGGCAAATTTGGACATTTGGATTTTCTGCGTTGAACAACTTATGTTGCCTTCAGGGACCATCCTTCGTTGTTTTCTTTTAAGTGCTCTTGGATTGCTTTTCTGTCTTCTGCAAGACCTCTATAAAAGGGTGAGACATAATTAATACATCCTAGATATCTTTGTATTTGTTTTTTATCTTGTAAGATGTCAAGAAATTCTTGAATCCTTTGTAGAATATGAGGTTGTAATTTGATGTTACCCTTGTCAAGATGCAATCCTAAAAAGTCTATTTGATTTGTACCAATTACCATCTTTTTTGTTGATAAGCATATTCCATGCTTATTTATTGCTGCATATAAATCTTCTAGGTGTTGCAAATGGTCAGATTCATAATCAGAGAAAACAATTATGTCATCAATATATACTACACAAAAATATTTGAGATGCCTCAGGGCTTGATCTTTGGAAATAAGCAGGAGTTGTCCAAAGACCAAATGGCATTACATTCCATTCATATAAACCATGTGGAAATGAGAATGCAGTTTTATACCTGTCTGATTCTTTAACTTTAATCTGCAAGAATCCTGACTTGCAGTCAAACTTAGAAAATATTTTCTTACTAGCAGCTCTTCTGATTAAATCAACACTAAATGGAATTGGATAATTAAATGGAAGGATGATATTATTAAGAGGCTTATATTTTATGCAGAATCTATTTTTACCTCTTTCCTTCTCAACTCTTTTATTTACCAAAAATGTTGGACAAGAGAATGGACTTTTACTAGGGTGAATGAAATGTCCTTCAAGTAACTCATTCAAATGCTCATCCAACTCCTTACTTCTGATTGGTTCATGAGATATGTTGGTTCATGCAGAATAAATGATTGACATTTTGGCCTTATTTGGATTTCACGCTCCTCATGATCTTGTGACCAGAACTGTAATGGGTTTAAACTACAACAATCTTTCTCAAATTTGTGCTTGATTTCATCAAACAATTCTGTTGGGGATTCTATTAATTCTTTTACAAATTCTTTCTTTTTATCCTTACCACTATTTTCAAATTTATGATTAACAATCTTTAATGCAGGAATATCAATTTGACCATCTTCATGTCTCAAAGAAATCCTATGTTTCCAAAAATGAAGAGGTTCATATTTTGTAAGGAATAAATAACCCAACATGACATCATCTTCTAAGTCATTGTATTCAATGAAATCTATAACAAACATTTTACCCATTATCTCAATATGCACATCCTAAGCATACCTTCCCATCTAGATTCGTTCTCCATTAATGACATAATTGTGAGGCAGATTAGGCCTTGGCTTCCAAAATTCTGGAGGAATTGCATTTGTTTTTGCAAGAGATCTTGAGGAACCAGTATCTACAAATGCATCCATAGGAATTTTCTTATATCCGGGAAAGCAAAAATTAATCTTGATATAATTGTCATTATTAGCCAACAATAAAGAACATGCTTTATCTTTACTTTTGTGTGTGCTACTATTACTACTGTTGCTATTGTTATCTTCACTTTCTTCTATTGCACATTTCTCTTCTTGGGAGCTCAATATAAGATCCTTAATTTCTTTCATTGTAGATGAAATATTGCTCATTTCTTTAGATTGGGTTTTGGAAAACCTTGTTAAATCCGCAACATAATTTGCTAATAGATCCAACTTTTTGAATATAGCAATTAAGTCAACACTATCTGGATCATACTTTTTTGTTCTTTGGGAAGAAGAATGCTTAGAAGAACTAGCTCTATTCTTCTGCCATGGTGGGATTTTGTAACCATGATTAGAAACTTGTGCAATCTTTTATCCCAATGTTTAAGCTGCTTTTGAAGCTCTTCCTTCTCTATTTGGAGCTTCTTCATTCTTCATCTAGATGTTGATTGACAACATCTCTTCTTTCTTCTCTAGTTCCTGCCATCTTGTAAGGATCTTTAGACTTCTCAATATCTAATCTTATTTGTACATCTTTGAAGGAATTTTTTAATAATGTGACCAAGAAATCTTCATCTTCCTCTAATAAAGATGCTTCAGACTTTGAACTTGAAGAAGAAATCCTTTTATGTTTGTCTCTATGTTTAACCATATTATATCTTTCAGGAACTATCTCTATTAATTCATATAGATCATCCATTTCTTGAGAAACATCATGAACATTAATCACTTCCCAATCCTAATTGTACTGCTCAAACATTGCATACACCTTTGTGCCAGGATTTGAGCTTTTTTGGACAATCTATGGCATAATGAGTTCCCTTATAGATAAAACATCTTACACCCCTAGGGATTTTCCTATTCCTTCTTTTTAGCAGAAATGGTGGAGACTTTTTAGTAAACTTTCATTTCTGGTAAGGAACAATCTTATATTTTCTTTTAGAACCATATTTTCCATGCTTGCTCCTTTTGAATGTATACTCACCCTCATATCTAGAGTCCCTGCTAAGGTGTGTTGAACACTTTTTACAATTACATGCCCTTCCACAACCCTTTTCCTTAAATTGCTTTAGATTGGTGAAATTTTTTAACTAGTTGATTGGAGGTAAGTCACAAAATTCTTTCAAATTGCAAGTATAATTATATTCATCCCTATTATTTTGCAATGCCCCTAAAAGACATTGTTTCTCCAATTTATAACCAATCAAAGACTTAAGTTCTGCAAAAGTACACTAGGCTATTGTCTTACCTTTCTTTTTGATAATATAGTCTTCAGCCCATGCACCCAAAACACAAAGCAAAGAATTCAAATAATTTTCTTTTGTTGTAACATCTTTGGTTTTGTCTGCAATAATCATGTAATTTTCAAAAGCAAGATTGTATTCATGAAACTTAGCTAAATTTTTAAGTTTCATTGCTTGTGACATCTTTTTTGCCTCAATAGCTTGGTTTTTTCTATCACCATAGAATAGATTTGTGAAAATTGCTCAAATCCAGCTAAGAATATATCATTTTCCCCCATGTCCATTTGTTTGACTACTTCCTCAATTATTTGTTCATTTTCATAGACTGTTGTTGTTGGGCCATCATCTGGTAAGTTATTCCACCAGTGTCTTAGTTTTCCTGATAAAAGTATTACTGCATACAAAACCTTTGATGTTTCTAACCATTAACCAGTTATGTCAAAGAAGTTTTCTAAAGTATCTTCTGATGTGCAAATTGTATCATAAGGATCTACTATCTTATCACTGCTATATAGCTCAAGCACGATATACCTAAGTTGTTTAGGTTTTTCATTTTTAGACATCACATCCTTCATTTCAATATCAAATTCAACTTTTTTAATAGTTTCCCAAGGTTCTATTTCTTGCAATTGATTATAATCAATAGAATCTAATTCTACTTCTTGAGCAGAGTCATTTACAATTTCTATTGAATATTCATATTCTTCAAAGATATCAGTATCAATTGTTATCTTAACAGATTCTTTTTCAAACTCATCATCATCTTCAGATTCCTTGTTAGCAAAACTAGGTTCATTCATATAGATTGGTTCTGTATTCTTTGTATCTATATTGAGTTCTTGAAGCCAATCTCTTTTTTGTCCCTGATTTGCTAAACTATGTTCTTTTACCATAGGAATTGTAGTAGTTGTTGATTTATTAGACAATTTAACTACCTTACTTTTCTTTTTCTAAGATTCTAACCCTTTCTCCTATTTCTTCTTTTGTCTTGCTACTTTCCTTATCTTTTCCAACCTTTTAGCTATAGACTTTAACAAGGCCTTAGATGGTTCTTTAGATTGTCTACTTGAATCCATAGTCCTAGCTTTTATGCCTTTCTCAAGATATAAATCTGAAATCTTAATATCTGGAAACTTAAAATTTCCCTTGCTATCTTGACATATTCTTTTCTTATCTTTAAACACATTATGACTAACAAAATGAAAGCAAAGAACTTGCATTACGAGATCTTTAGCTCTGGCCACTGAAGAGTTTTAGGACTTCATCAAACTTTTCATAGACCGCTTCACTACTACTTTTACCATCTTTCCGCCACCTTCCGCCTCTATCCTGCCCTCGGTTTCAAATACTGTAGATTTACTACTTCTCATCGTATTCCATAGCTTCTATGCCTCACTGAATGTGCTCGCCTTCGCTAATTCCCCTTATTCCGCTACCAACATATGACTCTTCTTGGTGACAAAATTTCACTATGACAAGATCTTAATAGAACATGGGTTTATATTACACATGCATTAGAACTTGGATCTCGATCGATTCAAGGCTCCGTACAAAACTAGGCTCAATCTTATGTTCGCATGTAAACCGTGCCTGATACCATTTCAAAATTAAACCAATATCAAAACAACAATACTAATGTTCCTCTGATACCAATTTAGAATGTAAATATATATTGACACCAAAACTACAACACAATAAGTACTAGTGTTCTAACACCAACTCAAATTGAAGTAATGTTGTTTCTGATACCCATTCTCGCATGGGGATTTAAACAATCCGGTGGAAGCTCTAATACCACTGAAATGTAAATATATCGACACCAAAAAACAACACAAGCAATCAGTGTTTGATACCAACTCACCAGCTACACTTGAGCAAAGAAGCAACATAGAACAAAGATTTTCAGAAATTAAATACTTTCATTAACTCAAAGGATATTACATATATTCTTTGGCATTATCAGATTTCTGATCATCTAGATCGCTCGAAGTGCAGGAGAGAGCATACGTCTGATATGTTGAACACCGGACTATTAGACTTATGGACTCTAGACAATACTCAAGAATCAATCTCTAAGACTCTATGGAATCTTGGAATCAACCTCGAATGCTCTAAACTCTTCATGCAACTCTGAATGCCTCAAATGAGCTCTTGGGGGATTATTTATAGGCTTCAAATGACCTGGAGAACCGGTCACCAAAACTTTTTACCTATTCTACTAGATCATTTTTCTAGAAAATGCAAGGAGGATTATCTTGCCACATGGCAGACATTGTCAGTCCTTGATTTTCTCAACAACCTTCATTTATTTGACCATATTATGGAGAGGACTAAAATATCTACCAGAATATTTTTCGTAGATATTGTCTATCTTTACTTTTTAGATAGTGGACAAAATGATTTTTACATGTGGGAATCTTTTGTACAAGATGATCTTTTTAGTACAAGGGTCCACCATGTGAGTTCTCTTTTTGGTACAAGATTTTTCTAGCTTCACATGGGTTTTTGTCTAGAAATTTCCCCACCTTTTGAATTTTTGTCCATATTTTACTTTATACTTTCTCCATAATATTTTATTCTATTATGACCTTATCCTAGACATACTATTTATTTACAATATTTATTTTCACTTTTAGGACACTGTAAAGTGAGAACGGCCCACTTAACACTCGTAAGTGGCTACAGGGATCTTGCTTTTTAAAACAGGGTTGCATCATGTTGTCAGATCTTAATGTGGCTGACATCACGGCACAGACAAGCCCTTGTGCTAGCTAAAAAGGGATAGGACTTTGTAACCTGTCTGGCAATTCTTTATACGCATTATCCCAATCTTGAGATTGTGGATTGAACACATACATTATTCTTTCAACCTCTTCTGAATATGCTATGCCAAATTCAATCCTTGCTGCAAGAAGTGCAGGTCTTAATTTAATCTCCATTTCTTCAATCTTGACTTCTGGTAACCATTCCCTGCATAGTGCATAAAACTCAACTCGTGGAAAATCATAACCACTATTAGGAAAATGAGTCAAATATTGCTCCATGCATTCACTTAGGGTATAGAGCAGATTTATTTTAATTAACTCTAAAAATTCTCTCATGTCAAGATGGAAGTAGATGCCGACCATATCAGTATACTCCTCCACAACAAATTGATTGAAAGTAATGCTTTTGATGAACCCATATTTGATACATTTTAACAAATTCATTTTACTTTTCTTTGACCACCTCATCCCAAATAATTTTGTGATATGAATATCAATGGATAATGGGCTTCTGATATAGCAAATTAATGGTGCTTCTTCTAAACCAAATTGTTGAAGGAATGCTAGTCCTGCATCAAGATCCAAAATTCCTTTTTCATGATTTTCTGTAATATATCCTCTTAGCTCTATTAGCCTCTTATCCAGAAAAATAATGTTCTAGTAATAATTCAATTATCTCAGTTGGGAGGAAGGGAAGAGACATCTCTAAATTTTCTAGATTATACATATATGTGCCATCTAAGTGAATCCAATCTGGATCTTTGAATTTTATTCCTCCATTATAAATAGTTGCTGCTAATTCTCTGGTCAATGCATCTGCCAATGGATTATTTTCTCCTTTTATCCATTCTATATCAAAATCATAAGCCAAAAATTCAAAATACCATCTTGCAATTCTTCTCTGACCTATATCTTTATTTGTCTTTTTCTTTAAGAGGCTTCTCATAGCCTGGCTATCAGTTCTTACAATAAACTTCACTGGCTTGATAAATATCTTGAATTTTTCAATACCTTTTTTTACCGCTAATATCTCCTTTTCAAAAATGTGGTATGTACTCTCAGTATCTACAAATGTTCCTGACTGATATCCACAGATATTTCTTTTGCCATTTTCTTCTTCTTGTATTAGCACAACAGACCATGTTGTATCAAAAGCATCAGTGTATAAATATAGTGGTAATCCTGGAGCTGGTATTTGTCAAATTTTGACATTTGGATTTTATGCATTGAATAGCTTATGTTGCCTTCAGGGACCATCCTTCCTTGTTTTCTGTTAAGTGCTCTTGGATTGCTTTTCTATCTTCTACAAGACCTCTATAAAAGGGTGAGACATAATTAAGACAACCTAGAAATCTTTGTATCTATTTTTTATCTTGTAAGATGTCAGGAAATTCTTGAATCCTTTGTAGAATATGAGGTTGTAATTTTATGTTACCCTTGTCGAGATGCAATCCTAAAAAGTCTATTTGGTTTGTACCAATTACCATCTTTTTTGCTGATAAGCATATTCCATGCTTCTTTATTGCTACATATAAATCTTCTAAGTGTTGCAAATGGTTAGATTCGGAATAAGAGAAAACAATTATGTCATCAATATATACTGCACAAAAATCTTTGAGATGCCTCAAGGCTTGATCCACTCGTCTCTGGAAATAAGCAGGAGCTGTACAAAGACCAAATGGCATTACATTCCATTCATATAAACCCTGTGGAACTGAGAATGCAGTTTTATACCTATTTGATTCTTTAACTTTAATTTGCCAGAATCCTGACTTGCAGTCAAACTTAGAAAATATTTTCTTACTAGTAGCTCTTCTGATTAAATCAACACTAAATGGAATTGGATAATTAAATGGAAGGATGGTATCATTAAGAGGCTTATAGTTTATGCAGAATATCTTTTTACTTCTTTCCTTCTCAGCTCTTTTATTTACCAAAAATGTTGGACAAGAGAATGGAATTTTACTAGGGCAAATGAAATGTCCTTCAAGTAACTCATTCAAATGCTCATCCAACTCCTTTACTTCTGATGGGCTCATGAGATATGCTAGTTCATGCGGAATGACTGATTGACATTCTGGCCTTATTTGGATTTCACACTTCTCATGATCTTGTGAACAAATTTGTAATGGGTTTAAACTACAACAATATTTCTCAAATATGTCCTTGATTTCATCAAATAATTTTGTT
>VDFB02270651.1:331155304-331237901 GCA_007258455.2 Sequoia sempervirens
TACCTTGGACATTTTTTTCTTCCTCCTCTTGTGTCTTTGGACACATATCCTTAGTCAATTTAACATGACCAGGCAAAGGTGTGCTGACAGCTTTTGCATTCTCCATATGAAATCTCTGCAGCACCTTTTCAACATAATTAGCCTGAGATAAAAAAAAAATTGTTTTTCCTATCTCTACAAATTTTCATACCAAGGATTTGCTTTTCTGCACCCAAATCCTTCATAGAAAAGACTTTTGCTGGCATTTGTTTTCAACTCTCTTAATATGATCCATGTTAGATTGACTACAAGCATGTCATCAACATATAAACATAAAATAATGTAGTTGTCATTATCCAACCTCTTAAAATAAACACAATGGTCAGAATTACACCTGTTGTAGCCTTGCTCAGCCATAAAACTATCAAATTTCAAATACCATTGCCGAGGTGCTTGCTTCAAGCCATATAAACCTTTCTTCAATCTGCACACTAGTTTCTCCTTACCTTTGACCTCAAATCCTTGTGGCTAATTCATGTATATTTCCTCTTCCAAATCACCATGGAAAAAGATTGTTTTAACATCAAGTTGTTCTAAATGCAAATCTTCAGCAGCCACAATACATAAAACAATACGAATAGAAGTCATTTTAACAACAGGAGAAAAAATCTCATCAAAATCAATACCCTGTTTCTATGCAAATCCCTTTACAACTAATCTGGCTTTAAATCTTTTCTTACCTCCATCCTTCTCTTTCAGCCTATAAATCCATTTGTTTGGTAAAGCCTTTTTACTTGCAGGCAACTTGCATAATTCCCAAGTCTTGTTTTTCAGCAAGGAGTCCATTTCCTTTTCCATTCCACGCTCCCACTGAACCTTGGTATCCACCTGCATAGATTCATCATAATATTCTGGTTCACCAACATCAGTTAACAAAATAGTATACAAAGAGGGAGAGAATCTTTCTGGAGGTCTACTTATCCTTGAAGATCGTCTAATAGGAGTTTGTGGTATTTGTTGTTGTTGTTGTTGTTGTTGTTGCCCAGCATGAGGAACCACTGAAACATTATTATTTGGAATATCATCCAACACTGCATAATCATTTTTTTTCTTCTCATGTTGCAGCAACAGATCTTTGTACAATACTTTCTCATTGAATATGACATCCCTGCTTCTCACAATTTTCTGATTTTCAAAATCCCAAAGCCTATAACCAAATCCATCAATGCCATATCCAACAAATACACATTTCTTTGATTTTGCATCAAGCTTGGTTCTATTTTCAGAATCTACATATGCAAATGCTTTACAATCAAAGGTTTTGAGAAAAAAATAACTCACCTTCTTACCTTTCCATGCTTCCTTTGGAATACCACAACCCAAAGGATTAGAAGGACCTCTATTGATTAAATAAACAGCAGTGTTTACAGTCTCTGCCCACAATTTTAAAGGCAGCCCAACATGCAATCTCATAGTCCGTGCACGCTCCATTATTGTTCTATTCATGCGCTCAGCCACTCCATTTTCCTGTGGAGTCCTTGGAACCATTTTCTTCCTACGAATACCATTAGAGGAAAAATAATCTTCAAATTCTTTACTGCAATACTCACCACCATTATCAGATCTGAGACATTTTAACCTTTTACCCGTCTCATTCTCAACCAAGCTTCTCCATTTTTAAAAGTTTCAAATACATCGATTTCTGCCTAAGGAAATAAATCCATACCTTCCTAGTTGCATCATCAATGAATGTAACATAATATAGAAAACCACGAGAGAAGATACTGGCTGGTCCCCATACATCCGTATGCACAAGCTCCAATTTCTCATCTTTCTTTTGCTTCCCATCCTTGAGAAAACTAACTCTCTTTTGTTTTTTTCGTACACAACTTTCCATAAATCCATATTAACACATTTTAGACCTAGTAAAACATTATTTGAATGAAGTAATTTCATAGCTTTTGCACTCATATGCCCAAGTCTATTATGCCATAGTGCTGATTCAGAGTCCACAACAATTGCATGATCTTCTACCTGCTGAACTACAACAACTATTCCTGAACATTGACCTTTTTCTGTAACAATTAAAGTAGAAGGAACAGTATGACCTGTACAAAGATATAAGGTGCCTACTTTCACACCTTTTGCTACCACTAAGGCACCCTTTGTGACCCTCCAGTTTTTATCACTAAAAGTAACAACACAACCTTCATCATCTAGTTGCCTTGCTGAAATTAAATTTCTGCTTAACTTTGGAACATGCCTTACCTCACGTAGTAGCCAATGATTCCCATTCTGCAACTTAATCTTGATTCTTCCCTTTCCAACAATCTGATAGGGTTCGTTATCTCCTAAATAAACCAGCCCAAAATCCCCTTGGACATAATCAAGAAAATAACTTCTATGGGAGGTAGCATGAAATGAAGCCCCTGAATCTAACACCCAAGAATCATCGGCATTATCAAGGGAAAGAATCAAAGCATCCTCATCAGATTTATTACTTACCACATTTGCCTCTTTACTTCCTTCATTTTTGTCTCCTTTATTTTTTGAGACCAGCAATCTTTCTTCAAATGACCCGGCTTACCACAGTACCAGCAATCCTTCTTGTTTCTAGATTGGGACCTTCGTCCTTTGATTTTCCTCGTGACTTGATTTTTCGAATCTTTTCCTCTCTCCTTTGTTCTACCCACGCTTTCTGCATTCAAAACACTACGATGTGGATGTTCCACCTAAGCTTTTTCCTCACAATTTCCTCGCTCAAAATAACACCAACAACATCATCAAATTTCAATGTATTCGAACCAGAAATAGAATTGCTACCATTACCAAGCTATTCCACTTTTGGGCAAAGAACAGGAATCAAAAGAGCCCTAACTTCTTCATCAAAGTTTACTTTTACAGAAGTTAATTGACTGGTGACCGTATTAAACTCATTCAAATGATTAGTAACTGACCCACCTTCTACCATTTTCATATTAAATAAACGCTTCATAAGAAATACCTTATTGAAGGCGGAAGGCTTTTCATATAACTTCGCTAGGGTTTCCATCAACTCTTGAGTTGTCTTTGCTATTGTAATATTGAACACCACTGATTGTGCCAGGCATAGACGAATACTGCCAAGAGCCTTTCTATCCAAGATCTCCTAGTCCTCATCAGACATTGCTGTGGATTTCTTGGTTTTCCCTTCCAATGGCTGCCATAAATCCTTCTGATAGAGATAGTCCTCCATCTGCATCTTCCATAACTGATAGTTATGCCCATTAAACTTCTCAACATTCTTACCCTTGTCTGCCATTGCTCCCACTCAACCGTGAGACTCCCACTTAGTCGTGAGACCTTCCTACAAACGATAATCGAAACACAACCCGCTCTGATACCACTTGTTAGGGTTAGAAAATGGCAGATATATAACAATTAAATACAGATTTAAGTAATAAATAAAAAAACTAAAACACACACAGAATAAATCTTAACACAGAGAATTTAACGTGGTTCACCCAATCTGGGCTGCATCCACCAAACCGCAGCCATCCAATACTTTTATTATCCAGTGTAAAACATATTACAATCTTATGAATAATCGCGTTTTTCATCATACTTTAATACCCATCCGAACCCCTTTTAACAAGCTTAGAAGCTTCCAGATTTTTGGGTTCTACAAAATCGGATTTTTCTTTTTTCATTGATTTTTCCCTTTTTCGGACCCCAGCAAGGATAGGGGCTAGGGTGTACAGTATACCATGGGCTATACAGTATAGCGTGATCAGTCGCCACATACCAACAAACCCAATTTGGTTACAGAAATAAGGGCCCCCTTCAAAGACCTTATTTCGATCTTCCATGCAATTAAAAGTTACCATGAAATAGTTATTCGTCAAAAGAATAATCTCCATCTCTCCCTTCGACAACCATGTCCATTAGGTCCAAGATTCAAAAAATTGTAGTGAAACCTGCATCCCCATAAACTTGCAGTATAATGAGTGCTTCAAATAATACTCAATGTCATCTGCAATCATCTCCATCAGAATAACTAGCTTCGACCTCTCTTTACATCATTCCAAACATCTGTTGATTTTTGAAATCTGGGAACCACCAGACGAGCCAGATCCATCAAACCTCGGATCCAGAGAAAATAAATTATTTTCAAAAACCTTCACACCTTGAGATGGTGACTTAACACCAAGCGCCAAACGGAAATCCATCAAAGGAGGAGCACCAGACGGTTCACCACAATCCATAACAAAGTCCTCAGCCCGAGACAGGCATGCCAACATCGGATCCAATAAAAGGAGAGGGCGCTGCACCACCAAATAGCATGTAGCACCAAGCCTAACCTGCACGTTCCAAACACCGCGTAATGGAGATAAGGAAGAAAGCCAGCCCACACAGGCTTCCAGCACCACACAGAGGAACCAACAACAATAAAAAGAAACATAGTAGAATAATAACCTCCCCCCCAAACACTATAAAAGTCCCACCCCACACAAAGAAAGATAAACCAGAACACCAATCTACAGAAAACAACCACATGCAAGGAGAAACGCCAACATGCAGCTCGGCCCTAGCGGACTTGAGCCAGCAGGTTAGCAGCAACGCTGTCAACTTTAATTTTTTTTATTTTTCTGATAATTTTTAATGAATATATAATTTTTAACTAATTTTCATTTGAAGTGGACACATCTTGAAAAGAAAAATTTTGGTCATGCTACCCCTATAATTTTTGAAAATTAATCAAAAATATTTTATTTTGAATATGTGTAGAATGGAGTCTAGTTTATAAAAATGTTATTTATTTAAAATTTCAATTAAAAGTTAAAAAATAAAGTAAAAAATACCAAACATTGGTTTTTGACAAAAAAATAGACACACAAACGAAATAAATTAAAGATGAAAGCCTTAACATTGTCAAAATGTGAAAAAAATTACATCGTTAAATAGCTAAGAGAGAGCCTAACATTACCCAGGTGCTCAATTTACTCGACCTTGAAACATGTGCAAACCTGATGGTTAGCACAAACGAGATTATGTGAAATTTTGTAGAATATGCAAAAACACGTCTTTGGACGTTGGGAAGGCACTCCAAGCCTTTCGGTTGGAAATCCAAAGGAAATCCAAGCCTAAGGCTTGGGGATTCCCAAATCAAAACATAACACAAGTGTACATTATAATGTGTGAGCATGTTATGTCTCACTTGAAATTGTTTATGTGCAATTTTGTTAAATGTATGTTTGATGTATGTATGTTTGTATATATATTTATATGTATGTATGTATGTATGTATGTATGCATGTATGTATGTATGTATGTATGCTTGTATGTATGTAGACCCTGGAACCCTAGATTTCATCCCTCTTACCCCCTTCATTCTATTTCTACCTTCACTAATCCTCCTAATCAATTTCCTTGTCATCTAGGGCCTAGTTTTTTCTTCTTTTCTTCACCAAACCTATCACATCATCCTATTGCGAGCCTAACTTGAAAATTATTTTTTTCCAGCTAACCTCTCGAGGGGCCAACCTACCATCCTCCTATCATTCTTTCGTCCACTGGGGCACAATGGGACATAAAAAAAAAATTCAAATCAACATGTTTTTAAAACAATGCAAGAAGTAAATTATCTCAAAAAGGGGCAAAATATTATAGACACCTAAAATTGTTTGAATGTATCACACATTCCTAATTCATCATTTTTCATCATTTTCTTCATTATCTCCTAATTCATCAATTTTAAGTAAATAATTTCTAATTATTTGATTAAATTAATAAATTTTCTCTATTAATTGAATAATTAATATTATTTGATTAATTTGTCATTTTCATCATTTTATCTCTAATTCACCTTAATTAAATCATTTCAATTATTTATTTAATTACTAAATTTTTTCAAACTCAATTGATTAAATAATTTTTAATTATTTAATTAAAAATCTCAATTTCCTTTTATCCCACATAATTAAATAATTTTTATAATTATGTAAATTTTTCTCACAATTAAATAGTTTTTTTAATTATTTAATTAGCTATTTTTCTTTGAGAGACATGTGGCTATGGGTCAAGGAAAAAATTGAGAGAAAGATAGACAAATGGAACAGGAAATACCTCTCCCTAGCTGGCAAACTTCAAGTCTCCCAAAAGATTTTATCATCATCCTTTGTTTACTTCACCTCAATTTGGTTCTTCAACAGTTACCAAGTGAAATAAATCCAAAAAAGGATAAGAGACTTTCTACGGTCAGTTTTGTTCTTCAACAGTTATGTAGGTATACAAATTTTGTCATGAATTTTTTTGTTTGTAAAATCGAAGCTGTAGAATTCCTTTATGTAAACATCAAATATGGTTTTGTAGAAATCTCCCCCACCCGTGGGAATCCCGTTTAGCTACCTACATCTAAAGTTGTAAGGGGGTATTGTCTGTTGAGCTTGAACCCGGATTGTGTGGGTCGTGGTCAGCTAGGAAGCGCAATGTTCCTAAGTCGCCAACCTGAGTTGCATGGGATGTTACCGGTCTAAATTACAAGGGATGTCACTGTTGGAAAATGATGCGTGAGCCTCAGTGAAGATTCTATGCGACTGTTTTTAGTAAACAATTAATTGTAATAAATATTTGTATTTGCATGTTGCTGCATGTTGACTGTAACAGTCATGTGCATGCATGAGCTATATTTAGAATTGGTATGCAAAACGTCTATAAAAAGAGGTCATATGTAATGAATTGATTAATCAGAGGAATAAGAAACTTATGTGTGTTTGTGTGTAAAGATTTTATGTGTTTCCTCTGTTCTTGTGTTAATTTTATTGTATTTATGTTTCTGTCAATTTTCATTGTGTTAGACTGTGCTTCAGATTTTACATTTGGTATCAGAGTCATGTTGATCGTGTTTGCTGGGAGATTGCAGAAGCAAGCCAAAGAAGTGTTGATCGCACCACATTGAAGCCTGAGTCGTTGAGTGCAGTTTGTACCCACCGCTTAGGAGAAAGATTGCAGGAAAGATCAAGATCGCTGAAGCTAATGGCAGATTGCTATTTTTCGAAGAGCTGTTGATGAATCCACCATCAATAAAGATAGGAAGAGCTGCTCCAGAGTCTACCAGAAAAGAAAACTACTGCACCCTAATGGTAAATTGATCACTGTATAAAGGATTGTGTTGTTTTAAAGCACTTAGAGTTTGAAAGGAGGAGTTTATATATGAAATCAGCCAGATTGTTGTGTAGAAATAAAAGTTTAAATCGCTATTTTTTGAAAAAAGGCCTGCAGACTGTCTAAAATAGAAGCATAAAGGATTGAAGATAGAAGAATTTATTTATTTATTTTTAATAGAGAGGTTGCAATCAACAAGAAAAAGGGTGTTCTTAATTTTCTTTGGTTGAAGCCATCTGTGCATTGCTTGAGATCTGTGAAGAGAAACCACTTGGTAATCTGATTTAAACAAAAGAGGTGGTCTTCTATGGCTCAAAGGCCATTGAAGTCAATTTGTTGATTCATGCATGAAGGTAGAGGTGTAGCTGTTTGAATATTTTGTAGAGTTCAAAAGAAAGAAGTCTGCTAATTTATCACAGTTTTTCAAGAAGGTGAGTTTAATTTTTTTCTTTCAATAGGAAAGACTGGTAAGAAGGTGAAGAAAGAAACTATAAATTTATTGTGTGAGAAAGATAGTTTGAAAGATGAACTCGTGAAGTTGAAAAAATGTAATTCAAAATTGATAGATAAGATAAAGGAGTTTTCAAAAGAAAGATGTGATTATTTGTGTGAAATTGAAAGTTTGGAAAAATAATTAGAAAAAGTGAAAAATAAAAATGAAGAGCTAGAAGGCAGATTGAAGCTACTTGATGAGGTCAAGAAAAAGAATGAAAATCTGGAGGGGAAGCTAAAGTTGTTGGAGAAAGAAAATGCATGTTTGAAATCAAAGTCATTGATGTGTGATGCTACATGTATGGGTGATGTAGCTAAAAAAATTTCAGGTAAAGATGTGTCTGAAACTAATGTTTTTGTAGCATGTGAAGCTGACAACAAAGATTGGTTTGAAAAGAGAAAAGGTTTGGGAAAAAATGGGCAAAAAATGAGAGAGCCCATTCAGCCAGTTGTGAGGCCAAAGAATGAGAGTCTGGGATATGGTGAGAGAGATCGAAGTGATGTAACAAGTGTTACAAGTTCGTGCAAATCAGCTAAAAGTATGGAGTTTATGGAATGTTCTCATTTTCATAGGGGAGGACATAAAAAAGATAAATGTTGGAATCTTCATCCTTGTACAATTTGTGGGTTGAAGAATCATTCAGAAAAATCATGTTGGAATAGAGAGTGGAGTGGACAATCTGAGAAAGATTGTATGAAAATTGACTATGGGTGGATCGATGGATCCAGTTGGAGGAAAGTTACAGGTATGTTTAAAAGGTTTTATAAATCTAAATGTTGGCATGTTAAAAGGAATAAGGTGTCAAATGATCTGAGAGACAATGAGCCTTCTCTATATTAGAGAAAGAATTTATGAAAGTCTGCACACTGAGTTGTTCAGGTTCAGTCTTCAAAACTTCGGTACTATATTGTGAGTCTCAGCATCAAAGGGGAGTATGTTGGAAAATGATGCGTGAGCCTCAGTGAAGATTCTATGCGACTGTTTTTAGTAAACAATTAATTGTAATAAATATTTGTATTTGCATGTTGCTGCATGTTGACTGTAACAGTCATGTGCATGCATGAGCTATATTTAGAATTGGTATGCAAAATGTCTATAAAAAGAGGTCATATGTAATGAATTGATTAATCAGAGGAATAAGAAACTTATGTGTGTTTGTGTGTAAAGATTTTATGTGTTTCCTCTGTTCTTGTGTTAATTTTATTGTATTTATGTTTCTGTCAATTTTCATTGTGTTAGACTGTGCTTCAGATTTTACAGTCACTGAGTTGCCTAATGCAAAGGATTCAAGTGCTGGCACTTATGATCAATGCAGAGTTGCGTGCGAAACCAGAAGACTGAGTTGCGTCTGAATCATGGATTCGATGCGCTGGCTTTATGTGAGAGTCCGACTCAAAGAGAAGTTTCGTGGAGCTCGGGATGCTGGTTCTAATACCGTCGAGCTGGGACGACGAGTTCACCCGAGTTCATTAAGGACATTGCTGCCAAGTGTTGGCATTTATCCTGCAATGTGTCCATTGTTTGTAATGGATACCTTGATCCGGATTATGAATTGTAACAGATGCATTATCCGAGTTCTATAATAACTCATTGTGTTCCGCTGGGTAGAAGATACACAAGAGCTGGATTGCGAACCAAGATAGCTGGGAATTGTATTTGCATTGTAATTAGATAGCGGGGCTAAGGGACGAGATTCAGTGTGACGGACTCAGCTGAGTCGTAGAGAACTAAAGTCGCCCCTGGGACCTAACTACATTGTAAGCGAGCCGAACCTTGGTCATTGTCGGCGCAGCCGAACCATGAATTCCTCGCCGGATATGGATGTTGATCTGAGTTGATCTATTGTGCCGCATAATAAAGTCTATAATTCGTTGTCCCAAATCCGAGTTGCATTCTCTTGTGTTTTATTTGGTATTACTGTATTTATAATTCCGCTGCATAAATACATTTGTTGGCTCGTAGGAAGAAAGGCGTAGTCTGTAGAGTGACTCCGAGTTCGAATCGCACAGGCGAGCTCGGGGTACTTTGACAGTGCCGCACGAGGTCACAAGGTTTGAACCGTGACAAAAGCACACCTTGATTCGAGGAAAGGAAGGCTGTATGTCCGACAACTAACGTCGATTATCGGTGTGATTGTGACCATTACGTGTACGAACTTGTCTTCCATGCCCCTACCAATGGTATTACCTTTTCCACAAAAAAATCATCAGCGTTTCGACAAAAATTTCCACGACATTTCCACGCAAAAATTTCATCGACTTTTCCACGCAATTGCTCGTACGCGGACTACATCCTTTTTCTTCAGAAACTCATGTGGCTTTGCCTTACAATGATTCGTCTACGGCCCTCTCGTAACAGAGTGAGGTTTATTCGTTTTCTCTCTGTTCATATCAACCCAGTTCCATGGCAGCCATATTTAATGACTCCAGAAATGTCTTCCGCAAGATTCCATCGCCATCTCTATCTGCATCTAGATCATCCTTGAAGCCGCCTCAAGTAATCATTAGTTACCATAAAAGCGACACAGAAAAGCTTGCTACTTATATCTCCGATATCCTTGATTTGGTGGGCCTGCAAATTTTTATGCTACCAGAAGTCACTGACCCCGGCAATCACACAACAAGAGAAGTAGAAAATGCAATAGGCAATGCTTCACTCCATATTGCGATATTGTCGATGAACTATGCCCTATCTCCGTGCTGTTTGACGGGGCTTTCCTTTATGGTCCGTAGTGGCACCCCCATCATTCCTATATTCTATCATATTCACCCCCTCGATCTGCAATCGGTGGCTCAGGGGAAAGGAATCTATGCCAATTCATTTTGCAAGCATGATGGCAGATATCCCCAACAAAAGCTGGAGGAGTGGAAAACTGCGATGTACAAACTTTCATATTATCCTGGGTACACGCTTCAGCATGATGAGTAAGTATTTAAATTTTATAATGAGTTGTAGGGTTTCATAATCTTAGATTTCATGAATTTTCGTTATTTATTTATGTGATATTATTATCACGATTCAATCATGAGTTTTTACAAGTCAAATTCATTGATTTATGTTTCACGAGTAGTGGTTCACAAGAATCCATCTCTCAGGATAGTGAATGGTCTATTTAGCACTCATTAATGCATCTAGGTGATGCTAGAGAGGTGAAGCACTGGACCTTCCCGGGAGGTCATTCATCCCAATACTACTCCAGCTCAAGCGCACTTAACCACAAAGTTTTCCCAAAAATTAAGCCCACTTAGCTTGCAATCCCATTTGCAAAACCTCTAGTAAAAACTACACAGTTGAATCCTGATAGCAATATCACAATTTGACACGCTGTGAAAAATACCTCCTACTTAAGTTATTTGTTTATTTATTTATTTATGGTATACTTGTTACGGTTGATTGATATTTTCTTGCATTTCAAATTAGTGAGGAGAGGAAGGTGATGAAAAGCATAGTGAATTCTGTAATAAAATTGAAGGAGGAGGTACGAATAGAGATAACCAAAAATCCTGTTGAACTCGAAGATGTAGTTCAAGACTTTGAGTGAACCATACTTGAACCTTGCCGGAGCCTAAATATAAAAATTGTAGGGATCGTGGGCAATGAAGCATCCGGCAAAACAATTCTAGCAATGGAGCTATACAGGCGAAAATGCTTCTCTGTGGAACGGTCCAGCTTTCTTTTCAACATAAAAGATGCTCATGCCAAACACCTAATACAGAAATCACAAAGAAAACTCCTGAAGGACCTTCGTCTCGAAGATACACCATGTTACAGTCTAGAGCAAGACAGGAATGTCCTGTCAAGTTGCTTGAAACACGTCCCCGCACTCATTGTCCTGGATAACGTGGATAATAAGGATCAACTTGACAATTTACTGCCAGCAAATGAAACACTTGCAAAAAGTAGTCTGATCATAGTCACATCAAGCAGATCGGACGTCCTTACCTGCTGGGGTATCTCTTTCCTCTATAAAATGGGAATGCCGAATATAGAGATTCCAAAGAGCGTTTCCTCGGACACTCTCTTTCGCATCTTCTACCACGGGATAGATTTGAAGGTCTGGTTGGAAACTTCAGAAATGCTTGGAGTGGGCTACCTGGACAGCTTTACGGCAAATCTAAACATCACTGCGGGAATCAGTTTCAGAAGTTAACCAGAATATTGCCCCCGGAAACTAGACTGAATCTCAAAACAGGGCACGATCTGCTAACCCAAGAAGCTGTATTGGATATAACTTGTTTTCTAATAGGTGAAGAAAAGAAAAGCGTGGCCATTGCCTTATGGGATGGATCCGGGTGGAGTGGTGAGGACATACTGGAAACCCTTGTGAATAAGGGTTATGTTGAGCTGGACCACCAGAATCGAATAAGAATGCATGATGAACTTCGAGATTTGGGAAGAGACGTAGCGGCTAAACATTCTCCCTATCGTCTTTGGTTACCAGGGCAGATTACAAGCATTCAAACACGTTCCCAGGTGAGTTTAAGATTTCTTGTTATTGTCTGTGATGTTACAGAAAACTTGCTTATCATCGTCTCTCTACGTGCTTTCAGGAAAGTTTATTAAACTCTTGTCTTTTGCCATTCAGAAAATGCAACTGATTCGAGGCATCATGGCCGCCACAACTGAATTTGCATCATGCTCAGCTCATCAAGAGTTCCCTAAATGTTCCTCTCCTTACCAGCCGCCTTTTCAAGAGTGCATGGAGCTGGTGCCGAATTCTCGGATGGAATCGTCTCTAAGGCTTCTTGTTGTTACAGGAAATGATTTCACTGAAGAATTTGCCCGGCTATCAAAAGGTCTTGTGTGGCTTCGTTGGTTTAACTTCAAACACACAAATCTTCCACCATGGCTATCAATGAAAGAGCTAAGAGTCTTGGAGCTTTATGGCGCTTCCAGCTTAAATGAATTATGGAAAGATGATGAACATGTAAGCATCCTGCGTTCTTTTTATTTAAAAACTATACTGAAAACTTTATTTTCCGTCTAACTAAATTTAATTCTGAATTGGTTACAGCCTCCTTTGCAGTTGAGAGAACTGGTCGTCACTGCTAGCTGGGGCAGTTGTTTCCAAAGATTTCCGAGTTCAATATCTCATCTAAAGCATTTGAAAAAGATAGCCTTGATAGGTTATCTTGGAGAGGAGTTCATTATGAAAACACTGCCAGAGGAGTTTTGTGATCTCCAGTCGCTGGAATACCTGGAGCTACGTTTTTGCAAGCTGCTGTCGTCACTACCGACCCGTTTCGGGTCGTTAACAAACCTTCGGCATATAGATCTGTGTTCGTGCCAGGAGTTAGGAATGCTGCCAGATTCTTTTAAGAAACTGGGACGCATAGAGTATCTGGATTTATCAGGTTGTCGGAAGCTCACGGTTATGCCAGACATTTTGGAGAATACGACAAAGCTGCAGAAACTAAACTTTTCAGGATGCAGGAAATTGTTTGAGTTGCCTTGTCATGCAACATATCAGGCGGGCATGCGAGAGCTGCATCTGCAAGATACAAGGCTAAGGGATATGCCAAATACCATCGGTCAGCTCAGCAAACTGGAAACGCTTAGCATTGGAAGTCCACTGTTGACAAGCTTGCAAGCTTCTCTTGGCGACTTATGCAGTCTAACTTGTCTGTCAATCATCGATTGCTGTAGCTTGGAAAGTTTACCAGAGTCTTTGGGGTGCTTAAATTATTTACAGAATTTAACCCTAGAGAACCTGCAAGAAGTGACGTCTTTACCAGAAACACTTTGGCAATTGAGTAATCTTCAGAATTTGGAGATTTCTGGATGCCCAATCTGTGAATTGAATTTAGGGGACAGAAAGACTTCTTCCTTACCTAATCTCAAGGTACTGAATATAAGTGAAACATCTTTGTTCAGGATATCAATTTCTCAAGAGTGTTGCCCCAGCCTTGAGACTCTCCAACTCAGGCAAAATGACAATTTAGAAGAGATCGAGACTTTACCAACGACAGTCAAAAGCTTAGAATGGTCCGAATGTACAAATCTGAAAAAGATAAATGGTACCTATTTGCGGTCCGGCGATGATGCAAACTGACTCCTCAAACTCAGGAAGCAGGTCAAACTGATTCCTTAGAATCAGGGGGCCTGTTGGAACAGTGTTTTCAAAGTTTAGAAGGTTTCTTAACGACTCAGTCTTTTGGAGAACAGCAGTTACGTGCGTGCTAAAACCAGAAAGTTGAGTTAGATAAAGGAGACAGTGTCTTGTGGGTAGAATTAGAAAATTAAATGGAACATTTCTAAGGATTTAGAAGGCAAGGGTGAGGGGATGGATTCGTTGTGCATAGTTGAATCGTGATTTATGTAACACCCTTTTTATCTGTAAATATAATTCACTGCTGTGTATTTTTCTTGCATGCTGGTCACGGTGGATGGTTTCTTTCCTCCCTGACTTGCTACGCTTTGTTTACGAACATGTAATTCATTTTTATGTTTATATAAGACTGCATCAGTCCACCCTGATTACCTCTTTCTTACTTCATAATCTAGCTTCATATTTGGATCCACAACCATATCCTGAGTCTCAAAATAGAACTGCAACTCTCTTCTCTATTGACCATGTATCAACATTCAATTGATATCCTTCATCCCTTTGAAGAAATTATCTCAAATTCAGGGAGCACAACTACAAGTTAGTACTTCATGGGCCAATACAAAATGAGCTCAACTCAACAACAATATTCAACTCAAGCAGCAACATGTAACAATACCCATGCCAACAAACTACCATAAAAAAGAACATCCAGTCAATGGTGAGGATAAGTATTCATCTTGCGAGCAAAAGCTATTTTCAGAAAAAGAAAGAAAGTTAAGAATTAGTCGAGGGAAATAGCTGTTAGAATAGGGAAAGATAAAATCTCTTCGAGAGTTAGCAGACCTTTGAATGTGATTTTCTAAGAGTTTCAAAGAGAAGAGCTAGATGAATGGGATGAAGATGAAGAGATAGTTGAGTTGGATGGAGTTGTTGAGTTGTGTTACATTGAAGGAGAAGACATTGAAGATTACAATGGAAAAAGAGAAGAGTTGGAAGATTGCAATGAGAAGGAATGCAACCTATCACAAAAAGAGGCCCAAAATGTTGTAGCAATGGAAGCAATTTACATTAGAAAGGAAGTTGCAGTAAAGATGGATATCTTTGAGAGCCCCATATGTGATGAAGTCTTATTGATTTTAGAAAACGCAACCAACCAGAAGCAACTAGAAGAATACCTAGAGAATCCCATGATTAATGAAAAGAGTGAAGAAATGGATCATCTCTTTCTCCATAATCCCATGATAAATGAAAAGAGTGAAAAAATGGATCCTCTTTCTTGGAGAAGAAATGAGCATGATTGAGGGAGAGAGCAGAGACATGTTTATTTATGGTATAAAGGAGGACAATGTAAGAAATAGTTGTCTTGTGAACAATAACATGTAGAGCTAGGAAACAAAGGCCTCCTCAAAAAAGATGAAATGAACATCATGTCTAAATGGCCTAATGCAAAGAATGAGGAAGCTCACATGGCAGTTTTTGTTTTGTATGACATAAAAACACAACAAAAAGTGGTATGAATGGTGCAAAGAACAATGATGATTACAATGGAGCAAGAAGCCTTCAAGGAGCCAGGAAAAGAGAAAAGAGAACCAATTGACAAGGAGGAGAATCTTTGTTTCAATAAGAAGCTAGAAACAAAAGAAGAAAAGATGTGAAGAGTTGCAAAATATTTAATCTATTGGAAGGGAAAATCATGACCTTACTTTTTGGGTGAAAATGATGGTTCTACCTTCTAGCCCAAACTTTTAGATCTAGATGTTTGATGCAGTAACATCCTAACATAAAAAGCAATTTGTATCACAAAAAAAGAAGAAAATATAATAGTGTAAGATAATAATAAACATTGTTCATTGTTGATTAGAGGATAGTTATGTTTGATTAGGTAGAAATTATTTTTGGATCATTATGTATAAATATAACTTCATCATTTGTTATTCAATACAAAAGTTTTATTTTTGGTGTGTCTATGCATTTCGATGTATAGATGATCTATAGATCATCATAATATTTATTTGATTTATAAATCATTGATACCTTCATTTGGTATTAGAGCTCCAGGAAGGAGAAACGCATGAAGTTGTTCCTTGTTGACACAACAAGGTTTGGAGAATCCAATCTATAAGGAAAGTTGACAGAGATAGAAAGTTTTTGTCACTAGAAAAGTCAATTGCATTTTTCCTAAAGAGATCACAGTTTTGAAATACAATAAATGTGAGAGAATCCAGTTTAAAGAGATTGCAGTTTTATTTGAAGGAGAAAGATCAAAGAGAAGAATGCATCGCAGGTTTTGTTCTGGAAGGAACTACCACAAAGAGGTTGGTTGTAAGGAGGAATTTAAAGAGTAAGGTTGTTTCTTTTCTATTATTGAGCAAACTATTTTTCTTGTTGATGGTATTTCAAAATTGAAATTGCAAAGGGATGTGTATTGTTGAAATTTTGCAAGAAGATTATCAAATTTTTGAGATTTAAAGGGGATTAATCTGTAAATATTTTTTTGAGAGGGCAAATATTGTGGGTACATCAGGACTATTGATTCCTATTTGTGATGGGACAAATTTTGCTTATTGGAATACAAGAATGCAATTTTTTTTTTGATTAGATAAGCAGGGAAGTACCTTGATCCCTTGGTTACAGCAACAAACAAAAACGAAACAGAGAGAGGTGGGAAACAACACCACTATCAAACCAAAAAAAAACAGCAGTATTAGCACGCAAGCCAACATTTAAAATAGTAACCATAGTCCAACCAGTACTAATAAAAAACAATAATTTTTACCAGCATATTTAGTTCTACGTAAACCATTAATTAAGTCGACAGTGTCCCAGGTGGTAATGCAAACTTTGTTAAAATCTATAGGTCTGTGGAATATTGTTAGTAGGGGTTATGAAAAACCTGAGGATGGTAATGTATTAACTAATCAACAAAAAACAAGAATTAGAGAAAAATGATCAAAAAGACAATGAAGCTTTGTTTTCCATGGTTGGACTAAGCATATTGGCATCCACCATCACTATATTTGTGAGTTGGTCAAACAAGGCATGGTTGAACTTATATATTGCCCCACTATTGCACAAATTGCAGATATTTTCACAAAGCCCCTTGCTCGTGATCATTTTCAAACACTTCCGCATTTACTTGGTGTTCTTCCCAATGTTCATTATGGGGGAGAAATGGGATAACTAATGAACATTTTTGTTTGTTTGTTTGTTTGTTGTTTTCTTACAATGTTCATTATGGGGGAGAATATAAGATAATAATAAACATTGTTCGTTGTTGATTAGAAAACAGTTATGTTTAGTTGTTGTTAGAGGACAGTTATGTCTGCTAGGTAGAAATTAGTTTTGGATCATTATGTATAAATATATCTTCTCCATTTTCTGTTCAATACAAAAGTTTTAGTTTTGGTGCTTCTCTGCATTTGTGTGTCTGTATTCCAATGTGTAGATAATCTGTAGATCATCATCATATTTGTTTGATTTGTAAATCATTGATACCTTCAAATAGTTTAGTAGTTAAGTTTGTTAGTGTATTAGGTTTGTTAAATTAGTTTTGAATCAGGAGGTCCAAAATTTTGAAAATAAGAGGAGAATGATGCAAACCAAACTCCCCAAACTCAGAAAGCAGGACAAACCGATTACTTAGAATCAGGAGGCCTGTTGAACCGTGTTTTCTACGTTTAGAAGCTTTCTTAACGACTCAGTCTTTTGGAGAACAAGGATTACGAGCCTGCTAAAAACAGAAATTTATGAGTTAGATAAGGAGACGGTGTCTTGTGGGTAGAATTAGAAAATTAAATGGAACATATGTAAGCATTTAGATGGCAGGGGCGAGGAAATGGATTCGCTGTGCATCAGTGAATCGTGACTCATGTAAGACCCTTTTTACCTGTAAATATAATTCACTGCTGTTTATTTTTCTTGCATGCTGGTCACGGTGGATGTTTTCTTTTCTCCCTGACTTGCTGTGCTTTGTTTACGAACATGTAATTCATTTTTATGTTTATATGAGGCTCTGCATCAAGCGAACCTTAAAATTTGGAAATCTGGATGTGGGACTTAGAGCTGTCAGGCTTTGAAGATTTTATCCCATATCACCTGCCTTGTCTATGCTTTGACATTTTGTGGGGCATTCCTAGCACAAAAGGAAGTTGTATCATTAATACCCATGATTGCTTTCACAAAGGCAGAGTTTGCAACTCCTCTGACTTGCACCCTTGCTGCACATTCAATCCCATATCAATGCACAGATCACAAATATAATCTGTCAGGCTATGAATTGCCAAAAATAATCACATTTTATCAAAACAGGGCAATCCCAAAGAAGGGTTTGTTGAAGGTAAATTAAGCTTCATGATATCTGAGCTAAGGGTTTAAGGAATTCTAGCATTGATCCAATTTTAAATCACTTCCCCATACTATTGCAGTCCATAATTGAAGAGTAAGAAATTTTACAATGTAAAATGAACCCATACATTTCAGGCTCGCCCATATCTAGAAAATCTCTCAAATGTGAACCCATGAATTACATTTGAGAGTGAAATATATCTATAAAATCTGTCAAACATATTGCATATTTCTCCTATACAGATTAAAGTCAGCCTATTACCTGATTGAAGCTTTACACGTTAAAGAACAAGATATAATTTGTATTAAAAAAGATACAAAGTGAACAAGATCATCGGTATTAACAATTTATGTCCAGGCATGAGAGTCTCATTGTGAATGGTGAAAATGCTGAGGAATGTGTGCTTGAAAGACCATTATTGCCTGCAATGGCCAATGATACATTCATTGTCTCAGATGTAAGCAGGTAGTGCCTTCATCTCCACAGATCTCATTCTTATCATTTTGATTCTTTTGTGCCCAGTGAACAGAGGAAATCTGTGTCCTGCCATAGAAACATATGATTAAAGTTAGCTAATTGTTGTTATATTTGTTTACTGTTTATTAAATTTGGTGATAGATTTAAGGTTTTGTTTGAGAGGTAAAATTTTGTAAAAAAAAAATATATTCTAATTATTTGGTAACATATTCATTCAATTCATTCTTGCCTACATTTCAACAAGCTTAATCAAAATACACCTCTTTACCAAGGATTAGATTTGATCATAATACAGTTATATTTTAGGATTTTTTTCTAAAAAATACAATCAATTTTTTAAAACAAAATTACATCACATAAAAGAGAAGATTTCAAACAAACTATCAAAATTTGAATAAGATTATTATGATATATTTAATTTATATATGATATTATTTATAATTTGATAATATTTGAATGAAAACTTCAAATGAAAAAAATTCCTTCCTTGACAAATAGTGTCAATCATCAAATTTAGGCCTTGCTCTTCACCAACAAATAGCCTTTCATTGCATGAACTTATTAACTTGCAAATAGGCACAGATACTTTAAAAGTGATGTAAACATATAGACTCAATGTCAAGTGCCTCCTCATAGCATCATAATTCATACATGGGGACACATATACCAAACTCTTTTTTTGTGACGTCCCATGAACCTCACTCTTTTTATAATTTTTTTAATAATTAAAATTCTTCTTTTAAATTTATAAAAAAAATCCTACCCATTATTGAAATATATATGTGTGTGTGTGTGTGTATGTGTATTAATATATGTATACATATGTATTAATATATATAAATATATGTGTGTATTAATACATGTAATGTTGATCTCATACCAATTTGGAATGTAAATATATTGACACCAAAACAACAACACAATAAGCACTAGTGTTCTAATACCAACACAAATTGAAGCACATTTTGACAGCAAGAAAATAAGATAGAACAAAGATTTCCATAAATGAAATACTTTCATTAACTCAAAAGATATTACATATATTATTTGGCATTATTAGATTTCTGATCATCCAGATCGCTCAAAGTGCAATAGAGATCATACGTCTGATATGCTGAACACCAGACTATTACACTTATGGACTCTAGACAAGGCTTAAGACTCAATCTCTAAGACTCTATACAAACTTGGAATCAACCCCAAATACCAACTTTGAATGCATCAAATGAGCTCTTGGGGCCTTATTTATAGGCTTCAAATGACCTGGAGATCCGGTCACCAAAACCTTTTACCTATTCTACTACATCATTTCTCTAGAAAATGCAAGGAGGATTATCTTGCCACATGGCAGACATTGTCAATCCTTGATTTTCTCAACAACCTTTATTTATTTGACCATATTATGGAGAGGACTAAAATATCTACTAGAATATTCTCTATAGATATTGTTTATCTTTACTTTTTGGATAGTGGACAAAATATTTTTTACATGTGGGAATCTTTTGTACAAGATGATCTTTTTATTACAAGGGTCCACCATGTGAGTAATCTTTTTGGTACAATATTTTTCTAACTTCACATGGGTTTTTTCTAGAAATTTCCCCACCTTTTGAATTTTTGTCCATATTTTACTTTTTACTTTCTCCATAATATTTTATTCTATTATGATCTTATCCTAGACATACTATTTATTTACAATATTTATTTTCACTTTTATGACACCCTGAAGTGAGAACGGCCCACTTAACACCCATAAGTGGCTACAGGGATCTTGCTTTTTAAAATAGGGTTGCATCCTATTGTCAGATCTTAACATGGTTGACATCACGGCACAGACAAGCCCTTGTACTAGCTAAAAAGGGATAGGACTTTGTAACCTGTCTAGCAATTCTTTATACGCATTATCCCAATCTTGAGATTGTGGATTGAACAAATACATTATTCTTTAAACCTCTTCTGAATATTCTATGTCAAATTCAATTCTTGCTGCAAGAAGTGTAGGTCTTAATTTAATCTCCATTTCTTCAATCTTCACTTCTAGTAACCATTCCCTGCATAGTGCATAAAACTCAACTCGTGGAAAATCATAACCACTATTAGGAAAATGAGTTAAATATTGCTCCATGCATTCACTTAAAGTATAAAGCAGGTTTATTTTAATTAACTCTAAAAATTCTCTCATGTCAGGATGGAAGTAGATGCTGACCATATCAGTATACTCCTCCACAACAAATTGATTGAAAGTAATGCTTCTGATGAACCCATATTTGATACATTTTAGCAAATTCATTTTACTTTTATTTGACCACCTCATCCCAAATAATTATGTGATATTAATATCAATGGATAATGGGCTTCTGATATAGAAAATTAATGGTGCTTCTTCTAAACCAAACTGTTGAAGGAATGCTAGTCCTGCATCAAGATCCAGAATTCCTTTTTCATGATTTTCTGTAATAGATCCTCTTAGCTCTGTTAGCCACTTATCTAGAAAATAATATTCTAGTAATAATTCAATTATCTCAGTTGGGAGGAAGGGAAGAGACATCTCAGAATTTTCTAGATTATACATATATGTGCCATCTGAGCAAATCCAATCTGGATCTTTCAATTTTATTCCTCCATTATAAATAGTTGTTGCTAATTCTTTGGTCAATGCATCTGCCAATGGATTATTTTCTCCTTTAATCCATTCTATATCAAAATCATAAGCCAAAAATCCAAAATACCATCTTGTAATTATTCCCTAAGTTATGTCTTTATTTGGATTTTTCTTCAAGAGGCTTCTCATAGCCTGGTTATCAATTCTTACAGTAAACTTCACTGGCTTGAGAAATATCTTGACTTTTTCAATACCTTTTTTTACCTCTAATATATCCTTTTCAAAAATGTGGTATCTACTCTAAGTATCTGTAAATGTTCATGACTGATATCAGAAGATATTTCTTTTACCATTTTCTTCTTCCTGTATTAGCACATCAGACCATGTTGTATCAGAAGCATCAGTGTATAAATATAGTGGTAAACCTGGAGTTGGTATTTGTAATGATGGCAAATTTGGACATTTGGATTTTCTGCGTTGAACAACTTATGTTGCCTTCAGGGACCATCCTTCGTTGTTTTCTTTTAAGTGCTCTTGGATTGCTTTTCTGTCTTCTGCAAGACCTCTATAAAAGGGTGAGACATAATTAATACATCCTAGATATCTTTGTATTTGTTTTTTATCTTGTAAGATGTCAAGAAATTCTTGAATCCTTTGTAGAATATGAGGTTGTAATTTGATGTTACCCTTGTCAAGATGCAATCCTAAAAAGTCTATTTGATTTGTACCAATTACCATCTTTTTTGTTGATAAGCATATTCCATGCTTATTTATTGCTGCATATAAATCTTCTAGGTGTTGCAAATGGTCAGATTCATAATCAGAGAAAACAATTATGTCATCAATATATACTACACAAAAATATTTGAGATGCCTCAGGGCTTGATCTTTGGAAATAAGCAGGAGTTGTCCAAAGACCAAATGGCATTACATTCCATTCATATAAACCATGTGGAAATGAGAATGCAGTTTTATACCTGTCTGATTCTTTAACTTTAATCTGCAAGAATCCTGACTTGCAGTCAAACTTAGAAAATATTTTCTTACTAGCAGCTCTTCTGATTAAATCAACACTAAATGGAATTGGATAATTAAATGGAAGGATGATATTATTAAGAGGCTTATATTTTATGCAGAATCTATTTTTACCTCTTTCCTTCTCAACTCTTTTATTTACCAAAAATGTTGGACAAGAGAATGGACTTTTACTAGGGTGAATGAAATGTCCTTCAAGTAACTCATTCAAATGCTCATCCAACTCCTTACTTCTGATTGGTTCATGAGATATGTTGGTTCATGCAGAATAAATGATTGACATTTTGGCCTTATTTGGATTTCACGCTCCTCATGATCTTGTGACCAGAACTGTAATGGGTTTAAACTACAACAATCTTTCTCAAATTTGTGCTTGATTTCATCAAACAATTCTGTTGGGGATTCTATTAATTCTTTTACAAATTCTTTCTTTTTATCCTTACCACTATTTTCAAATTTATGATTAACAATCTTTAATGCAGGAATATCAATTTGACCATCTTCATGTCTCAAAGAAATCCTATGTTTCCAAAAATGAAGAGGTTCATATTTTGTAAGGAATAAATAACCCAACAGGACATTGTCTTCTAAGTCATTGTATTCAATGAAATCTATAGCAAACATTTTACCCATTATCTCAATATGCACATCCTAGGCATACCTTCCCATCTAGATTCGTTCTCCATTAATGGCATAACTATGAGGCAGATCAAGCCTTGGCTTCCAGAATTCTGGAGGAATTGCATTTTTTTTTGCAAGAGATCTTGAGGAACCAGTATCTACAAATGCATCCATAGGAATTTTCTTATATCCGGGCAAGCAAAAATTAATCTTGATATAATTGTCATTATTAGCCAACAATAAAGAACATGCTTTATCTTTACTTTTTTGTGTGCTACTATTACTACTGTTTCTATTGTTATCTTCACTTTCTTCTGTTGCATATTTCTCTTCTTGGGAGCTCAATATAAGATCCTTAATTTCTTTCATTGTAGATGAAATATTGCTCATTTCTTTAGATTGGGTTTTGGAAAACCTTGTTAAATCCGCAACATCATTTGCTAATAGATCCAACTTTTTGAATATAGCAATTAAGTCAACACTATCTGGATCGTACTTTTTTGTTCTTTGGGAAGAAGAATTCTTAGAAGAACTAGCTCTATTCTTCTGCCATGGTGGGATTTTGTAACCATGATCAAAAACTTGTGCAAATATTTTATCCCAATGTTTAAGCTGCTTTTGAAGCTCTTCCTTCTCTATTTGGAGCTTCTTCATTCTTCATCTAGATGTTGATTGACAACATCTCTTCTTTCTTCTCTAGTTCCTGTCATCTTGTAAGGATCTTTAGACTTCTCAATATCTAATCTTATTTGTACATCTTTCAAGGAATTTTTTAATAATGTGACCAAGAAATCTTCATCTTCCTCTAATAAAGATGCTTTAGACTTTGAACTTGAAGAAGAAATCCTTTTATGTTTGTCTCTATGTTTAACCATATTATATCTTTCAGGAACTATCTCTATTAATTCATATAGATCATCCATTTCTTGAGAAACATCATGAACATTAATCACTTCCCAATCCTGATTGTACTGCTCAAACATTGCATACACCTTTGTGCCAGGATTGAACTTTTTTGGACAATCTGTGGCATAATGAGGTCCCTTATAGATAAAACATCTTACACCCCTAGGGATTTTCCTATTCCTTCTTTTTAGCAGAAATGGTGGAGACTTTTTAGTAAACTTTCATTTCTGGTAAGGAACAATCTTATATTTTCTTTTAGAACCATATTTTCCATGCTTGATCCTTTTGAATGTATACTCACCCTCATATCTAGAGTCCATGCTAAGGTGTGTGGAGCACTTTTTACTCTTGCATGCCCTTCCACAACCCTTTTTTCTTAAACTGCTTTAGATTGGTGAAATATTTTAACTGGTTGATTGGAGGTAAGTCACAAAATTCTTTCAAATTGCAAGTATAATTAAACTCATCTCTATTATTTTGTAATGCCCCTAAAAGACATTGTTTCTCCAATTTATAACCAATCAAAGACTTAAGTTCTGCAAAAGTACACTGGGCTATTGTCTTACCTTTCTTTTTGATAATATAGTCTTCAGCCCATGCTCCCAAACCACAAGGCAAAGAATTCAAATAATTTTCTTTTGTTGTAACATCTTTGGTTTTGTCTGCAATAATCATGTAATTTTCAAAAGCAAGATTGTATTCATGAAACTTAGCTAAATTTTAAGTTGCATTGCTTGCAACATCTTTTTTGCCTCAATAGCTTGGTTTTTTCTATCACCACAGAATAGATTTGTGATCAAAAACTTAAACTGTTGAAATCCAGCTAAGAATATATCATTTTTCCCCATGTCCATTTTTTTGACTACTTCCTCAATTATTTGTTCATTTTCATAGACTATTGTTGTTGGGCCATCATCTGGTAAGTGATTCCACTAGTGTCTTAATTTTCCTGATAAAAGTATTACTGCATACAAAACCTTTGATGTTTCTGACCATTAACCAGTTCTGTCAAAGAAGTTTTCTAAAGTATCTTCCCATGTTCAAATTGTATCATAAGGATCTACTATCTTATCAATGTTAAGTATATAGCCTGCTACTGCATATGGCCTAAGTTGTTCAGGTTTTTCATTTTCAAACATCACATCCTTCATTTCAATATCAAATTCAACTTTTTTAATAGTTTCCCAAGGTTCTATTTCTTGCAATTGATTATAATTAGTAGAATCTAATTCTACTTCTTGAGAAGAGTCATTTAAAATTTCTCTTGAATATTCATATTCTTCAAAGATATCAGTATCAATTGTTATCTTAACAGATTCTTTTTCAAACTCATCATCATCTTCATATTCCTTGTTAGCAAAACCACGTTCATTCATATAGACTGGTTTTGTATTCTATGTATCTATATTGAGTTCTTGAAGCCAATCTCTTTTTTGTTCCTGATTTGCTAAAATATGTTCTTTTACCTTAGGAATTGTAGTAGTTGTTGATTTATTAGACAATTTAATTACCTTACTTTTCTTTTTCTGAGATTCTAACCATTTCTCTTGTTTCTTCTTTTGTCTTGCTACTTTCCTTATCTTTTCCAACCTTTTAGCTGTAGACTTTAACAAGGCCTTAGGTGGTTCTTTAGATTTTCTACTTGAATCCATAGTCCTAGCTTTTATGCTTTTCTCAAGATACAAATCTGAAATCTTAATTTCTGGAAACTTAAAATTTCCTTTGCTATCTTGACATATTCTTCTTTATCTTTAAACACATTATGAATAACAAATGAAAGCAAAGAACTTGCATTACGAGATCTTTGGCTTGCCATTGAAGAGTTTTAGGACTTACTGAAACTTTTCATAGACCGTTTCACTACTACTTTTACCATCTTTCTGCTCACCCTTCCGCGCCTATCCTTCGGTTTCAACACAGGATTTACGGCCTTACTGTGGCTCCATAGCTACTTTGCGTCTCTACCTTCGATCGTTCAGTCTTCACACTCTTATTCTGGCTACCAACATATGACTCTTATGACAAAATTTCACTATGACAAGATCTTAATAGAACATGGGTTTGTTATTACACATGCATTAGAACTTGGATCTGATTTGATTCAAGGCTCTGGTACAAAACTAGGCTCTGAATCTATGCTCTGGTATGTAACCAGGCTCTGATACCATTTCAAAATAAAACCAATATCAAAACAACAATACTAATGTTGCTTTGATACCAATTTAGAATGTAAATATATTGACACCAAAACAACAACACAATAAGCACTAGTGTTCTGATACCAACTCAAATTGAAGTAATGTTGCTTTGATACCATTCTGGTATGGGACAGAAACAACGGAAGGAAGCTCTAATACCAATTTGGAATGTAAATATATTGACACCAAAACAACACAATAAGCACTAGTGTTCTGATACCAACTCAAATTGAAGCACAATTTTGACAGCAAGGCAATAACATAGAACAAAGATTTTCAGAAATGAAATACTTTCATCAACTCAAAATATATTACATATATTCTTTGGCATTATCAAATTTCTGACCATCTAGATCGCTTCAAGTGCAGGAGAGAGCATACATCTGATATGTTGAACACCAGACTTTTAGACTTATGGACTCTAGACAAGACTCAAGACTCAATCTCTAAGACTCTATGTAAACTTGGAATCAACCCCGAATGCCAACTCTAAATGCCTCAAATGAGCTCTTGGAGCCTTATTTATAGGCTTCAAATGACCTAGAGATCCCGTCAACAAAACCTTTTACCTATTCTACTACGTCATTTCTCTAGAAAATGGAAGGAGGATTATCTTGCCACATGGCAGACATTGTCAATCCTTGATTTTCTCAACAACCTTTATTTATTTGACCATATTATAGAGAGGACTAAAATATCTACTAGAATATTTTCCGTAGATATTTTCTATCTTTACTTTTTGGATAGTGGAAAAAATAATTTTTACATGTGGGAATCTTTTGTACAAGATGATCTTTTTATTACAAGGGTCCACCATGTGAGTAATCTTTTTGGTACAAGATTTTTCTAGCTTCACATGGGTTTTGTCTAGAAATTTCCCCACCTTTTGAGTTTTTGTCCATATTTTAATTTTTTCTTTCTCCATAATATTTTATTCTATTATGACCTTATCCTAGACATACTATTTATTTACAATATTTATTTTCACTTTTATGACACCCTGAAGTGAGAACGGCCCACTTAACACTTGTAAGTGGCTACAAGGATCTTGCTTTTAAAAACAGGGTTGCATCATATTGCCATATCTTAATGTGGCTGACATCACGGCACAAACAATCCCTTGTGCTAGCTAAAAAGGGATAGGAATTTGTAACCTGTCTGGAAATTCTTTATACGCATTATCCCAATCTTGAGATTGTGGATTGAACACATAAATTATTCTTTCAACCTCTTCTAAATATGCTATGTCAAATTCAATTCTTGTTGCAAGAAGTGCAGGTCTTAATTTAATTTCCATTTCTTCAATCTTGACTTTTGGTAACCATTCCCTACATAGCGCATAAAACTCAACTCGTGGAAAATCATAACCACTATTAGGAAAATGAGTTAAATATTGCTCCATGCATTCAGTTAGGGTATAAAGTAGATTTATTTTAATTAACTCTAAAAATTCTCTCATATCAGGATGGAAGTGAATGCCGACCATATCAGTATACTCCTCCACAACAAATTCATTAAAGGTAATACTTCTGATGAACCCATATTTGATACATTTTAACAAATTCATTATACTTTTCTTTGACCACCTCATCCCAAATAATTATGTGATATGAATATCAATGGATAATGGGCTTCTGATATAGAAAATTAATGGTGCTTCTTCTAAACCAAACTGTTGAAGGAATGCTAGTCCTACATCAAGATCCAAATTTCCTTTTTCATGATTTTCCGTAATAGATCCTCTTAGCTCTGTTAGCCACTTATCCATAAAACAATGTTCTAGTAATAATTCAATTATCTCAGTTGGGAGGAAGGGAAGAGACATCTCAGAATTTTCTAGATTATACATATATGTGCCATCTAAACGAATCCAATCTGGATCTTTGAATTTTATTCCTCCATTATAAATAGTTGATGCTAATTCTCTTGTCAATGCTTCTACCAATGGATCAAAATCATAAGCCAAAAATTCAAAATACCATCTTGCAATTCTTCTCTGAGCTATATCTTTATTTGGATTTTTCTTTAAGAGGCTTCTCATAACCTAGCTATCAGTTCTTATAGTAAAGTTCACTGGCTTGAGAAATATCTTGAATTTTTCAATACCTTTTTTTACCCCTAATATCTCCTTTTCAAAAATGTGGTATCTACTCTCAATATCTGTAAATGTTCCTGACTGATATCCACTAATATTTATTTTGCCATTTTCTTCTTCCTATATTAGCAAAACAGACCATGTTGTATCAAAAGAATCAGTGTATAAATATAGTGGTAAACCTAGAGCTGGTATTTGTAATGATGGAAAATTTTGACATTTGGATTTTATGCGTTGAATAGCTTTTGTTGCCTTCAGGGACCATGCTTCTTTGTTTTCTTTTAACTGCTCTTTGATTGCTTTTTTGTCTTCTGCAAGACCTCTATAAAATGGTGAGACATAATTAATACATCCTAGAAATCTTTGTATCTATTTTTTATCTTGTAAGATGTCAGGAAATTCTTGAATCCTTTGTAGAATATGAGGTTGTAATTTGATGTTACCCTTGTCAAGATGCAATCCTAAAAAATCTATTTGGTTTGTACTAATTACCATCTTTTTTGTTGATAAACATATTCCATTCTTCTTTATTGCTACATATAAATCTTCTAGGTGTTGCAAACGGTCAAATTTAGAGTCAGAGAAAACAATTATGTCATCAATATATACTGCACAAAAATCTTTGAGATGCCTCAAGGCTTGATCCATTCGTCTCTGGAAAGAAGCAGGAGTTGTACAAAGACCAAATGGCATTACATTCCATTAATATAATCTCCGTGGAACTGAGAATGCAGTTTTATACGTGTCTAATTCTTTCACTTTAATCTACCAGAATCCTGACTTGTAGTCAAACTTAGAAAATATTTTCTTACTAGTAGCTCTTTTGATTAGATCAACACTAGATGGAATTGAATAATTAAAAGGAAGGATGATATCATTAAGAGGCTTATAGTTAATGCAGAATCTCTTTTTACCTCTTTCCTTCTCAGCTCTATTTATTTACAAAATATGTTGAACAAGAGAATGGACTTTTACTTGGGTGAATGAAATGTCCTTCAAGTAACTCATTCAAATGTTCATCCAACTCCTTTACTTTTGATGGGCTCATGAGATATGCTAGTTCATACGGAATGACTGATTGACATTCCGGCCTTATTTGGATTTCACATTCTTCATGATCTTGTGACCAGAACTATAATGGGTTTAAACTACAACAATCTTTCTCAAATATGTGCTTGATTTCATCAAAAAATTATGTTGGGGATTCTATTAGTTCTTTTACAAATTCTTTCTTTTTATCCTTACCACTATTTTCAAATTTATGATTAACAATCTTTAATGCAGGAATATCAATTTGACCATCTTCATGTCTCAAAGAAATTTTATGTTTCCAAAAATGAAGAGGTTTATATTTTGTAAGGAATAAATAACCCAACAGGACATCGTCTTCTAAGTCATTGTATTCAATGAAATCTGTAAAAAAAACATTTTACCCATTATCTCAATATGCACATCCTTAGCGTACCTTCCCATCTGGATTCATTCTCCATTAATGGCATAGCTGTGAGGAAAATCAGGCCTTGGCTTCAAAAATTCTGGAGGAATTGCAATTTTTTTTGCAAGAGATCTTAAGGAACCAGTATCTACAAATGCATTCATAGGAATTTTCTTATATCCTGGAAAGTAGAAATTAATCATGATATAATTGTCATTATTATCCAACAATAAAGAACATGCTTTATCTTTACTTTTGTGTGTGCTTCTATTACTACTGTTGCTATTGTTATCTTCATTTTCTTCTGTTGCAGATTTCTCTTCTTGGGAGAGCTCAATATAAGATCCTTAATTTCTTTCATTGTAGATGAAATATTGCTCATTTCTTTAGATTGGGTTTTGGAAAACCTTGTTAAATCTGCAACATCATTTGCTAATAGATCCAACCTTTTGAATATAGCAATTAATTCAACACTATCTGGATCATACTTTTTTGTTCTTTGGGAAGAAAATTTCTTAGAAGAACTAGCTCTATTCTTCTGCCATGGCGGGATTTTGTAACCATGATCAAAAACTTGTGCAAATCTTTTATCCCAATGTTTAAGCTGCTTTTGAAGCTCTTCCTTCTCTGTTTGGAGCTTCTTCATTCTTCATCTAGATGTTGATTGAAAACATCTCTTCTTTCTTCTCTAGTTCCTGCCATCTTGTAAGGATCTTTAGACTTCTCAATATCTAATCTTATTTGTACATCTTTCAAGGAATTTTTTAATAATGTGACCAAGAAATCTTCATCTTCCTCTGATGAAGATGCTTCAAACTTTGAACTTGAAGAAGAAATCCTTTTATGTTTGTCTCTATGTTTAACCATATTATATCTTTCAGGAACTATCTCTATTAATTCATATAGATCATCCATTTCTTGAGAAACATCATGAACATTAATCACTTCCCAATCCTGATTGTACTGCTCAAACATTGCATACACCTTTGTGCCAGGATTGAAATTTTTTGGACAATCTGTGGCATAATGAGGCCCCTTATAGATAAAACATCTTACACCCCTGGGGATTTTCCTATTCCTTCTTTTTAGCAGAAATGGTGGACTTTTTAGTAAACTTTCGTTTCTTGTAAGGAACAATATTATATTTTCTTTTAGAAGCATATTTTCCATGCTTGATCCTTTTGAATGTATACTCACCCTCATATCTAGAGTCCATGCTAAGGTGTGTGGAGCACTTTTTACACTTACATGCCCTTCCACAACCCTTTTTCTTAAACTGCTTTAGATTGGTGAAATCTTTTAACTAGTTGATTGGAGGTAAGTCACAAAATTCTTTCAAATTGCAAGTATAATTATACTTCTCCCTATTATTTTGTAATGCCCCTAAAAGACATTGTTTCTCCAATTTATAACCAATCAAAGACTTAAGTTCTGTAAAAGTACACTGAGCTATTGTCTTACCTTTCTTTTTGATAATATAGTCTTCAGCCCATGCACCCAAACCACAAGGAAAAGAATTCAAATAATTTTCTTTTGTTGTAACATCTTTGGTTTTGTCTACAATAATCATGCAATTTTAAAAAGAAATCTGATTGTATTCATGAAACTTAGCTAAATTTTTAACTTTTATTGCTTGCAACATCTTTCTTGCCTTAGTAGCTTGGTTTTTTCTATCATCACAGAATAGATCTATGATCAAAAACTTAAACTGCTCAAAACCAGCTGAGAATATATCATTTTTCCCCATGTCCATTTGTTTGACTACTTCCTCATTTATTTGTTCATTTTCATAGACTATTGTTGTTGGGCCATCATCTGGTAAGTTATTCCACCATTGTCTTAATTTTCTTGATAAAAGTCTTACTGCATACAAAACCTTTGTTGTTTCTGACCATTAACTAGTTCTATGAAAGAAGTTTTCTAAAGTATCTGCCTAGGTGAAAATTGTATCATAAGGATCTACTATCTTATCAATGTTAAGTATATAGCCTATTGTTCTATATGGCCTTCATTGCTCAGGTTTTGCATTTTCAGACATCACATCCTTCATTTCAATATCAAATTCAACTTTTTTAACAGTTTCCCAAGGTTCTATTTCTTACAATTGATTATAATTAGCAGAATCTAATTCTACTTCTTGAGCAAAGTCATTTACAGTTTCTATTGAATATTCAAATTCTTTAGAGATATCAGTATCAATTGTTATCTCAACAAATTCTTTTTCAAATTGATCATCATCTTTAGATTCCTTGTTAGAAAAACCAGGTTCATTCATATAGACTGGTTCTGTATTCTCTATATCTATATTGAGTTCTTGAAGCCAATCTCTTTTTTGTTCCTGATTTGCTGAACTATGTTCTTTTACCTTAGGAATTGTAGTAGTTGTTGATTTATTAGACAATTTAACTACCTTACTTTTCTTTTTCTAAGATTCTTACCCTTTCTCCTGTTTCTTCTTTTGTCTTGCTACTTTCCTTATCTTTTCCAACCTTTTAGGTATAGACTTTAACAAGGCCTTATATGGTTCTTTAGATTGTCTACTTGAATCCATAGTCCTAGCTTTTATGCCTTTCTCAAGATACATATATGAAATCTTAATATCTGGAAACATAAAATTGCTTTTGCTATCAACATATTCTTCTTTATCTTTAAACACATTATGAATAACAAATGAAAGCGAAGAACTTGCATTAAGAGATCTTTGGCTTGCCATTAAAGAGTTTTAGGACTTACTGAAACTTTTGCAGACCATTTCACTGCTACTTTTACCGTCTTACTGCTCACCCTTCCATGCCTATCCTTCGGCTTCAACACATGATTTATGGCCTTACTGCAGCTCCATAGCTACTTTTCATCTCTACCTTCAATCTTTAAGTCTTCACACTCTTATTCCAGCTACCAACATATGACTCTTATGACAAAATTTCACTATGACCAGATCTTAATAGAACATGGATATGTTATTACATATGCATTAGAACTTTGCTTTGATTTGATTCAAGGCTCTGGAATGAAACTAGGCTCTAAACCTAGGCTTTGGTATGTAACCAGGCTTTGATACCATTTCAGAATAAAACCAATATCAAAACAAGAATACTAATGTTGCTCTGATACCATTCTGGTATGGGACAAAAAAAATGCAAGGAAGCTCTGATACCAACTCAAATTGAAGCACAATTTTGATAGTAAGGCGATAACATAGAACAATGATTTTCAGATATGAAATACTTTCATTAACTCAAAAGATATTACATATATTTTTTGGCATTATCAAATTTTTGATCATCTAGATCGCTCAAAGCGCAGGAGAGAGCATATGTCTGATATGTTGAACACCAGACTATTAGACTTATGGACTCTAGACAAGGCTAAAGACTCAACTTCTAAGACTATGCAAACTTTGAATCAACCCTAAATGCAACTCTGAATGAAACTCTTAATGCAACTTTGAATGCCTCAAATGAGCTCTTAGGGCCTTATTTATAGGCTTCAAATGACTTGGAGATCCGATCACCAAAACCTTTTACCTATTCTACTAGGTCATTTCTCTAGAAAATGCAAGGAGGATTATCTTGCCACATGACAGACATTACCAGTCCTTTATTTTCTCAACAACCTTTATTTATTTGACCATATTATGGAGAGGACTAAAATATCTACTAGAATATTTTCCGTAGATATTGTCTATCTTTACTTTTTTTATAGTGGAAAAAATAAGTTTTACATGTGGGAATCTTTTGTAAAAGATTATATTTTTAGTACAAGGGTCCACCATGTGAGTAATCCTTTTGATATTGGTTTTATTATGAAATGCTATCAGAGCCTGGTTACACACAAGAGCTAAGGTTCAGAGCCTAGTTTCATTCCAGAGCCATGTTTAATTTCAAATCCATGATTGTTCTAATGCATGTGTAATAATAGATGCATGTTCTATTAAGATCTGGTCATAGTGAAAGTTTTTCATAAGAGTCATATGTTGGTAGCCAGAATGAGAGTGTGAAGACTGAACTATTGAAGGTAGAGATGCAAAGTAGATGTGGAGCCACAGTAAGGTCGTAAATCCCTTGTTGAAGCTGAAGGATAGGCGTGGAAGGGTGAGCAGTAAGACGGTAAAAGTAGTAGTGAAACGGTCTATAAAAAGCTTCAGTAAGTCCTAAAACTCTTCAATGGCAAGCCAAAGATCTCTTAATGTAAGTTTTTCACTTTCATTTGTTATTCATAATGTGTTTAAAGATAAAGAAGAATATGTTGATAGAAAAGGAAATTTTAAGTTTCCAGATATTAATATTTCATATTTGTATCTTGAGAAAGGCATAAAAGCTAGGACTATGGATTCAAGTAGACAATCTAAAGAACCATCTAAGGCCTTGTTAAAGTCTATAGCTAAAAGGTTGGAAAAGATAAGGAAAGTAGCAAGACAAAAGAAGAAACAGGAGAAAGGGTTAGAATCTTAGAAAAAGAAAAGTAAGGTAGTTAAATCGTCTAATAAATCAACAACTACTACAATTCCTAAGGTAAAAGAACACAGTTCAGCAAATCAGGAACAAAAAAGATATTGGCTTCAAGAACTCAATATAGATACAAAGAATACAAAACTAGTCTATATTAATGAACCTCATTTTGCTAACAAGGAATCTGAAGATGATGATCAGTTTGAAAAAGAATCTGTTGAGATAAAAATTGATACTGATATCTCTGAAGAATCTAAATATTCAATGGAAACTGTAAATGACTCTGCTCAAGAAGTAGAATTAGATTCTGCTAATTATAATCAATTGCAAGAAATAGAACCTTGGGAAACTGTTAACAAAGTTGAATTTGATATTGAAATGAAGGATGTGATGTATGAAAATGCAAAACCTGAACAACTAAGGCCATATGCAGCAACAGGCTATATACTTAACATTGATAAGATAGTAGATCCTTATGATACAATTTTCACCTAGGCAGATACTTTAGAAAACTTCTTTGACAGAACTGGTCAATGGTCAGAAACAACAAAGGTTTTGAATGCAGTAAGACTTTTATCAGGAAAATTAAGACACTGGTGGAATAACTTACCAAATGATGGCCCAACAACAATACTCTATGAAAATGAACAAATAATTGAGGAAGTAGTCAAACAAATGGACATGGGGAAAAATGATATATTCTCAGTTGGATTTGAGCAGTTTAAGTTTTTTATCACAAATCTATTATGTGGTGATAGGAAAAACCAAGCTACTGAGGCAAAAAAAGATGTTGCAAGCAATGAAAGTTAAAAATTTAGCTAAGTTTCATGAATACAATCTTGCTTTTGAAAATTACATGATCATTGCAAACAAAACCAAAGATGTTACAACAAAAGAAAATTATTTGAATTCTTTTCCTTGTGGTTTGGGTGCTTGGGCTGAAGACTATATTATCAAAAAGAAAGGTAAGACAATAGCCTAGTGTACTTTTGCAGAACTTAAGTCTTTGATTGGTTATAAATTGGAGAAACAGTGTCTTTTAGGGGAATTACAAAATAATAGGGATGAGTTTAATTATACTTGCAATTTGAAAGAATTTTGTGACTTACCTCCAATCAACCAATTAAAAGATTTCACCAATCTAAAGCAATTTAAGAAAAAGGGTTGTGGAAGGACATGTAAGTGTAAAAATTGTTCCACACACCTTAGCAGAGACTCTAGATATGAGGGTGAGTATACATTCAAAAGGAGCAAGCATGGAAAATATGGTTCGAAAACAAAATATAAGATTGTTCCTTTCCAGAAACAAAAGTTTCATAAAAAATCTCCACCATTTTTGCTAAAAAGAAGGAATAGGAAAATCCCCAGGGGTGTAAGATGTTTTATCTATAAGGGACCTCATTATGCCATAGATTGTCCAAAAAAGCTCAATCCTGGCACAAAAGTGTATGCAATTTTTGAGTAGTACAATCAGGATTGGGAAGTGATTAATGTTCATGATGTTTCTCAAGAAATGGATGATCTATATGAATTAATAGAGATAGTTCCTAAAAGATATAATATGGTTAAACATAAAGACAAACATAAAATGATTTCTTCTTCAATTTTAGAGTCTGAAGCATCTTTATCAGAGGAAGATGAAGATTTCTTGGTCACATTATTAAAAAATTCCTTGAAAGATGTACAAATAAGATTAGATATTGAGAAGTCTAAAGATCCTTACAATATGGCGGGAACTAGAGAAGAAAGAAGAGATGTTATCAATCAACATCTACGAAGAATCAAGAAGCTCCAAACAAAGAAGGAAGCTTCAAAAGTAGCTAAAATAGTGGGATAAAACATCTTCACAAGTTTTTGATCATGGTTACAAAATCCCACCATGGCAGAAGAATAGAGCTAGTTCTTCTAAGCATTCTTCTTCCCAAAGAACAAAAAAGTATGATCCAGATAGTGTTGACTTAATTGCTATATTCAAAAAGTTGGATTTATTAGCAAATGATGTTTCATATTTAACAAGGTTTTCCAAAACCCAATCTAAAGAAATGAGCAATATTTCATCTACACTGAAAGAAATTAAGGATCTTATATTGAGCTCCCAAGAAGAGAAATCTACAACAGAAGAAAGTGAAGATAACAATAGCAACAACAGTAATAGAAGCACACACAAAAGTAAAGATAAAGCATGTTCTTTATTGTTGGCTAATAATGGCAATTATATCAAGATTAATTTTTGCTTTCCATGATATAAGAAAATTCCTATGGATGCATTTGTAGATACTGGTTCCACAAGATCTCTTGCAAAAACAAATGTAATTCCTCCAAAATTTTGGAAGCCAAGGCCTGATTTGCCTCACAGTTATGCCGTTAATGGAGAACGAATCCAGATGGGAAGGTATGCTCATGATGTGCATATTGAGATAATGGGTAAAATGTTTGTTACAAATTTCATTGAATACAATGACTTAGAAGACGATGTCCTGTTGGGTTATTTATTCCTTACTAAATATGAACCTCTTCATTTTTGGAAACATAAGATTTCTTTGAGACATGAAGATGGTCAAATTGATATTTCTGCATTAAATATTGTTAATCATAAATTTGAAAATAGTGGTAAGGATAAAAAGAAAGAATTTGTAAAAGAACTAATAGAATCCCCAACAAATTTTTTTGATGAAATCAAGCACATATTTGAGAAAGATTGTTCTAGTTTAAACCCATTACAGTTCTAGTCACAAGATCATGAAGAATGTGAAATCCAAATAAGGCTAGAATGTCAATCATACGTTCCACATGAACTAGGATATCTCATGAGCCCATCAGAAGTAAAGGAGTTGGATGAGCATTTGAATGAGTTACTTGAAGGACATTTCATTCACCCAAGTAAAATTCCATTCTCTTGTCCAGCATTTTTGGTAAATAAAAGAGTTGAGAAGGAAAGAGGTAAAAAGAGATTATGCATAGACTATAAGCCTCTTAATGATATCATCCTTCCATTTAATTATCCAATTCCATTTAGTGTCGATTTAATCAAAAGAGCTGCTAGTAAGAAAATATTTTATAAGTTTGACTGCAAGTCAGGATTCTAGTAGATTAAAGTTAAAGAATCAGACAAGTATAAAACTGTATTCTTAGTTCCACAAGGTTTGTATGAATGGAATGTAATTCCATTTTGTCTTTGTACAACTCATGCTTAATTCCAGAGATGAATGGATCAAGCCCTAAGGCATCTTGAAGATTTTTGTGCAAAATATATTGATGACATAATTATTTTCTCTGATTTTGAATTTGACCATTTGCAACACCTAGAAGATTTATATGCAGCAATAAAGAAGCATGGAATATGCTTATCAGCAAAAAATATGGTAATTGGTACAAACCAAATAGACTTTTTAGCATTGCATCTTGACAAGGGTAACATCAAATTACAACCTCATATTCTACAAAGGATTCAAGAATTTCCTAACATCTTACAAGATAAAAAACACATACAAATATTTCTAGGATGTCTTAATTGTGTCTCACCCTTTTATAGAGGTCTTGCAGAAGACAAAAAAGCAATCCAAGAGCACTTAAAAGAAAACAAGGAAGGATGGTCCCTGAAGGAAACATAAGTTGTTCAACGCATAAAATCCAAATGTCAAAATTTTCCATCATTACAAATACCAGCTCCAGGTTTACGACTATATTTATACACTGATGCTTCTGATACCACATGGTCTGTTGTGCTAATACAGGAAGAAGAAAATAGTAAAATAAATATCTATGGATATCGGTCAGGAACATTTACAGATACTGAGAGTAGATACCACATTTTTGAAAAGGAGATATTAGCGATAAAAAAAGGTATTGAAAAAATCAAGATATTTCTCGCCAGTGAAGTTTACTGTAAGAACTGATAGCCAGGTTATGAGCAGCCTCTTAAAGAAAAATCCAAATAAAGACATAGCTTAGGGAAGAATTGCAAGATGGTATTTTGAATTTTTGGCTTATGATTTTAATATAGAATGGATTAAAGGAGAAAATAATCCATTGGCAGATGCATTGACTAGAGAATTAGCAACAACTATTTATAATGGAGGAATAAAATTCAAAAATCCAGATTGGATTCACTCAGATGGCACATATATGTATAATCTTGAAAATTCTAAGATGTCTCTTCCCTTCCGCCCAACTGAGATAATTGAATTATTACTAGAACATTATTTTCTGGATAAGTGGCCAACACACCTAAGAGGATCTATTACAGAAAATCATGAAAAAGGAATTTTGGATCTTGATGCAGGACTAGCATTCCTTAAACAATTTGGTTTGGAAGAAGCACCATTAATTTTCTATATCAGAAGCCCATTATCCATTGATATTCATATAACATAATTATTTTGGATGACGTGGTCAAATAAAAGTAAAATGAATTTGTTAAAATGTATCAAATATGGGTTCATCAGAAGTATTACCTTCAATCAATTTGTTGTGGAGGAGTATACTGATATGGTTGACATTTACTGCCATCTTGACATGAGAGAATTTTTAGACTTAATTAAAATAAATCTGCTTTATACCCTAAGTGAATGCATGGAGCAATATTTAACTCATTTTCCTAATAGTGGTTATGATTTTCCACGTGTTGAGTTTTATGCGCTATGCAAGGAATGGTTACCAGAAGTCAAGATTGAAGAAATGGAGATTAAATTAAGACCTGCACTTCTTGCAGCAAGAATTGAATTTGACATAGCATATTCAGAAGAGGTTGAAAGAATAATGTATGTGTTCAACCCACAATCTCAAGATTGGGATAATGCGTATAAAGAATTTCCAAATAGGTTACAAAGTCCTATCCCTTTTTAGCTAGCACAAGGGCTTGTTTGTGTCGTGATGTCAACCATGTTAAGATCCGACAATAGGATGCAACCCTATTTTAAAAAGCAAGATCCTTGTAGCCACTTACGGGTGTTAAGTGGGCCATTCTCACTTCAGGGTGTCATAAAAGTGAAAATAAATATTGTAAATAAATAGTATGTCTAGGATACAATCATAATAGAATAAAATATTATGGAGAAAGTAAAAAGTAAAATATGGACAAAAATTCAAAAGGTGGGGAAATTTCTAGACAAAACCCATGTGAAGCTAGAAAAATCTTGTACCAAAAAGATTACTCACATGGTGGACCCTTGTACTAAAAAGATCATCTTGTACAAAAGATTCCCACATGTAAAAATTATTTTGTCCACTATCCAAAAAGTATAGACAATATCTACGGAAAATATTCTAGTAGATATTTTAGTCCACTCCATAATATGGTCAAATAAATAAAGGTTGTTGAGAAAATCAAGGACTAACAATGTCTGCCATGTGGCAAGATAATCCTCCTTGCATTTTCTATAGAAATGATGTAGTAAAATAGGTAAAAGATTTTGGTGACCGGATCTCCAGGTCATTTGAAGCCTATAAATAAGGCCCCAAGAGCTCATTTGAGGCATTCAGAGTTGCATTTGGGGTTGATTCCAAGTTTGCATAGAGTTTTAGAAGTTGAGTCTTAAGCCTTGTCTAGAGTCCATAAGTCTAATAGTTTGGTGCTTAGTATATCCGATGTATGCTCTCTCTTGCGCTTCGAGCGATCTGGATGATCAGAAATATAATAATGCCAAAGAATATATCTAATATATTTTGAGTTAATGAGAGTATTTCATTTCTGAAAAATCTTTGTTCTATGTTATTTACTTGCTGTCAAAATTGTGCTTCAATTTGAGTTGGTATCAAAGCTTCCCTGCGTTGTTTCTGTCCCATACCAGAATGGTATTAGAGCAACATTAGTATTGTTGTTTTGATATTGGTTTTATTCTGAAATGGTATTAGAGCCTGGTTACATACCAGAGCCAAGGTTTAGAGCCTAGTTTCATTCCAGAGCCATGATTGTTCTAATGCATGTGTAATAATAGATCCATATTCTATTAAGATCTGGTCATAGTAAAATTTTGTCATAAGAGTCATATGTTGGTAGCCAGAATAAGAGTGTGAAGATTGAATGATCGAAGGTAGAGATGCAAAGTAGTTGTGGAGCCGCAGTAAGGCCATAAATCTCGTGTTGAAGCCGAAGGATAGGCGTGGAAGGGTGAGTAGTAAGACATTAAAAGTAGTAGTGAAACGGTCTACGAAAAGTTTTAGTAAGTCCTAAAACTCTTCAATGGCAAGCCAAAGATCTCTTAATGCAAGTTATTCACTTTCATCTATTATTCATATTGTATTTGAAGATAAAGAAGAATATGTTGATAGCAAAGGCAATTTTAAGTTTCTAGATATTAAGATTTCAGATTTTTATCCTGAGAAAGGCATTAAAGCTAGGACTATGGATTTAGTTAGGCAACCTGAGCTTAATCTTCGATTTTAAGGAGAATGAAACTCTAAATGCCAACTCTGAATGCAACTCTGAGTGCCAGGTTGTCAGAATATATTTTCAAAGTCAAATAGGTAGTGATATGAATACTAGTGCTTTATCTTTTTTGTAGCAAATTGGCATGTGATTGGATCATACCATTCCCCAATAATCTTTGTATCCTCATGTCGTATTATCCACTCAAGTTGGATATATGGGAAATGGACTACTAGATTTAAAATAAACATAAGAGTATTTTCTTCAGTACTGACCTTGAAGGGAGTCATTTGGCATAACAAGATTTTACAGGATGGACTAAATATTGTAGTTAAGTCCTGCAATTGGTGGGATCCATATGGAAAATGCCTTATAATATCTTTGTAGCTGAAGATAATATGGACCTCCTTATACTGTCTAACCAAGTGCTTTAAGACAATTATTTTTCCTTTTGTAATCAATGGAGATAAGATATGGATCTGCTTCATACCTGGTACAACATGAATATCTCCCCATCCTTGGTACTAAAATATAGGTGTTGGATTATAGAAGAAATAATCTTCTAAAATCTTTCTTTGAAATTCTTCAGGAAGATCTTTGATTTTCCAAATAGCGGAATCTTGAGGATCTTCAGGAAGAAGATTCCCATTCATATCAAACCTTCCAATGACTTGGATAGACTCAACTTTTTTTGGAGGATTAATATACTTGATTTTCTTGTGGTCTCCCAATATTACCCCCGTTGGAAGAAATGAAAATGGTTCAAATTCACTCAAAAAATCCCACCCTAGGAGGACATCAGTATCTATACTATTATCTTGCCAAAAATTACAAAGAGAACTAAAGTCATCTATATGTACAAGGACATTAGTAGCTCTGTTTTGCACAATTATGATATTGCCAAATCCTTTGACTGTAATCTACTGGCTATCCCAATATATAGATGGAAAAGCATGACTTTGGGAAATACTAATTGTGGATCTTGTGTCTAAAAGTGCAGAAAGACTTTTGCTAAAACCATCTAATTTAACAATAATTATTGGTTTACAAAGGACCTTTGGGCACCAACTAGACTGATCTAAAGACTAATTAGAAATTAAGCTATCTACATGATTGAGATCTTCAGTATGCTCTTGGAATGAATTTTCTTCAATCAAATAATCTTCTTTTTCTTCATCAAGATATGTGTCATACCTTGGTTTTAACCCTGTATTCCATTCTAGTTCTAGTTCTAGTTGTATCTTTTGCTCTGACTATGATTATTGTTTTGGCTCTATCCTTAGGTCTAGCTTCCATTTCTACTCCCATTCTAGAGTTTGAATATTCCATGTTGACTGATCTATCGGCCAAAACATTGATTCATCTACAAAACTTGGTTCTTCATTTTCAACAAGAATATCAAGTTCTTGAAGCCAATCTCTTTCATGCTCTTGAATAATTAAACTATGCTCTTTTACTTTTGGCATTGAAACTGTAGTCTTTGTAGAAGAAGATACTTCAACAGATCTTAGAGAAGAATTAGTAATTTCTTCTTTCTCATCAGAGAATAAACTCTTTCTTCTCTAAACTATGAGATTTTTTGGTTTGCTTGTTGCAATTGGTGCTTTCCCTTTCTACTTCTTTTGACCATCTTCTTTTGAAGAGCTTTCTCAGCCAGTTTGAGTCTTCCTAATTTTCTTTGCTACTTTCCTTATCTTTTCCAACATTTTAGCCACAAACTCAAGTAAGGCTTGACTATATTCAGAATTTATTCTTTTTTTTTCTTCATGATTATGTTGAGCGGATGTCATTGCTTGAGCTGATTGTTGGACATTCCTTAATTGATAACTTAGACCAGAAGTTCCTTTCAACAAAGAAGAAGTATGTATTTCTATTTTTGAGACTGAAGATTCCATCGTATGCTGCATCTGAGTAATATGTGCTAATTTTTCATGATTAATAATACCAGTATTTGCAGAATCTCTAATATCTACAGCCATATCATCTAGATTATCTTGAGTAGATATCATCCACTGGGCCATCCAATTTCTTTGGGCCTCAGAGTTCTTCTATTTTTCCCCAAGTTCTACATGAATTTTGGCTTCATATCTTCCCCATAACTTCTTATCGAGATTTATCATAGTAAAAGTTTATGGGGTTGGCCATCTGCCTGGTTCATAGCCAACAACTTCGTTTTCAACACCACTAGCCTCTATTTTATATTTATTTATCTTCTTAGTGCCTGCTCTTGGAAGGAATTCCTTTGGGAGACGCTCTCTTAGCATACAAATCTTTTCTCCCATTTTGGTAATTTTTATCCTTTTCCCTTTATCACCATGTTGTTCATCTTCTTTAGGTGTCAATGCTAATTTTTGACTGACCTCTCTTGCTAATTTTTTCATCAACTCAGGATTACTACTAAGATCAGATAATGTGGCTAAAGAAGATCTAGAGGGATATGGATTTATGGAGGGATGTCGTCTAAATGAGAGTTGATGAGAAGATCTTATGGCTTCTTCTGGATTGTAATCATATATGGTTTATAGTTAGAACTTGGAACATGTCTTGATAAAGAATGAGACTTGGATATATGCGATAAACTAGGTCTACCACTAGTTGATGCTACAAGTTGCTCCAGGAGTGTCTCTTTTGGTAAATATCTTAATTCTATACTCGACACTCTTCTAGATTGTGTTCTTGGTTTGTCAAAAAATAGACCTTTGGAGGGTACTGATAGATTCTGGAATCTGGGTGCAAATGACTAGTTAATAAGTCTTTCTATAATAGGAAAACCTATATCAAAACCAGTATGATCAATATGTCTTCAAAATTATAGAACATTGAAATTTCCTTCTAGAAAGGATACTCTCACTGGGAAATTTGAAGGAGGAAACACAATATTCAATAACCTATATATGCATCATCCACCTATAGTGGCATAGACAGATTTTGGATGAAGAATTATACCCTTAACTTGAAGTAACAAAAAAAATGCATATTGTACATACTTATCTTCTAAACTAATTGTGAAATTTGAACGCACAGAGATTCGCCCATCTCCACCCTTTGTCTCATCATTTTCTTGGGCTCTAGACAATCTACCCCTTGTAACACCAAAATAAAAGCTTTGCACAATAGACAACAAGGAAGATTAGAAGCACACACGTAAATAATACCAAAATCTAAAATGCAAATTCATTCGTTAAGCAACAAAGAACATGGGAAAGTAAAAATGTAATTAAAAACTAGAACAATCTCACCAATCTTCAAACGTATTTCCATGATTCATCTCGATTGCCCTTCTCCATTTTGCTTGTGTAGTATAATTGCCCTCAGATTTTCAAGTTCATGCAAGTATAGCCTAAGATAGTGATTAGAAAAATATTGAAGATTCAAGACAAAAGTGCTCTCCAAAGTTACAAAATTTGCGAGAGAGATTGGAATGAAGAATGACAAATCAATTTATAGAAAATTGATTATTCGAACAACAGGTCAAGATTGAAAGACCAACAGACGGTTGAGATCGACAGATTAGACATACATTCTGTTAACTGATAGAAATGACATAAGTGATTCGAATTAGAAAATAGAATTAAAGATTAAATAAATGATTTAATCTTCAGTTCGGTATTTGAAAACATAAGAAATATCTTTGCATGACAAAGATGAAGATTGATTAAAGCAACTCTCTATTCGAGCGCACGCACAACACTTAATTAATTAAATAATAATATTTAATTAATATGCATGTGCACGCAAACGAGTTAGAACTGGACGATTGAATGGTTAGACGAGGAGATTACTCGAGAATGCCACTCAGACATCAAATGAATAGTTAACTGAACGATTAAAATAGATGTCGAGTTGAGTAAAAGTGAATACTTAGATAACTCACATAATTATCTAAAATATAGAAGAATGTGTTAAAATAGAATTTATGAATTAAATAACTCATTTAATTCAAGAGACAATATTCGAAGGATAATTAAATAAATAATATTTATTTAACTAAGTGATGAAGGGATTTAAACGAATAATTAAATAAATAATGAATTTATTTAATTATAGTTGAAGTATGATAAAGAATAAATTAAATAAGAATTTATTTAATTTGAGAAGAAGACGGTTAATTAGTAACATAATTAAATAACAAGCGTTTATTTAATTAATAGAAGAAATAAAGAAAAGTGAATTAATTAAATAATTGAAATTATTTAATTAATAGAAGAATTAATGTTAAGATGTATAATTAAATAATTGACATTATTTAATCATGACCATGAATAATACGAATTATGCAGAATATGGAAGTCGCAGGCTTAAACCAGATTTCGGTGTCTACATTTGCCCCTCTTTGATACACTGTCGTTTAGGCGTTGTGTCAAAGAAAGTCGATGAAAATATGCCCCAGTCATGCTCCAGATTTAAACTGGTGAAGGTATGCCCCCTCGGGAAAATTGACAAATTTCTGAAATGTTCAGAAAAATTTGGAAATGCGCCCGATTAGTCCAGTAGATAGGCAGAAATGTAATGCAGTTGACGGAATTGGGTTCGGAAATGGGAGGGATGGGTACGGGATGATAGAAAATGGAAGTTTACATGGCCAGTAGGAAAGAAATGCCACCTAAGCCCTAGGTATATATTGGAATTGGGGTGAAAAACTATTCATTTGCACCCACCTAGCTTAGAGATTTCAAAATTTGCTCTGACTTTCAGCGAGGATGTCTCCAGTTCCAGCCACCCATCATCGTGCATACATGATCAGGACGTTCCAGAGACCAGCCGGCGCAAACCCCCCGGTATGGACCTAAAACTTATCTTTTGAAAAGTTTTGATTTGCGTGTATTTTAAGACATTTATTGCAATTTTAGCTCTGCATCACTTTTTATTTTTTGCACCGCATTTGATGCGTGAACGACGCATGTGTTCACGAAAAGCCGCATTTGAATTTTAACGCCGGCCGGCTAGCTTGGGTTTTAGCGAATCAACGCATGTGTTTATTTTGTTACGCATTTGAGATTTTGCAACGCATGTGCATATTCATAAACGCATTTGTTTATTTTGATACGCATGTGATTTCCTGAAACGCATATGAATAGATATAGCCGCATTTGCTTATTTAGAAACGCATTTGATATTATGCAACGCAAATGATAGGTTTGTGACACATTTGATTTTTATTAACCGCATTTGATTAATAATGACGCACATGCAATTTTTGAACCGCATTTGTGAAAAAGTGACGCATGTGTAAAAGAATGACGCATTTGCAAAATAACGACGCATTTGCATTTTATGTTAAAACAGTCAGGTTGCATTAGAATAGATGATCCATGCTAACATGAGGCATGTATGATGTTGGTACAGGTTGTACTTGACCCTATCTATACACGTGAGTCGAGACCCACGACGTTTCGATTCAGAGACAGCCTGCGGTCGGCCGAGCGACGGACTCTATGGCACTTAGGTTTGTTGCACGTGACCGATATGCCCCAGATTAGGGAAAATCGGGGATTGCTGACAGCACTATGTGAGCGGTGGCACTCAGAGACATTGTCGTTCCATCTTCTGACTGGAGAGGCTACAGTGACCTTAGAGGATGTTTATAGGATTTTGAGACTGCCTATTAGAGGGACACGGGTAGTGTATGATACGCAGAGGGGGATAGCGGAGATGTGCAGATATTACCCCCACGCTGACGTTAGACAGCTAGGGGTGGACGACTATGAGATCAGATGGCGGGTGTTGGCCCAGAGGTATAGACAGTTAGACTGTCTAGTGGCGACCTTGATAGGCGGTATAGTACTACCTAACCGCCGAGGACATGGATTCCCTATGGGATGGGGGGAGATGTTAGTGGGCATGTTGGAGCGCCGAGTTGTATATGCCTGGGGTTCGTGTGTGCTAGGGATGTTATACTTCCACTTGCATGACATTGCCTATAGAGAGGCGCAGTCGATGAGTTGCGGCACCACGCTCCTGATGGTATGGGCGTGGGAGCATATTGCTATTTTTAGACCACCTGTGACAGTAGATCTAGCTCGTGGAGCGCCATACGCCTTTCGGTATGCGGGAGCCACCACACAGCACCATATTGGAGACACGGGCTATTTCAGACACACTATAGACCTGATGCAGGAGTTTACATGGAGACCGTACCTAGGCTGCGAGGTGTGGTCAGATGAGAGCGAGCATTTGCCATTTTGTCGACAGACACAGTATTTGGTGGGACGGACAGTGTCCCATATGCACATCATAGAGCGGCAGTTTCCGGACCGGGTACTGAGACAGTTTGAAGAGGTACAGGATGTACCTCGAGGGAGAGCTGAGTTTGCCAGGTCGTCATGAAAGGTCCTATTATGGGGGCCAGAGATTCCAGTTGCCACTGCAGAGGCGGATATTGATGGTTTATAGGCACAGCCATGGGGATGGAGGGACGAACCAACAGATGCAGGGACCACTCCAGCTTATGATCAGTGGTGGGCATTACACAGGCCGACTCCCTTGATAGATCCAGGGCAGCCAACACCAGTAGAGCGACGCGGGACAGGTCCCAGAGGCAGGCGAGGCAGAGGGAGAGGCCGAGGAGGCAGAGGAGGCCGTGGTGATGGAGGGGATGATGGCAGAGGCGGCTGACGTGGAGGCAGGAGAGGGAGGCGTGGTCGGAGAGGACGAGGACCAGCCTTGTCACCGATCCGAGAGGAGGGAGGAGGAGAGGAGGATGTGGCCATGCTAGATGTGGCCAGAGGTGGTGAGGGCGAGCAGCCGGCAGAGGCAGTGATCCCAGACATCCCTGATATCCCAGTAGAGGCAGAGGTAGGTGCCGAGGAGGCAATTGGAGAGGAGGCAGTTGGAGAGGAGGCAGAGATTGATGCCCTTGGATTGCTAGGTGCCTACCAGGAGGACGATGATGAGGATGATGATCACGAGAGAGAGATCAGGGATCAGATCCTGGAGGAGATAGACGAGGAGGAGGATGGGAGAGACAGGGTCCATCAGGATGAGACAGAGGCAGAGGTGCCTGACACTGATATGTTACGAGCCCAGGTTTCCTCCTTGGAGGATCAGATGAGAGTGTTGATGGCAAAGAGAGATGCCTACAGGGTGGAGAGAGACAGAGCTTTGATGGAGAGGGATCAGGCAGTAGCCCGACGGCAGGAGACTGAGCAGAGATTCACATAGCTCAGGTCATTATGTATAGGACCATCAATAGCATTTTCCAGAGAGTTGGTCAGAGCCGGCGAGAGGGAGAGATACTACCGAGATCTGTATGAGGCAGAGGTTCCCCTAGAGAGACGAGCTCCTAGTTTTTCAGCGGCATAGAGTAGTAGGTCCCAGACCAGGACCCACACACGGACAGTGAGCACAGAGGGAGTGGATCAACCATGTAGAGCAGCGCCGTATGACAGACCTCCCACGGCTCAAAGATCAGCCGGGTCCTAGCATCATTCTCCCCCACACTCTCGGCATGATGGCAGTGGCAGCTCAGGATAGAGATACTGCTTGAGATCCATTTGAGACATTGTATTTTGATCTTATAGCCTGCGGGCTTCCATGTATTTGTGATACATTATGACATTTGTTATGTGACATGGTAGAGTGATATATATATATGATTTTGGCGGCGATTCCGATGATATGTATTTCTATTTATTGATTATGCAGTTTTTATTTATACATGTGATGTTTATATGACATGCCTATGTGATGGATGATTGTATGTACTTAATGATGTTTATACAATTAATGAGATAATGTTGATTCTATGTGATGTATGATTCTATATGATTATGAGATACCATGTGATGTGATATGTATAATGCAGACGACATGTGATGCTAGACCAATGTAATGTGATGCACGTATTTACAGTTGATTGGTACATGAAATGCTTATAATATGTATTGGTTTTTAATGATTATTGTCTATGATGCCATGGTGATTTAGATGTAAAATATGCCTATATGTATGAATGTTTCTAACATGTATGTTGATGCAGGATGATGTACATCGTTTTGTGTCACAGGACTCCGTCATAATGCAAGAAAGAAGAACTGTTAGTGCGGAAAGAAAGATCGAGCAAGAATGAAAGACAGAAGATAGATGTTAGTATTAGGAATCTTTGATATTTTGTTGTATCACAAAAGGAATTGCACTTTATCATCATTGGGTGGGACTAATACAAATGGAGAAAAACACTGTGATATGACATAGATCAAGGTGTGCAAGGTCATCCACTTGCTAATAACAGACAGTCGCAGACAAGGATTGTCATTAACTCATACTAGGGGAACAAGTTGCCCCAGTCTTTTTGTCAGGACAAACCACAGACAACAAACAAAAGAAAAGACGGGTCATGAGACGTCATTGCTCCTCTAAATCCTTCATGGGACATCCTTGAGGAAACTAGTAACATGACTCAAAATCAAAGTTAAAAGACAGTCGACAGACAACAATCAAAGAAAATAGAATTCTGATACGTCGTTGCTTCTCTAAATCCTTCATGGGACATCCTTGAGAAAGCTAGTAACATGAATCCCAGTCATCAATGCAAGATAAATGATAAGATAAACAAGCCATAAAGTCAAAAAGTCAGTAAAATATTTGCCAAAACATGATTTGTTTGTTTGATTGGTAGAGCCTGATTGCAGGAGATACACATACCGGATAAGACTGTGAGTCTGGTTTCGATGTTATGACTATCTGTATAAGGCATGACAAAGCCTAGTTTCAGAAAGACATGTATCGTATAAGACGTTAAGTCAGATGCCGTTGATGTGATAACCTGTGTAAGGCTATGTTTGACCTTGTCAATTATGCAGGAAGGACTCATCCTGAATAAGACATAGGTTGATTGTTTTGATAACGTCTGTTTCCAAGAAGGACACATCCTGTAGCAGACTTTAGGTTGATCTGTTTGAATTGTTTTGTTTGGCAAGTTGTTTGATTTGACTCAGAGACATTGCTGACTTGTTCACCAGATTGATGCATGACTTGATATGATGTGTAGACAATTGACTGTGTGTGATGACAAACCCTAAAGGACTAACCTAGTGTGGCCTCGGGGGCTCATCGTGTGATGGCCTTGCCTACGTTGTACACGCAGAGACCTCGTAGTTCGACTTGACTGTGACCGACAAGACTGACTACAAATAGAAGACGTGTGTGAAAGTGAATGTGACGAACCCTAATGGACTAACCTAGTGCGGCCTCGGGGGCTCATCGATTGATGGCCTTGCCTACGTTGTACACGCAGAGACCTCGTAGTTCGACACGACCAATGACCTTGTAATATAGACACATGGATTAAAGCAAGACTTTATACAAACCAACCTAAACGGACTGACCTAATGCCTCGGGGGCACATCGGCAGATGGCCTTGCCTACGTCCAGTCGCAGAGGCAATGTAGTTTGACAAACGACAAAGACTGACAAGTGCGACTGACTCTGACTCTGTTTTTGGATTTTCGAAATGTTTTGATTTTTTTTGTCTTTTTGAAGTTTTCTGATGTTTTTTGTGTTTTCTCAGGTGTTACGTCTCCAACACAACCAATGGAAGAATCAATATGACACATGTCAAGTGTTTTCCCCCAGTCGAGTATAAGACCAATTGATTATGAATAGGGTAAAACGGGGGATATGAAATGCTCTCGATGTCAATCGTTCCAAGTTATGGGAAAGACTACTACTGATTATGAATGGTATATACAAATGATGGACAGGAAAGATAAGGGATATGTATAGGGATAGGTATTATGTACAGGGAAGTGGACTATGTACAAGGTAGTAGAATAATAGTAGACAAAGGAGCAAAGTTGAGTACACATGGTGCCTGTTTGCCAAGTTTTCACCATGGTACCTATCCAAGGTGCCACCGAAGTGGTTTTCACCATTGGACGAATGATTTGTCTTTACTATTTTTCATATTATCTAATTTATTTATTTTGGTGTTACCAAGACGCCTGTTTGCCAGGTTTTCACCTTGATAACAAATTTTTTTTATTTATTTATTTATTTTTTTGCTAAATAAGACAAAGGACTCCCAGAAGCTATGCGTAGAACTTTTTCAGATGCATACTATTGATTGGTGAGGACAATGGTTCACCTTCAGGGGTAGAGAGTTGATATGCTCCTGATCCAAAAGCTTCAGTGACAACATAAAGTCCTAACCAATTAGGTTCAAACTTTCCTGGTTTGTCTCTTTCTGCTTGATTCTTTGGGTTCTCCATTAAAACCAGGTCACCAATGTCAAAGTTCCTGTTCAAAACCCTCCTGTTATAGCTACGGCGAAGGTGATTCTGGTATGCTTGAAGATGGTCTAGTGCCTTCTGTCTTCGCTCATCTAAAAATTCTAGCTCATGAAGTCTCGACACTCGGTACTCTTCATCATCAATATGGCCTTTCAGGGATACCCTTAGGGAAGGAATCTCGACCTCAATAGGTAAAATGGCTTTAGATCCAAAGACAAGTGAATATGGGGTAGCACCAGTGGGAGTACGGATACTTGTACGATAAGCCCATAAGGCAGGGTTAAGCTGTAAATGCCAGTCACGACCAACATCATTGACAGTCTTCTTGAGGATTCTAATGATGGTCTTGTTAGATGCCTCCGCTTGGCCGTTACCTTGTGGGTAGTATGGAGTAGAGAAGTGATGTTGAATATGAAATTGATCACACAAGTGACGGACTTCTTGGTTCTTAAATGGGCGGCCATTGTCAGTGATTATAGATTGAGGGACACCATACCGACAGATGATATAGTTTAAGATAAATTGAGAAATCTGTGTGCCGGTAATGTATGTTATAGAATGGTTTTCCAACTTAATTTCGGTGAAAGTACTCGCTATGTTGGATAATGAACTTGTGTCCATTAGATGATGTGGGTGGATCTTACCTATGAGGTCGAAGTCCCCATTGGCAAAAAGGCCATGGTGACGGATAGGACGGCAATAAGTCTCCGTGTTGGAGCATGTATCAAATCTCCATGGACTTGGCATTGGCGGCATTTTGTTACAAAGACATATGAGTCTTTTTCCATAGTAAGCCAATAATAACCCAGTCTCATAATCTTTTTGGCTAAGGTAGGACCGCTAGAATGGGAACCACATATACCCTCATGCACCCCACGCAAGGTTGCTTGTGCTTCAGTAGAATCAAGACATCTCAACAGGGTATTATCTAAGGCACGTCTATATAAGGTGTCTCCGACGATGGTATATTTGGCTGACTTGTGGAGGAATGTTCTACGTTGGTTATTGGATAGGCCAATGGGTATGACTTCAGCATGAAGGTAATCATAGATTTCTTTGTACCAAGGGGAATCGGGACCAACGATGTCACACACCATCTCAGAATCTGGGATATCGTAGGCTGGGATCAAAAGCTGTTCTACCAAGAACTCAAACTTAGGCACGTTGTTAGGAATGTCAAGAAGTGATGCAATTGTAGCCATGGCGTTTGCTGCCCTGTTTAAAACACGAGGTATTTGATGAAATTCGACTTTGTCAAAGTACTCTTTAAAACTATCTACCATGCGCTTGTATGGAGTAAGCTTCTCATCCCATGTCCACACCATCATCCCGTTCCACCAGCTTTAGCAACCACAAACCATGCAAAACCAATCACTTCAACCGTTCATGCGAACTGCCACTAGAGCTTCATATCATTATATGTTGTTAGTGTGATGGAAATGCAATCCCTAATGACTTAGATTGAATCACCTTGTGTTGTGATAAACAGTATCCCAGCCCCTGAACCATGATTTGTATGTGAACCATCAAAGTACATTTTCCATGTTATGTTTGTGTCAAATGTGAATATGAACTCATCAGGAAAGTCTGCAACTAATGGGTGATCTGCCTATATGGGTGCATCAGCTAACTGATCAGCAATGACCTATCCTTTAATAGCCTTTCTTTCTACATACTGTATATCATACTCATTAAGTATCATAACCCACTTGGCCAGTCGCCCTGTTAATGCTGCCTTGCTAAGAAGATATTTCAGAGGATCTATTTTGGCAATCAACATTGTTTGATGGTTTAACATGTAGTGCCCTCGCCTTTGGGTAGCAAATACTCAATACCGCAAGATAGGCATCGCTTCACGTTACTAGTTTACTCTCATAACTAACCAAAAAGTCCGGGCCGATAATAGACCCGCTCTTTCATGTATCTCTCTTCATCGCCATTCTATGCAAGCAACAGTTCTCGAAAGGATGAATGGGCTGTCGCGTGATATAAAGAATCAATGGTCTGCCTTCAACAAGTGGCATTAAGACAGGTGGTGTAAGTAAATATACTTTAATCAGTTGAAAAGCCTCTTCACACCTAGGTGTCCATGCAAAGGGTACTCCTTTCTTAAGTAGATGTTGAAAAGGGTGTGTCTTATCTGCTAGCTGCACTATAAATCTTCTGATAGATTGCAACCTTCCCTGTAATGTCCTTAGTTGACTGAGATTGTTGGGTGGTGGCATGTCCATGATTGCTTTCACCTTAGCAGGATCTACTTCAATGCCTCATCTAGAAATGATATAACCTAACAGTTTTCCTGACTTGACTCCAAACACACATTTCTTTGGATTGAGTCTCACATTATACTTCTCTAGCCTCTGAAATACCTTGTCTAAAACTTGTAAATGTTCTACCCGTGTCTTGGATTTTACAATAAGGTCATCGACATAATCCTCCATACAAGTGTGTACTAGATCATGAAAGATAGTAGTCATGGCACGTTGATAGGTTTCTCCTACATTCTTGAGTCCGAAGGGTATAACATTCTAGCAATACGTTCCCCACGGACAAGTGAAGGTTGTCTTAGGTTGATCTTCAATGGCAATTTTGATCTGGTTATATCATGAGAATCCATCCATAAGGGACAACATCTCATATCCTGTTGTCATGTCAACTATCATGTCTATGTTAGGCAAAGGGAAGTCATCCTTAGGACAAGCCTTGTTGATATCTCTAAAATCAGTGCAGATGCGGATGCCCCCAGCTGGTTTGGTAACTGGTACAAGATTGGAAATCCAATCTGCATAGTCAATAGGTCTGATGAAACCAACGTCTAACAATTTCTTGAGTTCTGCCTTGACTAATAAAGCAATTTATGGATGCATCTTTCTCAACTTTTGTTTTATTGGTTTGGCACCTGGTTGTAAAGGCAAGTGATGTAGAACAAGTTCAGGATCCAACCCAGGCATGTCAGCATATGACCAAGCAAAATTTATCTCTGTTTCGCTCTCAAAGAAATCGTAAACCCAATTCTCTTTGTGTTGCCAATGACACCGCCAAATAAATCAATTCGAGGATTCTCTTTTTGTGCCTATGTTGACTTCTAATGATTCTTCCACTCCAGCATGGGTGACTTTTCCTCGTGTCGGGGATAAATGCAACAAACCTCCATCCTTAGGTGCCCTAAAGTAGGTTTTCACCCTTCGGATGCTGCCCTTTCTTTTTACTTTTTCATTGTCTAGAGGTGCCTTTCGGTTATCACCTAGAGACTCATCCTTTTTATCTTGTTTATTCTTTTTCTCATTTTTGTGACTGGAGGGTTGAACAGATTCCCCAAAATATGTTTTATTGTCCAAGTCAATGGTAAAACCAGCTTTATGATCTCCGTTAGGTATGCCTTCACGTAATCCCAGGAACTCAGCAATTGCTTCGTCGTTCTCAAAAGTGTCTAAGACAGGTGTATCTTGTTGATCCCAATCTATGAGTTGGGGTTAAACTAAGGGCATGTCATCGTCGGAGTTATCAAAGTCTAATGGGGTCAAGGTAAAGATTGAATTATTCATGTGATTACAAAAGTCTTGTACCAAGTCTGTTTTGCTCTTGGGTTTGGGTCTAGGTGGATGAATAGGTGGGCCTAATGCCAAGGTTTGATTATCGAAAACAAGTGGTTGAGGTTGCCAAGAGGTAGGAGCAAGTGATTCCCAATAGTAGTGTTTTAACCACTCCTCTTTTGTCATTTTCTTTGGTGGACAGGAATTTAAGGGGTTTGGTGAGGAACTTAACATCAAGTCAAGTTCTCCAAATAACTTGTCAAGGTCCATGGAAGAAGTAGAGGATAAGGAATCCCACTCATAATCATTAGAGTCGGGGGAGTTACAATGATTTTGGTTCATTGGTTCGTGAGATGTCTTGGTATCTTCTGAAGCACGTACGTCCTCAAGTAAGGGTGATGGAGTACTAGGAACGCCAATCTAAATCGGTTGAAACCCTAGCCCTACTCCTTTTGGCCACTGAGAAACAAATATTGGTTCCACTCTGCCATTTTGGTTTAAACCTAAACCACTTTGTCCGTCATATCCTTTGCTTTGCATGATTTTGAAACCCTTTCCATATAGACTTGTAGGAATATGAGCAAGTAAAAGGGGTTCTTGATTATCTTCCTTGTACAGCCAGGAAGTGACATCTTCTGTATCTATAGCCTCTTTGCTTAATTCACCCCATTTAGTGAAAGTTGTTGTGGGGGGAACATGTATAGTGATCATAGATTGTCCCCTACCTACTATAGGTAAACCATATGACTTAGGAGGAACCAAATGGCTAACACAATAAGAAGTCTTCATGTAATACTCTCCACAACCCTTGTCTTGGATCTTGACCCTAGGAGTGGTAGGAAGTGAGGGTGAAACAGATGTTCGAGTGAGCGTGGATGGGTCAACATAAGAAGATGGTTTAGACGGTGAGGCCTCTTGGTTGACCGGCACTTGACATTGAGGGATGTCCTTTAGATTGGTGCAATACTGGAAAGGATTGGGATCACCATCTATAGTTATTTCGGTGCCATTGTAAGGGAATTTAAGACACTGATGATATGTGGAAGGGACCACCTTCATGGCATGAATCCATGGTCTACCTAGCAGAAGGTTATAAGGGAGGGTGAGATCCAAGACCTCGAACTTTGTTTCCATTACCGCAGGACCAATTCTGATAGGAAGTGTTACCACCCCCTTTGATTTTCATTCTTCATCATCATAAGCCTTAATGACAATACTCTTAGTGGTGTCTACGCATGCTTCTAAGATACCTAATGCCTTAATTAGTTTTAAAGTGCATAGATTTAACCCTGCTCCTCCGTCTACCAAAACTCGTCTAACCTTGGTGTCATCGACAAGGACTTCTAGATGTAAAGGGTCATTGTGGTTCGTCTTATCTGCGGCATAGTCTTGTTCGGAAAATGTGGCATGATGATTATTGGTCAAGTAGCCCACCATTTCCTAGAAACGATTGACATCAAGGTCATTAGGGACCGTGGTGTTCTGTAAAGCCTTATCAAGGATAGACCGATGCTCAGGAGAGATACGCAACAATTCCAAGATTGAGATTTGGGCTGGGGTCTTCCCCAATTGATCAAGTAGGTTATATTGTAACTTGGAAGGTTGAGGTGTTTGTTGTGATGGAGGGCCTGGGATAGTAAACTTAGTATGACGAGTATTGACTGCACATTCAGGATTAGCATTGATAGTAATGGTATTGATGTTTTCATCGGCGGTGCGAAGGCAATGAATGATTTTGCCACTATCATAATCATGTTTGATAATTTATAATTGGTGGACATATTGGTCTTAGTATCAACTAGGACGCCTTTCCATGGTCATGCAATGGGTCCTAAAAAGACCCTCGATGATCACGTTGATGTCTTTTGTTTTTGTCCACTAACCTCAATAATTCTCTTGTCAACAAGATCATGTATGATATTCTTCAGTTGTCGACAGTTTTGTAGGGTATGTCCCTTAGTCCTATGATAATCACAGAAGGCATTGTCATCCCACCAAGTTGGTTTAAAATGTCCTGGATCATATTGTCTTGGTTCCTGCAGTTGTATGAGGTTGTGTTGTAACAGTTGTTTGAACACCGACTCAATGGGTTCCCCTAAGGGAGTGAACTCAAGTTTTTGAAATCTCCTTGGTTGTAGACGTTGAGTATTTAAGGCCATGTTAGGAGGTTGATTGACAGCATTAAGCGTGTTGGAAAAAGTATGAGGTCCTTGTAATGTGAGGAGGGGTCTTGCTTGTAATGTTTTAGCATCCACCACCCCATCATTGGTGACATTTTTGTTGCGAGACCAGAATCTTTTTCTGTCAGTGGGGGTGTTTTGTACGATTGGGTTTCTATTTGATATTGTCATTTTGATTTCACCCTTTTCAATAAGATCCTTCTCTATTATCACTCCTTTTTCCACTAGTTCTGAAAAAGATATGCAACAATGTACCCTTAAGTTACTCCTGAGTTTTGGATGAAGGTTTTCTTGAAACATTGTAACCTTTTATTTTTCGGGTATCTCGACAGGACACCTACTTGCAATAGTTCTCCAACGTTGGAAGAAAGAAATGAATGTTTCACCTTCGTCTTGTGTTGTGTGACACAAGGTTGCTATATTTATCTCATGGTCAATGTGGAAGGAGAATTGCTCCACAAATTTCTTGACTAGTTCGCCCCAAGATCTAATGCCAGAATCTAAACCTAAAAACCATTCTAGCGCCACTCCGACAAGACTTCGTGGAAATAGCCTCATAAGATACGTGGGATCATAAGCAACATCTATGCATATGGTAGAAAATTCCCTGATATGTTCTACTGGATTGCATTTGCCATTGTACTTAGGAAGATTCGGTATGACATATCCATGAGGGAAAGGTGTCATGTACAATGATCTATCAAAAGGGAATGGGCATATGTCCTTTGGTGAAAATTATTTCTTAGTTGAGACCGACATGTTATCCATTTGTGTTTGTAATGCGTGCATTTGTGTTTGCAGGACGTCAACTTGGGTCAAAGATGTGCTAGGAGGATTATGCGGATCCATGTATGTATTCTGAAATCCAAAGTCTCGTGATGGGTTTTGATTGAACGTTGGCATCTGAGGTGGATTTGGATTCAGAATATTGGTAAATGTATTCTGGTCTGGTATCTGCATAAATCGGTGTTGACCTGGGTTCTGTGTAAACGGATTTTGAGTACCACTCTGTGACAAGGGATTATGATTCAGAATCGGTGTGAATTGGTTTTGACTTGGAATCTGTGTGGACGGATTCTGACTACCAATCTGTGCAAAGGGATTCTGATTCGGAACCGATGTAAATTGGTTTTGGCATGGAATCTGTATGGACGGATTCTGATTACCAATCTATGAAAAGGGATTCTGATTCGGAACCGATGTAAGTGGATTTTGTGTACCAGTTTGGGAGAGTAAATTTTGACTTGAAAACTGTGTGAATGGATTCTGATTGCCATATTGGAAGGAGGGAATGCCCCCTATTTGTGTAATACACGGTATAGTACTAGTGACTTGAGCACTAGGTATGGCAATTGACTGTGGTATGGTACTTGTGATACTAGCATTAGGTATAACCGTTGACTGTAAACTTGTGGCACCGACATAAGGTGTGGAGGCTAAGGTTTTAGACCTTTTATTCCCAACAAGAGGACCGAAGGGAGTAGATGATGAAGCCCCTGTAGTGAAATTAAATCCTGACGTCATGCTAGGTGTACCAAATGGGGACGTATGGACTATCGTACTCTGTGTAGACGTGCTAGATGGCATAGTCGTGGTGACCTGAGGTATAGTAGTACTAGCAAAAGTGGTATTTGTCCCTTGTGTAGGTTGAGTTTGTAAGGTGCTAATGTCAAATCATGGAGGTAAGGTAGCACCTTCAGTTAGCAATTTGCCTAAAAACCGTTGACGATCATTTGCTAGGTACTCATCTACAAAAGAGGCAAACTCAGGGTCTTGTGCGGCAGCCTCTATGTCCTCTACTACAATGTGTCCTTGAGTATTTCTAGTGGTGAATTTGTCTAATAAAGTCTTATGAGGTCTTGAAGAAAATGGATTAATGAACTCGTTTGGGTTCGACATGTTTTCTCTCTCTCTTCTCTTAGACCTAGTTTCAACCATGTAAGACAAGCTCAATATGCGGGAAATGCAAGACTATATCTAGAAACTGTATGACTCTATTCTATGTTTTTGGGGTTTTCTTATGCAAATAATGAATGTTCTAGGATGACACTAGTCTAGACTCTAAAGATGCAAAGTCTAAGCAAGACCCTAAAGTGATCAACTCTATAAACCCAAAATGAAGGGACCAACTACCTAAAGTCAAACCAAGGTGTCAATTTAGTTAAGTCAAGGAACCAATGTAGGACGAAGATCAAAGACAAGTTTGAGTTTCCTAACTAGACTGATGAGCTAGGATGACTCTCTGTAGGACAAAGTATAAGATGATAAGACTAGGTTCAATGACAGATTTCGTTGACACTATGACCTTTCTAGAGTATAGATGGTGGACTACTCCTAAAGTTTGTAAAAGTGACCTTTCTAGAAGTCTAATGCAAGGTGATATGTACCCTAAGATGAAGGTAAACTCTAACTGAAGACAACTATGGTAATGACTAAATGAACCTAAAGGATGCAAAATTGAGCAGATCGTTTCAGGTTTCTGTTTCAAAGACTGTTTGTGTGAAGACCACTGAAACTGGTATAACCGTGTTGGCTGGATAGTGACTGTAAATTTGGTTTTCTGGTAATCAGACAGATGCATCGTTTAATTTTCAGTTGCAGTTCAAACTGACAGATGCGACTCAAAGTTTCAGATGCGACTCGGAATATAACGCATGCGGTTTTTCCAAAGCAGAAGCGAGCCAAATTTACAAATGCGACACAAAATTAACAGATGCGACTCAGAATTTACAGTTGCGACTCAAAAATAACAGATGGGACTCTAAAAATCAGATGCGTGTTTCTGGTGAACAGTTGCGACTCTCTGTGAATTTTTCAGTGTCATGAAATTTAAACTGACTCCGTTTTCTATGATCAAATTCTAACAATCAAAGACAATCGTAAGACAAAGTGTTTTTAGTTTCAATTTTGGACTCCAAGAACGTTTAAAGTGACAACAGATAAGCACATTCTAATAGGCCAAAGGCCTAGGGTTGTATACTTGGTATAGCCCACCTATTATACCCCGGATTGGTGATGAACACCTCTCCTTCTCGAGAGCAGATAGCTTAGGAATTCGGTGGCATTGGCTCCCCTCCACAGCTCATTAACGTCTTTCGAGCACACCAATTCTGAATTCTTTGGGTAATGACCTCCCAAGAACTGCTATCTCTACTCAAGGGGATCAGTAGTGAGTATCTTCGGGCATGATACTGTACCCTGCACTGATACCAAGCAACGACCACAAATAGGTTGGTCTCTACAACAAAGGGTATTTAATTGGGCATTAAAGTTATTGGGGTGTGATCCATCTGGCTATTGAGTCCCCTTCGAGATCCATCTCGCCGGAACCACACTTTCGTGATTCTTGAGGTTTCCCCAAGAACCCACTTTATATACGAGTACAGAAGTCCCTGGGTTGAGAAGTGCTACGGTCACGAGTACGTCAGAATTTAGTACTTTTCCCACGAGCAGGCCCAAGTTCTAGAGTTGGTAACCGTTTCTCTTACACCCAGGATCGCACGGATGCGCAAGGGGAGAGGATACTTCGATATACCAAATCGTAAGGGTAACCAGACTTGTGCTTTCGCACCAAACACAGTAGACACTTGTTAATTTTAACCAAACGAAAGATTTGCTACGCTACCAAACAATCTGTTTCAAAATTTAACTAGGGTCTTTGAAAAGCGTCCTGCAGAAGATATCATTAGTAATTTTTTAATATTGTCTTCATCAATTGTCCTGCAAAAGCTTGTTAACTCCAAATGGCCACACGCTGAAAATCAAATATCAGTATCATGAAAATCAATTGAAAATTCCAGATTGCCGAAAGCAGAAATAAAATTTTACCAGTCAATTGCGTCACTTCGTTACCAGTCAGATGCGTCGTTTCGTTTTCAGTTGCGGTTCAGGATACCAGTTGCGGTTTAGGAATTGTCAGATGCGTCGTTTCTATGTCAGATGCGGTTCATAAATCCAATTGCGATTCAGAAACTTCACATGCGGTTCAGAAATTCAATTGCGGTGCAGAAACTTCACATGCGTCATTCCGTACGAAAAGTCTGCAAAAATGAAAATTAAAAGATCTACGGATCCGCGAAGATGGTGTCTTCACGTCAGGTTCACCAAATGTAACGCCAAAATAAAAGCTTTGCACAATAGACAACAAGGAAGATTAGAAGCACACACGTAAATAATACCAAAATCTAAAATGCAAATTCATTCGTTAAGCAACAAAGAACATGGGAAAGTAAAAACGTAATTAAAAACTAGAACAATCTCACCAATCTTCAAACGTATTTCCATGATTCATCTCGATTTCCCTTCTCCATTTTGCTTGTGTAGTATAATTGCCCTCAGATTTTCAAGTTCGTGCAAGTATAGCCTAAGATAGTGATTAGCAAAATATCGAAGATTCAAGACAAAAGTGCTCTCCAAAGTTACAAAATTCACGAGAGAGATTGGAATGAAGAATGACAAATCAATTTATAGAAAATTGATTATTCGAACGACAGGTCAAGATTGAAAGACCAACAGACGGTTGAGATCGACAGATTAGACATGCATTCTGTTAACTGATAGAAATGACATAAGTGATTCGAATTAGAAAATAGAATTAAAGATTAAATAAATGATTTAATCTTCAGTTCGGTATTCGAAAACATAAGAAATATCTTTGCATGACAAAGATGAAGATTGATTAAAGCAACTCTCTGTTCGAGCGCACGCACAACACTTAATTAATTAAATAATAATATTTAATTAATATGCATGTGCACGCAAACGAGTTAGAACTGGACGATTGAATGGTTAGACGAGGAGATTACTCGAGAATGCCACTCAGACATCAAATGAATAGTTAACTGAACGATTAAAATAGATGTCGAGTTGAGTAAAAGTGAATACTTAGATAACTCACATAATTATCTAAAATATAGAAGAATGTGTTAAAATAGAATTTATGAATTAAATAACTCATTTAATTCAAGAGACAATATTCGAAGGATAATTAAATAAATAATATTTATTTTAACTAAGTGATGAAGGGATTTAAATGAATAATTAAATAAATAAATGAATTTATTTAATTATAGTTGAAGTATGATAAAGAATAAATTAAATAAGAATTTATTTAATTTGAGAAGAAGACGGTTAATTAGTAACATAATTAAATAACAAGCGTTTATTTAATTAATAGAAGAAATAAAGAAAAGTGAATTAATTAAATAATTGAAATTATTTAATTAATAGAAGAATTAATGTTAAGATGTATAATTAAATAATTGACATTATTTAATCATGACCATGAATAATACGAATTATGCACAATATGGAAGTCGCAGGCTTAAACCAGATTTCGGTGTCTACACCCCTAAATTGAGCAATTATAGTTTGATCCCAAAGTCTGCAATGGGTATTTATCAGGGTAGCAAAATATTCAACCCCTATATCATAATTAAAATGTGGGTGGATAATAATACCTACATATGATAAATGAACATGAAAATACCCCTTATCTCTCCATATTTTAACATCTTCAGGAAATAGGAAAGGTATGTATACTGGGAAAATTCCTTCTCCCGAAACTTGAAGATTAAGCTTAGATTGCCTAACTGAATCCATAGTCCTAGCTTTAATGCCTTTCTCAGGATACAAATCTGAAATCTTAATATCTAGAAACTTAAAATTTCCTTTGCTATCAACATATTCTTCTTTATCTTTAAACACATTATGAATAACAGATGAAAGTGAAGAACTTGCATTAAGAGATCTTTCCATTGAAGAGTTTTGGGACTTAATGAAACTTTTCGCAGACTGTTTCACTGCTACTTTTACCATCTTATTGCTCACCCTTCCACACCTATCCTTCGGCTTCAACACAGGATTTACGACCTTATTGCGGCTCCACAACTACTTTGCATCTCTTCCTTTGATCTTTTAGTCTTCACACTCTTATTCCGGCTACCAACATATGACTCTTAGGAAAAACTTTCACTATGACCAGATCTTAATAGAACATGGATCTATTATTACACATGCATTAGAAACTTAGCTCTGATTTGATTCAAGGCTCTGGAATGAAACTTGGCTCTGAACCTAGGCTCTGGTATGTAACTAGGCTCTGATACCATTTCAAAATAAAACCAATATCAAAACAACAATACTAATGTTTCTCTAATACCATTCTGGTATGGTATAGAAACAACACAGGGAAGCTCTGATACCAACTCAAATTGAAGTACAATTTTGATAGCAAGGCAATAAGATAGAACAAATATTTTCAAATATGAAATACTTTCATTAACTCAAAAGATATTACATATATTCTTTGGCATTATCAAATTTGTGATCATCTATATTGCTCGAAGCGTAAGAGAGAGCATACGTCGGATATGCTAAACACCAGACTATTAGACTTATGGACTCTATACAAGGCTTAAGGCTCAATCTCTAAGACTCTATGAAAACTTGGAATCAACCTCGAATGCCAATTATGAATGCAACTCTGAATATATTATAGTGTGTGTGTGTATGTATGTATATGTGTATTAATAAATGCATATATATGTATTAATATATATAAATATATGTGTGTATTAATACACACACACACACACATATATATGTATGTATATACATACACATATATATTTATAAATATACATACTATATACATACATATAGACATATTATGATATTTGAAAAAGGGATCTAGGGCCTAAATCACACTAGTTCTAATATCACAAAAAGTGAAAAGGATTAAAAGTGATCTCAAAACCCACTTGGCTACAAACCTCAATGGAAGAGCCAAAAGGGTGGATCAAGGTTTTAATCCTTTGTTAGGTTGATGTGTTGATATGATTAATTTCTTATTAATTGATTGAATTTGATGACGCAGTGATATTCCTAGGTTAATTATGAAAATGCAACAAACTGTTCATATTTTTGAGAAACACAAAAATAGATAAACAAAAACAAAGTTCAAAACAACATAGTGCAAACATAGAAGAACCTGGTATATAAATTTGGGCTTGAAACAACTAGACAAGGGTACTAGGTTCCCTAGACTAGGTAACAACTACTCAAGTTCTAATTTCACTCTCCTAAACATGCTCCTGGTCTATGTGCTTCTCTTCTGGACTCAGTATCAAAAATTTGTCTATCGTTGATAAAATTTGCTTTCCTTGATTTGATGACTTGTAGGACTTGAATCCTTGATTGAGAAATTAGGTCCTTACTCTTCCTCCAATTCACTTCAAATCTATAACTTGCACACATGAAAGAGGGGGAAGGGTTGTGCCATATAGGGGCTTGCCTAAGTCAAACCCTTTTTTGGTATTTCTACCTCCATAATGGCTATGATGATATAACAAGAGAGGTTACCCTTGGTTGGGTAGAGGCTAAATGATAAACACATGATAAATTAGAAATTGTTGCAACTCGCCACTCAAATATGCATTCCCTAATGGACATGTACTCTTCACCTTCAAGGAGAAATTGATGCTTGATTTGAAGTCCTACAAGTGTTAGTGCTCATAAAAAAATTGAACATGAAGCATGAATAAACTCACATGAAAACATGATGCATGGCCAACATGATGCTTGACTAAAATAAACGGTGTTGTAACTTTTCTAATTCTACTCTTGATTTCTCTTAGGATGATCAATAATAATCTCAATTTCTTTCACAACATATTAGGATTAAAATGGTAAAAATGACTCGTCTTTATATGCAATTCTTTTAATTTCCCAAAAATCAAATACCGATAGCTGAAAAATGATTTTGGATTTTTAAATATTAAAATGCCAACATCGACATATTCAAAATTTAGCCAAACCAAGTTGGATAAGGGCATTAGGAATCCTAGTTCTGACCTATCCTTTTTGGTGCCTTAACCATTATTATTAAATATAAATATATTTTTTCAAACATATCTTTGAAATTTTTGAAGATATTTATAAAATGGAAAAAATTCATGTATAATTAGGTCCAAACACATAGCGGGGAGCAAAACCTAGTGTGGAATTGTCAAGGGTGAAAAAAATTTATGCTACATTTAGCCCCCACTTTAGTGAGAGTATGAACTTATGCTCAAACTCACACTAAAGTATGGATAATCCAAGAAGGTTCAATTATCCAAACATTGAAGAGATAGGACAACATCAAATTTAGGGGATGCACTAGCCCCCAAATTCAAGACCTATGGCAAGACAATGTAAGGAAAAAGGAACACACACATGAAGTGAAATGCAACATGACAAACATAAAGCATACATGTTGAAGACACATAACATAGCATAATATGATAATAAACATGAAATGAAAACACTACATGGTGTAAACACAATATAAACATGTAAAGGGGGTATACCAATCATGGATTAGCAAGCTCCACAAAAATATTACAAGCATCCATACCCAAGGTGTTCATGATTCATAGGATAACAAAGTCTGATATTTTCTAGGTGACCCATGAACCAAAGTATCATAGGCTAGTGAAGTTTGATATTCACTAGGTGAGTTTCTACAACACTAGAAAATGAGAAACACACAAGGGCTAGTGAAGTTTGATATTCAATAGGTGTGTTCTCATGTCAACCGTACCAAGAATTATAGTCACAATGATTCTAATAAGGTGCTAAAAAATGATCAGTATGCCAAAAACCACATCACCAAGTTCAACGTGTGTGAACAAATTGAAGCATATAATGGAATTCATGCCCCAACCTTAAAGTAATTGCTAGCAACAACCATGAGCAATTTCCTTTAAGGTGGAGTAAAACAATAAATGCAACATGATAAGTCCATGAGATATTATTGAAAAACCCTATACCAACAATATGTTCCCAATAAATTTGACTCATGACAAGGGGTTACCCCCAAGACAAAGCCACATAATAAGAAAAAAATATCACATAAGGGCCACTTATCTAGGGTCAATATAGACCATAGATACTATATAATATGATTATGCTCAAAATCAACATTGTTCCTTGGATACTCATGGAACTACAAACACAATGGAGGAATGATACATGAAGAAAAAAAAAAAGATTTTGGGTCAAGATAGAAGAGACCTAAATGTATCAACACCTTGCATCATTCCCAAAAGGAAATACAAGATAATAATGTTCACAATATAAAGACGAATGTAGATAAAAACAGATGAATATCATGATAGATTTATTTTCTTTGTATCATTGTGCCAACGAGAATAACAAGGGTTGTCTAAAGAAAAAGAAAAAACACAAAAAAACACTAAACAACACATTATGGGAGATCACATCGCATGCAATAAAATTCACAAAAATACACACAAAGGTACTGCACATGTAAGCTGATCTAAATAAAATCATCTGCATCCCAATATTGCTCATCATAAATTGAAGGTAGACAATATGCTAAAGGGACTACAACAAGCTTCATACAAGGAGTAGCATTGGGTTTAGTAGGTGGTGAGTCACTCTCATTAGGAGGATCATCATGGCTAGGTCTGCATTTAAATACATTGATCTAGAAAATATAAGATCTAATTTATTATAATCTTACTTAAATGTTCTTCTGGTTTATCTTCTTCTTCACTATCTGAATGTATCACAATAGATTATATATTAGTGTTATCAGCATGATTGTGAGCACTATCATTTGTATGAGCCTCTTTCACTCTTTTCTTAGGTTGGCATAGGTATGGTTTGGAAAGGGTGGCAGGGTGGAGTCTATCGATGACAAGGATGGATGGGATAATTCATCAGAGTTGGATTGAATGAATGGATGATCATTAGGTAAGGTTTCACATTTTTCTACAAGTTGACGAGCTATAGCATGATGTCTTCATTTACGCTCTTTTTCACATCTATTTCTTCTCACATGAGTTTCAACTTGCAAAGGGATAATGGAGGTGTTCCCCAACATCGGGATATTTTCTTCCTTTGGATGAGGAACTAAAGGGACCACCACAAGTAGAGAGACCATTGGGTTTTTAGGTTTCTATAAATACTTCTTTTTTTTTTGGAGGAACAAAGTTAATTACATGGTTATCTCTTGGTCTTTTATAGGACGACAAAGGTGGAAATGTAGCATACATGTCAGGTGCTCGAGGGAGGATACCTAGTTTGAACTTAGGCTCATTCACTACCTATGGGGTAGGAGAAACATCCATCTAAGTCACTGTGATCTGGGGAGCCTCAGGTGGTATATTACTAAGAGATAATTTAGCTATACACTTAGCTTTAAAAAATTTATATGACATGAATAAAAATTCATCACAAGGCTTAATAGTTTCAATTAGTTGGGGGGAAAAATAATATAGCAAAAATAATCTGCGAGAGGCCAAAGGCTTAAACCCACTATGATAAATAGTGTGTGTTTCTTCTTCAAATGGAAATTTTATACATTTGTGAATTACAAATGGGACTACATTCATGGAGTGTAGCCATGGATAGCCTAACTTCACACAAAATTGATCCAACATTGGAACTATGGTAAATGAAACATCCAATTGTTTAGGTCCAAATTTTACCAAGATCAAAACTATCATAGGGTAAAAAGAACCATCATGAGTTTTAACCATGCTTTTGATTGTTAATAACTATCTTTGTAAATTTCATGCACAATAAGAATGCTTCACTAATCACATTCGCTATACACATAGGATCAATGAGTATTCCCCTTGTGGGTTTATCATTAATTCGATCGGCGATAAATAGAGGACTATCAGGTGTGTTTATGGAAGCGTGTAAGAGAAATGTTAGGTAACAAAGTGGCTTGGCCCTTATGAGGTTGAATTTTAATTATGTTTACAACATTGGATAGATCATTGTCATATTATTCATTATGACTATATTGAACAAAGTTTGTTGAATAACCTGGCAATGGGTAACTTGTGAATATTTTCAAGTTTTTATTAGGTGGTGAAACTAATGTATTCACTTTGTCATTAACACCAACCAACTGGATTTTATTAGAGAACTTGGTTCTTAAGACACATACATCATTCCATATCATGTCTAGGTGTATGATGATATTAAAAAAATGATTTCACACTATTGAATTTGACACCATTTTCCGACGGTCGTTCATTGGTCATTCGACAAATATTTGTCGGACAAGCAACGAAATGGTGAAAATATTTTCATCACTATTTTTTTGTCAAAAGGCTGATGGCGAATTAAACGTCGAAATAACGGCGAAGAATCATCGGTCGTCAACATCATGAAATGGCTCAGAATTTCGTCGAAATATCGACGAACACTTCATGTATCCACCAATGAATTATACCAGAAGTTCATCGCCAGTTCGACGAAATGGGCAAGGAGTTGCGTCGAAACAACACCAAACGCTCGTCACCATTTTGACGAAATGGGCAAGGAGTAGTGTCAAAACAACACCAAAAGTTCATCAAACTTGCGATGAAATAGGAAAGTAGTAGCTTCGAAACAACACCAAGAGTTCGTTGAAATGGCGACTAAAAGAGCAAGGAGTAGCATCGGAAGAACACCAAAATTTCATCGAAAGTGCGACGAAATGGGAAAGTAGTAGCATGGAAAAAACACCAAAAGTTCATCAAAATTGCGACGAAATGGGCAAGGAGTTACAACGAAACCTTCATCACAGCTATAGCAACTTCAACGAACCTTTTCGTTGATTCGTCAGTGGGTTTCGTCGAAATTGCGACGAAGCATCAATTTTTTTTTTAAAATAAAATTCGTGGAAATGTACCATTGCGGAGACTGACAACTGATCATACATACAGACTACATATTGGTTTGATGCTTCAAATGATGCATTTCTTATATTGAAAAGTGCATTACCTTATTGAGCTTCTCTTTGTTTCAAGAATAGTTTAATATTCTCTACTTAACAGGGCCAACAACATGACGGTGGAAGCTCATTTGGCCCCTCCCCCCCCCTCACATCACGCTCAATTCCCCATACCCAATCATATAACATTAATCATTCATTCATCCATTAATAACATATAACATTCATTCATTCATCCATTAATAACATATAACATTCATTCACCATAATAACATATAACATTCATTCATCCATTAATAACATATAACATTCATTCATCCATTAATAACATATAACATTCATTCATTAACATATAATATTCGGTTTTACATATTATCAAAAATATGGTTGTCATGATATGATTACAATCACTTTTTTTTGTTTCTTTTTAAAGCTACATAAAGCTGAAGTGGAGTATCATTTTCTAAATCAATATTTGTCCCCCCTTTAGTTGTTCTGCCCTCTCTGATCTCATGATCTTAATATTAGTCATCACGCTCATGGCGTGGATGCTGAGGGGGATGGCTGCAATAAGAAAGAAATGTTAAAGTGATATGTTTTATTATTATTGTTACAAGTATTTCATTAATTAAAAGAACACATCATGTTCCTAAACTTTTGTTATAAACTCATGCTCAACATGTTGAACACCCTCTAAATCCTGATCTGCAGTTGAAACACGAAAGGTTACATTAATTAATACACCAATTGAAATTAAATATGTTTAAGAGAACATGAGGGTGGTCCTCTTTACCTGATGGGGCCACATCATGTTCCTGATCTTCTCTAGCCTGATCATGCTCAACACGTTGATCACGCTCTACATGCTCTAAAGTTGAAACACGAAAGGTTACATTAATTAATACATCAATTGCAATTAAATATGTTTAAAAGAACTTTAGAGTGGTCCTCTTTACCTGATGGGGCCACATCATATTCCTGATCTTCTCTAGCCTGATCATGCTCAACATGTTGATCACGCTTTACATGCTCTAAAGTCGGGATGCACACCATGACCTTCATCACGCGTTGTGCTCCACCCTCACCGGGTTGCATTCCAATGTCATGTGCTATTATCATTGCTTGAATGTTTAAAACAAATAGGCATGTAATTACTTTATGGTGGAAATTAATATTGAATAGATTGCACAAGTATTCAATTTTAAATAAACTTTATTGAGTTTATTTACCAGCGTGTCAGATGCAATGGAAGATTTTTGTTTTCCAGTCAAGACTCTTAGGCGTTCAGCCACGGCTCCATAGCCTTGTTGGAAGGCAATCTTCAGGTTCTCTTATGTGGGAACTCTGTTAAATTCAGAGCCTTGCATTTTTACATAAGATCATGAATTTTGCTTCTATGGTGTGATAAAACCAAAATTGTTTGTAATTTATTATTTGGATGCAATATTTCATTTTATTGATACTTACAATTAGATGCGAGAGGATAATTTCATATAATACACGGAGCCAAGTTTGTGTTTCTCATGCTTTTCTAGTCTTGCCTTTGTTGCCTTCGATGTGTCAGGCAACCTATGAAAAGTTTGAAATCACGTTAGATTATGTAAAAAGAAGAGTAATCGATTATATAATTACATTTGTTGATAGTATCACACATAGCATGCTACTTTTTAAAAAAATTAATGGCATTTCCATAGCATCTGAACATTGAGAGCAAAATAAAATCTGAGGAGTTCAATCCATGAATTATAGAAATATATTTTTGTTGGTTATATTCATATTGTTGATTACATTGCAAGCATACTACAACTACGCTTAGATATGTCGGATGGTGGCGGAGTTTTCTATGCTACCACATTTTTCATACATGTCTACCAAAGCATTTTATCAAACAGTTCACTGCCTTGCTGCTATGGCTAAAAGCCTAAAATAGGTGCTTTTCAAACAAGCTATGGATGCTTGGAAAAAATCTATCAAAGCATAATAGTAAGCAATAGCATAGACAAGGAAATGAACTATTTCAAAAATGCCTCAAAGAAATGTGGTCTCATGGTGATGGAATGCCATGACAATCCATAGCATGACTTTTCTTGTCATGGCATTAGATTGTGGCATTCCATCACCATGAGACCACATTTTTGGTATTTTTCAAATGGATTCACTACCTTTTCTATGCTACCACATTTTTCATACATGTCTACCAAATCATTTTATCAAACAATTCAAGCGCCTTCATGCTATGGCTAAAAAGTAAAAGCCTAAAATAGGTGGTTTTGAACAAGGTATGGATGCTTGGAAAAAATCTACCAAAGCATAATAGTAAGCAATAACATAGACAAGGCAGTGAATTGTTTGAAAAAATGCCTCAAAGAAATGCAGTCTCACATTGATGGAATGCCATGACAATCCATATCAATTTGCTTGTCATGGCATTCGTTATGGCATTCCATCACCATGAGACTACATTTCTTTGAGACATTTTTTTCAAGCTGTTCGCTGCCTTGTCTATGCTATTGCATTTTTCATACATGTCTACCAAAGCATTTTATCAAACAGTTCATTGCCTTGTTGCAATGGCTAAAAGCCTAAAATAGGTGCTTTGAAACAAGCTATGGATGATTGGAAAAAAATCTATCAAAGCATAATAGTAAGCAACAAGCCATGGTCTCATGGTTTTTTTGTGGAAAATCAGCTCAATTTTATTCACGTTTTTTTGCAGATTTTAAACACTTTTTTTTGCCGATTTTGAAGTTTGAAACGGGAAAAAATCATTGACCAAAAAGTCAATGATTTTTTCAAAAAATCAGGAAAAAAATCGTCCAGCACGAGTTTTTTTTTTTTTTTTAAATGAATTAATCAAGATTTTTTTGCGGTTATGCTTCATATCCACATACCTTCCCCTTGGCACCGATTGGTGTCTTTCTTTTTTTCTTTCAGCCTTCTCCTTTCCATGCAGTTGGCTAGGTCCTTCCACTCCTCGGGGAATCATGGGGGACACTTCGTACTTTTGTTCTTCTCTAAATGTGACCCTATATTGGTATCTCACATACTTTAGTAAATTACCGGCTTTCATAAGGACCTTGGTTCGATTGAATGTTTATCACACCCGAATAGCACAACTAAATGGTTAATGAGCTCATATTTTAAATCTTTATTTTGGTCATTCCATTGTGTACGTATGGTGGGCCCCCCGAAGAGCTCCAATGTAATATCACTTAGATGTTTATAAAAAAAATCATTTCTTGCAAAATGATCATGGGATCAATAGTCTAAAAAGAGCGATCAATAAGTAAATTTCAATTGGATTATATAGAATAATAATTACAAAATTTTTAAAGTACGGGACCTTCTCTATCTTTATGGGAGCGAAATCCTCGGTCACCACAAGTTAATGACGAAAATGTTCTATTGCTAGTATCTCCGAAGATCTGAAATGCTACTAAAACATCCACGATTACCCGATTGCCCTCTTTGCATCCCCAAGTATTATATGTCGGCATGTTTTGGTATGTGTTCCTTTGCTAGAGGGTCGCGTTAACAAATGCATGGTATGTGTTGCCGACATTTCAAAGCGACAATATAGGCATGGATGATGGGGTTTGAATAATGTGATGTATGCATAGGAAGGTCGGGATGAACCCGCTTGTACCAACCCTTACTCCTCGGGCAGCACTTGCAGTACCCTAATCATGGCCGGGGGCATCATGAGGAGGCAAATAACCTTGTAAAAACAACACATATTTTAGTTCATGACATACAAGAGTACAAAATATAAAACCATGAATGAACTTATGTTATAATTAAAGACCTCGTGACAGCTTACTTGCAAGTTTTGTAATCTCTCTGTCAATACTTTAACACTCTCTCTTATCTCATCTATTTTACGCATTTTGAACATCAACTGAGTCATTTCTTCATTGCATATTTTCATGAGCTTCTTTATCGTATCAAAAGGGTTTGCTGAATTAGCCAGGTCATCATCAGAAAATATTGATTGCACCAATAATATTAAAAACATTATCAAAGTTAACCCAAAAAACTTATGAAAAAAATATAATAATAAAACATTTTCCTCATATCTAATTTGTACAATTACAATGAGGTAAACCTATTGGGTAGAAGCGGCTGAAGATACATCACGATCTATGCTCTGGGCCAGAGCCTTCTCCATACAATCAATGTCCCCCCGTGACAAAAAATAAATATAAAAAAACATTACCAAAATGAAACCAATAGACTTATGAAAAAAAATATAAGAATAAAATGGTATATTGGAGTCATTAATTGGAGGTTGGGTAAAATGGTACATAGTACGTACAACCCCCATAGTAATTGTGTTTGTAACTAAGCGATTCAAATTGTAATCAATTAGCAACTCTTCCCTTGCAGTTATTGATTTTATCGCACATATGAATACACGGTTTCCCTCGCGCACCTCGAATATGCAATTGGGTTGCTTATTTGTTGACCCAGGTCATGTACTGTTTGTAAACCCTGCAATATTCCTTGATGCTTTTGGCCTTCCATCAATGTACATAGCAATTCCTTTATTTTGATCATTATCTTTTAGTTGTATATAATTTGCTGACAGTGCATACCTACGCATACTTCGTGTATATCAAACCAGTTGCATCCAATGTTTGTAACTGTAACATGGTCCAACATACTTCATCAATTTAGTAACTTTTTTATAACAAACCTTTATGTCGTCCATGCAAAATGGGCCCAAACAATGTAATGACGATGGTGCTATGTGATATATCCTCTCGTTGACACAAAAATTGATATTTATTGGAGGAAGTTCCTTGGGTACCCATTATTTCCGTAGATGTTTGTACCTCAAGGGCACCTCGACATCGCCTATGCTCTCATCATCATAAGAACATGACCCCCCTTCAGCAAGAAAAAATTCCATGAGTTTATGGAATTTTCTTCTAATCTTTTGACCTCTAGTTGATCTCCCTCTTTTAGACATACTACATGTCTCGCTTTCCTCTTCTCTTCCTGAATTTCCCTCGCTCGAGGAAGACAGATCTGACAAATACCTATTTGGTGGTACCTACACTGTAAGGATGTTGGATTTAGTTCTTTCATGGTGATGTGATCCCAAGGTGACATTATGATTAATCTATCATTTCATTGCTAGAATTTCACAAAGTTATAAGGTAATCAAGTCTTGATAGATTGCAAGCTATTGTTACTACCATCCAAATGTGTCCATCACAAATCAAATCTACTTAACATTTTAACTCCCAAACTTTGTAACAAGTGTTAAATGTGACTATGGTCCACCAGTTACACAACCAAGGCCTCAAATGTATTCTCTAATTGTAATCAAAGGACTTTTTCTCTTCATTCAAGTAAATAAACTTGAAGGGAAACACCACCAAGTGGTTTATTGGACACCTACATGACTAAAAATAGAAGCAAATTTACATTTAATTTCTATATGTCTAAGTGGTTAACGGGGAGGGAGTGTGTACTAGGCCTGGTTAAGTTATCATAAGTTTACACTTTGGCAATAATTTTTTTTAAGTCATATTAAATCTTCCTATGTCTAATTGCTAGGAGATTTTGGTATGTTTTAAGGTAGGATGATTGATGAAAGAGCCCAAAGACTAGCCTTTCTCCATGGTATCCAGGTACACATAGCAGCGGTCTTCTCTTATACGGTTGGACATGATTTAAAAACTTAGCTAGGAATTATTCATTTAACCTAAGGTTTTCTCATAATGCCATCATTGGAAAAGTATGATCAAATTCTTCTATTATGAAGAATTGGTCTATGTGCCTCTAGTAATCACTATAAATGTTTGTAAGGATAAAATGACTAATTGCATCAAGTAGGAGAGAATCAACTTTGAGTTCTTCAAAGATTATATTCCTCTATTCATAATTTTTAAGGGTTGTGTGTGGAGGAGGTTATCACTACCAAGAAGGGAGGAGACCTTTCCTTATATTCTTTTATAATTTTCATTATTCTTATTTATTTTACACCTACATTTACAAAAACACATACATATGCATTTATTGTTTTCATTTATTTCTCATGTAGTTTAATAGTTTGATCTGTTGGAGCCTCAAATTTAAGTTCTTGGTTTCTTTTGTTACTAGTTTGTCTTGATTATTCGGAAGGTACCTAGGGCTAGAATTTTGCTTTGCTTCCATGAAACCTTGGTGTTCTATCTTTGGGTTGGGTTTTTTCTGTCGTTACCTTTAGAGGAGGGGTTCTAAAAACAACTTATGTCCCATTGAATCATCTAGGCCAGGCCCCTTTTTAATAAAAATGCTAAATATTTCGCCTGACCCTTTTATTTATTAAAGTTTGGGTTGGTCCGTGCCTTGCACTTTTAAAACAACATTGAGTCATCGACTGTCATTACCTTAGGCGGTGTCCCTTTCCCTTTTTTTATTCTAAGTATTTTTAATGTTTTGCAGGGGCTATTTTGATGACCGTCAATTTCCCTACGGTTGATTTTGACCATTGCCCGTGATCTCGCGATGACACCACCATTGGATGTTTGATGATCGCGATATCGAGGGCGGGCGCCACATGTCCTAGTTTGCCGATGCTGAAAAGAGTAAAAAAAAAGTGTTTAATATGTGTATTAGACTTTAGTGCATTATGGAGTGGGTTACTAAACCACATGTGAGATGCACGTGCTCATGATCAATGGCAATGTTTTAACCTTGTTGAAAAAAGATGCTCAATGGATAGGTATTGATGCTGCTCCCTGTTATGTGTGATCGTGATCACCAATGAAGGGAATCAATGGTTGCCCATTATCGCGTGATCCTAAACTTAAGGGAGTTTAATGATCGTGATATCGCGGGCGGGCGCCACGTGTATTCTTTTGGCACTGCATATTATGGTGGGTCCTTGATAATGATGTGGAGAAGTTGTCACCTTCTTTGAAGGTAACCGTTCGATAATCTGACAGAAACAAGAGATCAACGGTGAAGATTTAAATTTGTGTCAAATATAATTGAAGCTATTAGCACATTGTGCAAGTAAGCTTTAATAGCGGATGAGATGTCTTCTGGCCATTTCTCATAAATTCTAAGTATTTAATTTTAGGCTATCTTCACCACAAGGGCATTCAAATGTTTTCCAAGTGGTCCAGAGCCAAAGATAGAGTTTTTTCAAAGCAATTACAATAGGGTTTGATTTTCTGTAGGGTGCAAAATCCCATGAGTTACTTTATCACTGTTTCTCTTTGAATGTGGTTCTTATGGAGGGTTGTTTTGTGTTGGTCAGTGGTTTTCTGGATTAAGGTTCTAGGGTTACTGCTTCTTTTGAATTGTCAAAAAATGCAAAATTCTACTATAATTTTGTTTTGGGTAGCCCTAGTTTGTTGACAAATTTGATCTTAGGAGAAGCCTTGGTTGTTTGAAATGGCGCCACTAAAGCAGCATTCTGGCCATATTGATTATTTGTGAAGGAATATATACGACAATATCCTTGACCAATTCCCTTTGTCAAAAAATGACAAGAAGAGGGGTTTGATCTTAATAAATGGGATAGCCTTAAGTGAGGAATTAAGATATAAAACCTATAACATTGTGGATGCTAGGGTAGAAATGACAGGCTTGGAAATTTTTAGGAGATGGTATGGGCAGCGAAATATGTGTCATCCTTTTTCAAATGGTTGGAGATATGATATGGGAAAACTTGTGGTGCCGAATGTATTTCTTGATGTTGACCTACTCAGGGTAGTGGCTGCATAATATGATCATGTCACAAGGATTATCAGGGATAATGATGGCGGGGTTTTACTGAATATAAATGCAGATGAGATTCGGTAGGTTTTTTATTTAAGGGAATACAACTCATTCTTGGTCCGGATAGACCTTGATGAAATGGAGCAGGAATATGCTAGGGCACTACCTCTTTTCAGATTAAAGTTGCTTCCTCCTCATCTAGCCAGGGTGGGAAGTTCAACGATTCACATCAGCCCAACTGACCAGGAACCTTTCAGGTTGAGTTATTTTGCTGATCATTTCTTGGCAACTTTTTATTCACTTTGCCAAATTTTATGTTTCAACCCTAATACCGAGATACCCATTGCTTATATGTTTATGGGGGCTCAAATTTAGCATCCTAACTTTTCTGTAGTGTATGATTATGCTTATTTCCTTCCTGAAAGGATACATGAGGGTTTGCTGAACTTGTATGTGGGGGACATTGGTACTCCTTTCTTTTGGTACTCCTTATTAATGCATATGTTCTTGTACAAGAATGTCGATTTATTCTCAGAGAAAATGGAGTTGAGGCAAGAGATGAATGGAAAAAAATTACCAGTGCAGACTTGGAGTGCAGACTTGTCTTACAACAAGGGAGATGCCAGTTTTGTACAGTTTGATAACTGCTTTGCTTCCAGGCTCATAGCTAGACTGATGGTGAATGTGCCAAGGATTACTGAGGATTTGCATGACTTCCTCCGACCCAAAGTGAGGAAGCCTGATTTGAAGGTGTTTCATAATTGCAGGGGGTGACATCACTCTATACCCAGTAAGCACTATCCTAAGGGTTTATGGTTTCCAGGGAGCTCCTCATATTCTCCCATATAATGTACCATTAAGAATGGGATTTGCAGAGGTCATGTGGCAACTAGGTTGCATTCATGAAGATAATTTGACAAGAAAAGGAAAAGGGACTTTGTTCCCTGATTATACTGTTGTTTCAGATTTTGTTTTTTCCAAGGGAGGATGGGTTCACTTTGATAGATATTTTGATGACTACCATTTGAAGAGTGGATGTAGGACGTAGCATGACCCTAAGGGATTATTTTCCCTATTTAGGCAAAGAATTAAGGGTGGAAATTTTGCTCATATTTTCAATTTTCCTAAGGATTTGATTAGAAATGAGTTTGATTTGAGCCAGCAGGAATTAAATAAAGAGAAGTGGATTGCTTATGAGAAAATGTTGGCCATGGTGCATAAACTGGATCCAAAATATAATTCACTAATGGAGTTTACTCCATTTCATAAAAGAATTGATTTTTTGATGAATAATTTCAAATAAATCATGAGCACCCTAAGAACCAAGAAAATAAACTTGGAATTGGACTAGAAAATTCAGGGATTAGAGGTGAGGCCTGAAGAAACAATGTCGACCTATCAGCCACTAGTGGAGTGGCCTCTATACAGGAGGAAGAGAGATAATAGCAGTGATGAAGAAGGAGGAGATAAGAAAGGGAAAAAAATAATAAAACATCATCACAACCGAATCATGGGATTAGAAAACCAGGGGGGATAAATATTATGGATCTAGATTCACCACCTAGAAATGACCCTATAGAGCTACCATCAGAGCCAAGCCTTAAGAGGCGAAGAGTTGATGAGTCACAAGAGGCTCTGGTGGATGAAATAATCGTAACTAATCAGGACATATAGGTTGGTATCCCCTCCCCTCCTAGATCAACACAATTGGTGTTAATTGATATGGATATAAAGGGGCAGTGTGTACAGGATGCCAGGATGGTGGCTTGCAAGGCGTTCTTGGATGATGATGCCTTCATGAAAACTTATGTGTTCTTGCAGTTGATCTAGAGGATGAAACTTGAAGAATATGAGGATAAATGCAAGACCAGGAGGGAATCAAGACCTGATAGGTCTGACTAGGAGAATGATGATGAAGTCAAAGCTGAATTAATGGAGCAATTCAAAAGCATCACTCCTGATGAAGTAAGGAAACTTGTATCTCAGGCTGGTGTCTTACTCCTCCCTGAATGGGACATAGTTGATGCTATAGCATTCAATGCTATTATGCAGTCTAAGCATCCTATACAAAACAGTGAAGAAGAAGTCAAGGTAGCTCTACAAGACTTTGCTTTTAGTGAGGAATATGTAACTTTAGCCATATGGGCATTGGCACCTCAAGGTAGAAAACCAAATGTGGCTGATATTAGCCCAAGTCTAAGGGGCAGGCTCATTATCAAGAGAGCTTCTGAAATCTCAAAAATAGAAGCCACAAGCTTGACACTGAATGTGGCCAAATTGGCCCAGAAGATAGCTGAAAGAGATGAAGCTGAAAAGAAAAGCCTGATGGAAAAGTACAATGCAATAATTAGGGAGTATACTAGAATGCAACAAAAAAATGTTGAGTTGCAGTATGAAGTAGATAGATTGAGATACGGGCAGGTGGGAGAATCCTCTAGTGCCTCTACTATCAGAGCATTACCTACTACTTCAGGGTCATTGCCCCCTATTATCCCAATCATTTCTACTCTAGGATCCCCAATTCAGACACCTGCTAATAGCCCTGCACCAGGGCCAATCGAAGAGGAAGATGAGTATTCTGCAGATCCTACCAAAAAATAGATGATGAATAAAATCACAAAATTATAGGCTGCCCTAAGGGCGAGTGAGGATGGTGCTATGGCTAAACACAATGAGGTGGTTGACACCATTTTGAGGCATTTAAATGAGAAGGTTGATTCTAGATTGCTAGCTGTACATTCTTTATATTCTTTATTTTTGGGTGGAATACAAAACATTAACAAAGATCGGGAAGTGGTTCTAACTTTGGTTGAGAAGTGGATCCCTCGGGCCACTGATTTAGATGTTATGTTTAAGGCTTCTAGATTTGATGTAAATAACAGGCCCGAGTCATTAAAGCCTACTCAAATCTTTGTGAAATCATTGAAGGGATTTTAGGCCCTACTTGATGATTTGAGTAGGAAAATTAGAGAACTAGTAAAGAGTTTTGATGTTTGGAATGACACTTTTCTACTAGATGTAATAGATGCACAAGGAAATATTAAGACACTGCATCAGTGGTAAGATAGGGTAGAAGAGGTTATTAATGCACAAATCAAATTGATTTGTGATGACTCAAACCATGACTTGTTGGTAAGCAGCATGGATAAAATAATTAATACCAGCATATTCTTAGAGTCATTTGAGAGGGAGGCCAACCAGGTTGCGGTAAAATTCACACCTTACAATACCAAGGTGAGGGAGGTGGTGAATTTTAACTGGCCAACAGATGAGGAATATCAGAATTGGGTGGACAAGTACTTAACCAAAGAGGAGTGAAATGGTGTCTATTATTGGCAACTGACAGCTCAGTGGTTATATTATAACTGATTATGGTTTTGTTTCCATGGCAGCTTTGGGCATAGGTTCTGAGATGTAACAAATGTTGCAGCTATTGTGTAATGAGTAGAAATCAATGAAAAGATGCTCCAAGACTTGATGGTTTTGATCATAGTTTTGAATTGGCACATAGCGGTCCAATTCACCAGTGAGATGTGTAATTTCTAGCCCGATGCTTGTTGCTCCTTCATTTTCTATAAGAAGGATTTTAAGGCCGAAAATAAGGGTTGGCAAGTTAGATATTTTGAAGGTCGGGTCTAGGTATAGTTGCAGAGCAGATTGTAAGAACCTTTTTGAATGTTAAGGCAATTTAGGTTTGGGGTTATCTTGCAATGGGTTTTAAAGTTATGGAGATTTGATGTTTCATAAGCAGCACTAGCATTTGAGCTATGGTGTTATATCTCGAGCTCATGTCTCTCCTCTGTATAAACATATCATAATTTTGAATAGAATAATCAAGGATTATGATGTCCATCTCATTGCTCTGATGTGTGTGTTTTCTGTTTTGGCTTTAATTTAAAGAATTAATTAAAGTGCTTGGATGGAATCATGGATGGGTATGTTTGTAGAGGGATTTAGTAAGAAGTATTGGGCTGGGATAGGAATTGACACTATTGTAATGCAATATTTCCAAGGATTATGCATGCTAAGTATTTAAATCTGTTGTTGAGTCATGAATGTTTGTGAATTTGACTCCCCAATGGTATATGGCACTGATCTAAATTGTATGAATTTGTGAAACTCTATTTCTGTATGTCTTTGCTTAGGGATTGCCACAAAATTGCAAATAAAATGACTATCATAAGTTATGAAATAATGTTGTAATCATCTCATGCTCCAAGTAGTTGATATTACTTGTGAAAGGCCAATTCATTTTAGTGGTATCCTATTCGGTTGAGCTATTTGTGGGATTATCTCTGAATCGTTAATGATTATTTATGAGTTTGGTGTAGAGATCATAAACACATTATAGGGACCACCCTCGTGGGTCTTGCAGAGCCCAAAGTGTAGGAGGTTATTATTAAAATCCTCGTCAGTTGGTTCAGGTCCTTTGAGCTACCCTTGATTGGAATTGGCAATTCCATAGGTAGATTAGAAGACCAACCTGGTTTATAGGAAAAAACACCAACATGATCAATTTCATAATATATGTGTTGAAGACTTTAGAATTTCAATTACATTAATTTATGGATATGTTGTATCTATAACACTACAAAACCATATGCTCTTTGCATTTACACTTGCATTTAGAAATACACATTTATATACATAGATATAGATTTTTTTAATGATTGATATGTTGCATTATTGTTCTAGGAGAGCATCCAGTAATTACATTTACATTTACATTTAAAAATACATATACATACATATATATATGTGTGTGTGTGTCATTTATATTCAGTGTTTTAGAAACAACCCATTAGGTCTGCAAATGGATAAAAATTCATAAAATGAGATCTCCCATACATGTTTTGTTGAAACCTACGTCCTATTCATGCATCTTACAATTACAACAGTATCCACGGGGCCTATTACACAAGCTACAGTAATCACAAAAAGTGTAAGAGCCACTTTATATCATGTTTGGACTACAAAACCCTGAAAAATAGGGTAACTTAGATTATGATTTGTTGGTGAGCTGTATGGACAAAATCATTAGCACCAGCTCATTCTTGGAGTCTTTTGAAAGAGAAGCGAATCAGGTGACAGTTAAGTACAAACCTTATAGTGTCAAGGTGAATGAGGTGATCAATTTTTATTGGCCAACTGATCAAGAGCACAATGCGGTCCAATTGGCTGGTGACACGTGCGCTTTATGGCCTGATGCTTGTTTGCTCCTCCTTTTTCTATAAGAAGGATTTCAAGGCCAGAAGTACGGGTTAGCAAGTTAGATATTTTTGGTTGAGTCTACATGAAGTTGCAAAGCAAATTGTAAAGTCTGATGATTTTACGGAAAATGCAATTTAGGTTCTAAGTCATTCTATAGTAGGTTTTGAATTCATGGCGATTTGATGTTTTATGACAATACTAGCATTTGAATTGATATGATTAATTCAAACTCATGTCTCTCCATTGTACAAGCATATCTGAATTTTGAATAAAATGATCAAGGGTTGTTTCGTTCATCTCACTGTTGTGGTGTGTATGATTCTTGTTTTAGGTTTAATTCAAGGAATTAATTAAAATGCTTGAATGGGATTGTAGGTGGATATTTTCTGTCAGATAAGCTATTTTATTTTTCTATCTTATCTTATACCATTTTATGAGAATGGGGGTGCCAATGTAATGAAGATCTTTGGAAACTAGGCATGAAAATTGAAGGTTAAAGAGAATGGGGTGCCAAACTTACAGTACTCAATGCCCCTTGGTCATCGATTTTTTGTGAGTGCCCTCAACCTTGTCCTCGGCGCTGGTATTGACCTTGTTTTCACTCCTCCAAACTCTTCCTCGACTGATATTGACCTTGTTTTCACTCCTCCAAACTCTTTGTTGACTGGTATTGACCTTGTTTTAACTCCAAACTCTTCCTAACTGGTATTGATGTTTTCACTCCTCCAAACTCTTCCTCGGCACTGGCATTGACCTTGTTTTCACTACTCCAAACTCTTCCTTGGTGCTGGCATTGACCTTTCACTTCTTCAATTTGACGAGTTACAACCTGGTTTCATTAGCTTTTACAATATGTTAATTAAGTTCAAAATTTTGGCACCATTTAACTAGGTTTTAATATTCTACAATATAGTTAAGTATATATTAGCTATATTTTACATAATAAATAATATAATTATTCAAATTATCATAATTAGATATTATATTCTTTAACAAAATTATTAAATATGTATAAAACTATTATAATTAATAATTAATAATAAGTATATTTTTATATAATACAAAATATAATTAATATAATATATATTTAATATAATAGTAATATATATTAATATGAGAGAGAGAAACTAAATTTTGATTGGTTGTTTCATGTCAACAATCCAAGGATGGCATGTGTCCTTGGGGAGTTATGCTCAAGGTAGCATGCCATTTGATTAAAGATATGATAGTTCTCCTTTAAGACCTCTTCAATGTACCCATTGCACACTTAAGGAGACAAAGATAAATATAGGGAAGAAAATATAGAGAGAGAGGGAGATAATGACAAACATACAAATAGAAAAGGAGACAAAGAGATAGAGAGGGGTAGAGAGATAAAGAGATAAGGATGAATAGATAGAGATATAGGGAGGGTGATTGATATATCTCTCCCTGTCGCTCTCTATATCTCCCACTATCTATGTCACTCCCGCCTCTTCCCCCCTCTATCTATTGAGCTATCTCTCCCTCTCCCCCCTTTCTCCCTCATTCACTCCATCTCTCCCTCCATCTCTCCTACTCTATATCTCTATCTATATTTCTCTTTTTATCTTCGTCTTACTCCTCTCTATATACTTGAGAGTAATTAGGAGGTGGAGGATGGGATTAAGGGAGGGAGGAAGGGTAGAAGGGATAGAGTGGGAGAGGGTGGCAGAGAGGGTGGCAAAGAGTGGGAGAGAGTGGGGGAGAGAGGAAGGAAGAGAGTGGGAGAGAGTGGGAGAGAGTAAGAGGGAGTGGGAGAGAGTGTGAG